>BMAU01005650.1:0-410000 GCA_019973935.1 Trichonephila clavipes
TTACGTATTGCTATTTCCGTAATAATTTCATTGTGTCCGAAGATAATGAGATCTACCTTAAATGTTTTAGGTTGTTTTAATCATCATTAAAGCAAGATAAATTTAATACGTAAAGGTTTCAAAAAGAAAGGTAACAAGCCTATTTAGAGTAAATGTTTATTCAGGAAATAAAAACATATACAACCTCAGGTACCTATTATTTTTCTACATAGTCATAATGCAAAACGAGGCATATACCATCCGTACACCAAACTATTGAAACCAGCATCGAAAAAATCAGTGTCAAGGTTGTACAACCACCTCAAGATGTCTTGTTGTAACTCAACATCGGATTTGAAATGTTGACTTCCTAAGTGTTTTTTAAAGGTCCAAAAAGATTAAAATCAGTTGGTGTAAGATCGATGTGTACTAGGGGTGGTCCAATATCTTTCACCTTTAAACTCTTCTTCTTCCATCGCGCATTTGTTCTGCTTCGATTTAATTGAAATTGAAGTCCGTCACCAAACGCCCTCGTGCAGCTTTACAGTATGACATTAATATTCACTCATTCACTCACTCTGTCGAATTATGTGCCTCTTAAAACATACACCTGTCTTCATGACGTAACACTTTTACCATACATTTCTACCAATTACCGTTGAATTTCAGCTGGAGAATTTTTCTTTAAATGCAAAAATCGCGTATAACGCTTCTTATTTCAATCGTGGACAATGTTTCTGTCAAAGCAACCATCTTCAAACTGAGATTTTGTCATGTTTCTGGAGAACCAACAACATCTACTGATACTGTTTGAATGCTGTGATCGCCTTCTTTATTTTCAAAGGTACTTTTATTCATATTGGTAATTTGCACACCCATCAGAGCTCTTGTTACCTTACTTTCTGAAGCACCTACGTATTATCATATATTAAATCTTTTTCTATTCACCATTTAATATCTAATCACAATCGCATTTCGTGTTTAAATTTTTATGATAGACTTTTAATAATAAAATATAATTGGCTCAATGGAGGCTTTGTAGGTACTTGGAAGTGAAGTTTTGAATAAATTCAGGATTGTATGAAATTTTAAGAAACACTTGTTTGTAATAAAAATCTTTTGCTCAGTGACTTATATTGTTAGCTAGAATATCAATGGGTTTGTAAATATGTTATGTACATGTAATTATGTATGTATATATATTTGTGTGTGTATTTTGTACTGTATTACGTGGCATAATTAGAAAGGTAACTAACATTAATACTAAAAGTACTGCACGAATAATGAGTTTTCTGAGTTTAATTGAAATGGGCTATATTCGAGCTTCGACTAGTCCTCTTGGAGAAAATATTCTTTAACTGTAATATTTGTTTAAAGGACGATTTACGTAGAGATGACTTGATTTTATGCAAATGCTTTATTTAAGTGCCAATTGTTGAGTATGCGAGTTAATGGTTAAGAGTTAATCTTAAGATAGAAATCCAAGTGTTAGTGACTGTTGGTCACGTATCTTAAGATTAATATCAGAAGAAGAATCCACCGGAATAGTTTAAGTTATCGACCTTACGGCTCAACGAGCTCTCAAGCTGAAAACCGGACCATACAAAGTGATTTAAGAAAGATAAGTACCTTTCATTAATTGGTTACCTAAATTCGGGTTAAGATTTCTTACTGCACCACTGGTTTAGTTATTAAAGTGCATTCGTAAAGTTTTAAAAATTGAATATATATAAAAGTAGTGATTCCAATATCATGTTTGTTTCTTCCTCGTACCCTTCCACACCCGTGACCTCCAGGTCACAACATAATAACCAGATCGGTTGTAGGATCATGAAATTATGCATGTGTGTGTGTGGAGGGCATATTATTATTGATCACGTATGTATCCATTTTTCTTTGCAAATTACAATTGCATTATATTTCAGGGTTATAGGCTCTGACCAAAGTTATGCAGTATAGTCCATAGTGTATATAGATGTAGGACTATCTGATTCAAGTTCTAACAGATTAAGATTATTGTGGCTGTAAAGCAAGATGATTCAACTTTAGTGCTAGTGAAATATTGACAAAAGATTGTTGCTAATGAAAATTTTATATAATAATATAGAATGCAGTAAGGCCGAATGGCTCAGTGATAGCGTATCACGCTTCTACACCACAGGTTCGGGGCTCTATCCTCGAGCTGGTAAAGGTCGACTCAGCTTTCATCCCTTCAGTGGGTCGATAACTGGGAACGAAGCTTGCTTGGGGACTAAACACTGGGATTTTCCTTCAGGTTTACCACCTGATCGGGACATTTACTTATGCACCTCAGAGCCCAACAGCTACGTATACTGAGATGGGCACTGTAGGCTTTGCCCTCATGGGCTGTTACGCCACTGAGTTTAGTTTAGTTTAGAATGCAGTATTTTGGTACTCGACTTGGGGTTTTAGTGTCCCTTTGTGGTTTTCCTTAAGTTCAGTCCTTTCGCTTCCACATTTCGCACATAATTATGCGAAAAGGAGGAATTAGAGTAATTTCCAAAGTTTAGCTTGATGATAAATTTTTAGTATCAAAGTTCTTGCAGAAATTGATTGAAACTTTCAAGTAAGGAACATTTGAGGTGCAAATTTAAATCTTGAAATTAGTAATTTATAAGTTTTTTTTAATTATAAAATTAATTAGATTTAAGTTGAGAAATACAGGACAATAAACTTAAGAAATTTGGTGTTTGCTGGACTTAAGAAACTTGAAACGTAAATTTTAATGAACCTTTGAAGATTCTAATAATCATATTTCCTTTACAGGGAAGGGGTCTCAATATTTCTATCATCTCTATCAATCTAAGTTTCCCTTTGATTAGTATATTATAGAAACTCGTTGTGGAGGAAGGCTTACACATTTAAATGAATATTGTTATTTAAAGAGATAGGTAGTAAAGTAATAAGAGGGGATTGTGATTTTAAGTTGAGATAATGTATTGAAATCTGCTAGTTAGAATTTCGTGAATTTTCACTGCTGGCCGTTAGAACTGCAACACCATGAAGGAAAGCAAGTATAAAAAAGAAACTTACTGTACATCGACAGTATAACATGAAGACAAAATGCTTAAAGTTGACAGCAGTTTGAGGAGGGGGAGTTACACGGATGCGAAATTAGTAGAAAAAACTGCCATCCCCGACAGCTAAAACAAATTTTATCTGGTTAGACATGGATTCGAACTGGACTTGGTTGACAGAAACGGGCAACTCATTACAATCTACCTGAAGTCAATGTTGCATTGCATTGTGTATTAGCTAGTGTGGCAAGCCAGTCTATCAGCAACCCATGACCAAATATTTTCAATGGGTGACAGATTTGGAGACTATACAGTCCAGGGTACAGTAGAATATTTTGCATATCAATGAAAATCAGAACAAGACGTTCAACAAGAGGTTTTACATCATCTTGTTGGAAGAGGGGATTTAGCAGGCCTCAAGTATAGGGCAAAACCACTAAACGTAAGATGCCAGAAATGTACCGATCTTATAATTCAAATAACCGTAGATCCCGACTAGAGATGTACCTGTCGTGTATTCAATGACTACTCAAACCATCACACCAGATTTAGGGTCTCTTTGCCGATATCCAATGCATGCAAGCGGTTTCCTTGGTACCTCCAAACACGCATATGACAATCAAACTACCGCGCCCAAAACCGGGACACGTCTGTAAAGACGACAATGTGCTATTCTTGTATCCATCTTTGGCGTTCAGTGCTCCTGACTCACTGTCCCTCTCTATTATTCATCGTAATGGTCGCCGTACGGACAGTGACAGTCTAAGCTGCTGTAAACGTCAACGCACCGTATTAGAGGAGACCAGGTGTGTTGTAAATACGCGCATTTCCTGAGTAATGGTCTTGATGTGGTTGAGCAGTTTTGAAGTTTTAGCCTCACAATATATCTTTCCTTTAGAATGTTAGTCGTGGAAGGTAGAGGAGATCTTGTATGTCCTTGAGGAGTATAATCCTCTGCTACGCATTCATTCTATATTCGCATGACAGTTGTTGGATTTTGACCGGTGGAACGGGTGTATTACCGAACATTTTTTAACCCACACTTAAAGATCCAGCCTCTCAATCGAATTCTTTCATTTGCAATCCTTACAAAGCGCTTTCTGAATGAGAAATCCACTGCATAATGTTTCTTTTATGTAGTCCTTCAGATGTCGTTTCTCCCACGAGCGTCGTCTAAATGTGAGTAAATACCAATCGACTGCAAATCCTAACCTCTTCTTCCTTTCATGTGATTTTGATGTATGTCAGAACATTCCTTCCTGGTGTTGCAATTTTAATTGCCAGCAGTGTAAATAGAAAGTTATCTTAGAGAAGCACATATAACCTGATTCCTCTTAATTTAGAACTGTGTGTCCATGAATAATTATCTGGATATTTATTACTTTGATTATAGGTTTTGACAGCTAATTTCGCTTACGTTTGAGATTTTCGGAGATTTGATTTGCTTTAAGTCTGCTTTTTAAATGTGTGTTGATCAATCGATCAAAAACTATTACGAACCCGATCTCGTCTCAAAATTAATATGTTTCATTCAAAAGAGTTTAAGATTCTGACTTAAATTAAAATTAAATTGTTCTCGTTTATTTACTTAAAGAGAATGCATCTCTCTATACATTTTATATTACAATTATTATCAATTTAAAATAAAAAAAAAGGTAGAGTAAGAAAATGGTATTAAATTCTTGAAAGAGTTTTTTTAAAACCAATTTTAGAGTGGTAGGAAAGAGATCTATCAAACTATAAAGAAAGATGAATTCTTCAGAAAAACATATGCATTAAATTGAATTTCAGATACAATTTTACATTCAAATATTACTCGCATAAAAAAGTAACAACATATGGGAACAATAAAAATAAAATTTTACATCTAATCCATTCATTCTGCTTTAATGTAAAATAGACTGAACTCTGTACTATCCTTGAAAGAGTAGACATAGAGATTATGAGATTTTACTTCCCTTTGGAGTGGTGGGAAACTCCAGATGGTAAACAGCAATTTCAGTTTTAGTAAAGATTTAAAGTTTAGTTGTGACGATATAGAAAAGGATCTTTGCTTAATCGATTTCAATACATGTAAGGTGGGAAGATGGCATGGCGTATTTTCAAGATTATAGGCTTTAATAAGCATAAAAAAACGAGATTTGTATACATAGTCATTTTTTATTCAACGTTATTTTAACGTGATTGCTTATACATAAATATTTAATAAAAAGTATCCAGAATTTAATTTGTGTGTTTGTAAAGACATATAATAGATATTCATGGTATGTACGCTATCTTCCAAAAGTATCTAGACACCACAACTTAAATAGTTTAATCTGGCACGTGACGTAATTTGATGGGTAACTGAAAGCTATAAATGTGTTGGTTATGGTTTGTCAGGTCATATTTAAATGATTGTGATCTCAGAAAAACAAAATGGCAGTCCAAAAAAAAATTAACATTAACGAACGCAGCCATAGAACGCTGAAAAGAGAAGTGAATAAAATCCTTGTTGTTTAAAATATTTCAGAAGTTCCAAAGTTCTTAAGATATTAGTTCCATCAGTTCGACTATGTGTGCGTCGAGAATTAAAAAACAGGAGAATCCATGGTTGTGCATCCCCTTCCAATCCGAACATCCGTTCACAGAATGCAAAATGTCTAATGCAATGATAAAAAACTAATCCTCTTCGTATTATGGACACGTGGAAAAATGTTCTTTGGAGTAATGAATCTCGCTAAAGAATTTAGCAGTCTGATGACGCTCGACAAGAGCTTTTTTGTGATTGGATTGTTCTGAATATTAAGTTCGGCGGTAGCAATATCATGATGTAAGGATGCTTTTCATGGTTTGGCTTGATTCCCTTATTTCTACCTTTTGGGGACATTCACTCTGTAAAATGCTACTCTCTCAATTCTATGGCAGTATTTCGGGAAATGCCCGTTTCTCTTCCTGTAAGATAAGTGATTCATTCCCACATCGAGACTTACGCAGCGAAAGTTTCATGAAATGGTGTTTAAATACCAGACAGTCCTTCTCAGAGCCCCTATATTAATTCCAAAGGACGCATTTGGGGCGAATTAGAATGTAGATTACGCAGCCAACCAAATAAACCACCCTCACTGCCGACATTCAATTCTACTGTAATGTACATCTGAAAGTCAATTCCTACGGCTACCTTTAAAAAATTAGTGGAAAGTCTCCCCTGATGTCCGAAAGCTGTCATCGATGCAAAAGAGAGACCAACATTATATTAATATATACCTTAGGATTCACCGAGTCCGTACCTTTGGGTATCTGAATACTCTTGGTTAGATAGTGTAACTGCACAAATTAAGGACAAATCTGACAAATTAGCATAACAATGGAATAAACAGAAAGGATATATCGTAAGGGTGACTGAGGCCAAGTATGATAGTGCATGCAGTTTCGTAGTTGTCGGGGATAAGAATTGTAAAAAGCATGCTGACGGTGTACTTTTACATTACTGTGAAGTCTATTACGTATATACGTAGTCTATTACGCATCACGATTTAGCACGGAAAAAATTCCACTTTTCTTGGAGGCTTCTTTCATTGTATGCTACAAATGTATATACTATTCCTTGAGTTATTATTTTTTCATTTTCGGAAATTCAATAACCGTTGATGAAGAAATAAAAAAAGAATTCACTCTTTCTTGAAAACTTGGCATATATGTATTACTGAAATCAAAGTATACTAAAACATTCAAAAATGCAAACAAAAATATTATGTTGAAATTTTAAAAGGCTCACTTGGCAAATCTATGAATTAACGTATTATTTATCTAAAAATTGCTTTCATTGGCACGAAAAGGGAATGTTTATAATTTGTTTAAGTGTGTAAATATTACTGTTAAAGCATGACATGCATTATTAAACAGAAAGGAATTTCATGAATAACTGACTACGTCATTTGAAGAATATAAAATTGTTTTATTATGTGCTTTAACTTTTAATTTTTTTCGAATAGCTATAGCTTGAACGTTAAAATATTAAAGGCAACATGCTTTGCGTTTAGGATAAAATTTTTGAAATATTTTAAAACAGCATAAGTGTTTTGTCAGCGTCGTATCGTTTTTCAGATTCGTATAATTTCATAAATGTAAATATCACCAATGACATTTTACTCTACAATTCGAAGAGATTTATAACTTTTTTTAAAAATTCTCTCTCTCTCTTTCTTTTTAGATATTTAAATCTGAAATTTTTTGGTGTTTGCAGAATAATTTAATATTTTAATGATACATTTAAATACTTATAAAGAATCTGCATATATTAAATACGTTATATCCCAGAAAAATTTAAGTTTCATAAGGTAAATCCTACACCACAACAGCTGAGATACTTTTAAAACATTTTTACAGATATGTGTGACCTTTTTTCAATCAGCAGCATTAAAGAAAGTTCCACAAAGAGTACTAAAAAAAGAACTTACTATTTTCATAAGTTATTTTTTTATTTGAAACTTTCACTAATTAAAATTCTACTTAAGAGCATTACAGTATTATGAAAAGTGGTTTTTTTTCCTTAAAGTATTTTTTATCACAAAAATAAAAGCGAACTAAGTACCGTTTTAAAGAAATTCCAAATACAAAGAAGAAAAACTCCCTTAAAGAGTGCATTGCATTAAAGTTGTCGTTCTTTCTTTTAATTGCTGAATAAAACATTAAGCAACGTAAAGAAAAGAAACACTATTATTTAGGTATACAAATGTAATACCCACTTCTAACAAGAATAAAATCCTAAACGGTTCCTTTACATTGACATTAAAACAAGCAATTTTCACACATTTTGACTATTAATGAATGACAAAATTTGACTATTAATGAAGTTTGACTATTAAAAATGCAATTTTTTTCAGAAGGAATTTTATTCATTTGTTTAAAAAAATCGAATGCCACTATTTCAGCAGCAAAATAAGCAACCAGTAAAGTTGAAGTAAATTCTAAAAAAATGGCGAGGTATAAAAAAAATACTTTTAAATTGACACAATGCTACGCTATATGAATATTATGAGAATCATTTTCTCTTCATTTAATGCAGTTCTCCTTATGACCTACAGCAGTCTTGACTAGGATTTTGATTAGATTCAATTCTAATGTAACTGACATCCGAATCGTAATTTAGCCTACAATATACAGAACAAATCATCTTTTACATTGTGTTATGCATACATTACTAGCACTTTCTCCCGTATTATTTAAATTGTAAATTTTGTGTGTTTGCAAACATATTTACTATATACGTATATATATATACATACATTTATTTGTTTGTGTTTGTGTGTGAATATGTGTGTATTTGTATGTAAAGGGTGTTTTTTTAGAGGTATAGAACTTTAAATTGCAATAAAACAACGATGTATTATTCGATTGACATGAATTTTTTTTATTCGAAAGATAATCTTGTGGCATTACATTTTAAATATGATTTCTGGCATAGGATTGCCCCGGCTGACTCGGATGTAGTCCAATCTGGACGTCCAATTTTCGATGACTTTTTCCAACATTTGTGGCCGTATATCGGCAATAACACGGCGAATGTTGTCTTCCAAATGGTCAAGCGTTTGTGGCTTTTCCGCATAGACCAGTGACTTTACATAGCCCCACAGAAAATAGTCTAGCGGTGTTAAATCACAAGATCTTGGAGGCCAATTCACAGGTCCAAAACGGGAAATTAGGCGGTCACCAAACGTGTCTTTCAATAAATCGATTGTGGCACGAGCTGTGTGACATGTTGCGCCGTCTTGTTGGAACCCCAGCTTCTGGACATCATGATTGTTCAATTCAGGAATGAAAAAGTTAGTAATCATGGCTCTATACCGATCACCATTGACTGTAACGTTGTGGCCTTCATCGTTTTTGAAAAAGGATTCCACCAACCCATAAAGCGCGCCAAACAGCCAGTTTTTCTGGATGTAACGGTGTTTCGACATACACTTGTGGATTAGCTTCACTCCAAATGCGGCAGTTTTGTTTGTTGACAGCGATTCAACCAGAAGTGCGCTTCATCGCTAAACAAAATTCGCTTATGAAAATCGGGAACAACGGCAATCTCGTTTTGGGCCCATTCGACGAATCTACGTCTTGCTTGATGATCGTTTTGATGAATTGCCAAACCAAACTGAGAATAAATCACTTGACAGCTGTTAAATCGGTCGCCATCTTGGAAAGTAATGCCAACTTAAACTTCTATACCTAGAAAAAAAACACTCTTTATATATATGTGTGTGCGAATATGTATAGCGTATATATGCTTTGCGCATTTCTATTTTGAAAATCTTATTAGGACCACACATGTTTCCAAATCTTCCCCATCGTAGAATTTAATTACTGAATGTATTCGCTTGCATGTGAGCAATTTTTGTATTTTTGTTCGGTATTATTGCATTTACATCTATTTCCGTTTCTCTTCCCTTTTTGATTCCCATTTATGCCTATATCCTTCTACTGGAAAATTCCTACCGGTATTGAATGAGGACTTTTGTCGTTGCATACTAGAAATCCTTACCTAGATTCTCAAAAAAAATAATAATAAATCACATACCATATTGTTTGTTTGAAACGATAGTACTAATAGGTGTTTTGAGGGAGAAAGACCTTTAAAAGCATAAGAGCTGATTTCGTATTAAAAATGAAGGTACAGTCAGAAAATGTATAGGTAAAATTTGCTGTACCTCCTATACCGACAATGTTAAATTGAGACATTTTAGGAACCTGTTTCTCAGAAGCTGTTAATATAAAAGCTTCAAATTTTGTCTGTATATTAACTAGGCTCTTTTATTTAAATAATGGTAAAATGTTTTAAATATATTGTTTACTTTTTTCAAAAGAATTCATCGTAAAAGTATCACTTTGAAATTTGTGAAAATTGTCATTTTTTTACGATAACTGTTTTTCTGCAAAATATTGTGAGAAAATCTCCAAAAAGGTAGCTCCATTGTATATAGTTACATATTATTTATGTGCAGTAAAAATTGCAAATACATTCATTCAGTAGATTCTGTGAAAAAGGTACACGTGGTTTGAAAACAATCATTTTGAGAAAATTGCATTTTTAATGTAAAAAGGCACTTCATCACTAAAATAATGAATTAAAACATGTATTTGCCCTATTTTATTAAACATTAATTTTTTCGTAATTTTTAAAGCATAAAATAGGAAACAAAAGGTCTTAAAATGTTCAAAAAATACATATATAGTACTTTTCAGTTTTTGTTCAATGAGATTTTTTTTCAGCATTTTGCATCAATTTCTTCAAATTCTGTAACAATCTGTGAAGAATTCTTAACTTTGATGCATTACAAACATCAAATTTGACCATAAAACATCATAAACATAATGTAAACATGCATCAATATGTAAAAGTAATTATTTGGTAATATGTGTTTTTACAACATTGCGAAAGGTTTCATTATAGATTTGTATGTTCCCATGCAAACACAATTTCTAAAAGTTTCAGAATTCAAATTTTTCTCTAAACTGTACAAAAGATTTATAAAAAAAGTCAAAAATAAAACTGTTTTTATGTTTTTAAACATGAAATTTGTGTACATTTATGCATGTGTAACAAGGTTCTCGCAACGACAACAAACATTACACATCTGAGTTATAATTAGTTACCATTTATTGTAATACCTTTGAATATTCAAACTTAAAAACTTGTCTGAACACAATAAATAAACATTAATATTTACAATGAATTGAAATATTTAAAATATATTGTTTAGTTTTCTCAAAAACATGTAACATAAAAATATCACTAAAAATCTTTAAGAAATTGACATTTTTTGTCACGATATATGGATTTCAGTCAAATATTTTTGGAAAATCCCCAAAACACTTACATGAATATATATAGTTACACATAGGTAACACGAAGGAAAAAATTTCATGTGCAAACATATATTATATTGTGAGAAAAAGATGTATGCAGTTGCAAAAACATCATTTTTGAGAAAATTGAATTTTTACTATAAAGTATGACTTCATCAGAAAAATAATGATCGAAAACATGTATTTGTTCCATTTTATTAAATATTAACATCTTTGCAATTTATTTTGCATAAAAAAGTAAACAAAAAATATCTTAAACTGTCCAGAATAACATTTTTCAGTTTTTTTTTAACGAGATAATTACTATTACATCAATTTTATCAAGTCTCTATCAATTTTTGAAGAATTAGTAGCTTTCATTCATTACAGATATCAAATTTGAACATAACGCATCGTAAATATAATGTGAAAACGCATCAATATGGTTTTGGTATGAATTTGAGATGGTATATAAAAATACCTTATTATACGACATTTCGTCAGTTTTCATTTGGCTTTCGTAACGTTATAATTAGTTTTTGTTGTTGAAGACAGTTTCTAAGTATTAAACTTCAAAAATTACTTATGTATTTAAACATGAAATTTATGTTTGTAACAAGCTTCTCTCAAAGACAGCAAATAACACATTTGATGTGTCATCTCATACGTTTTTCTCGGAGACTGTTAAACATAAATACTCAAATTTTTATTGTATATAAATTAGACATTTATATTTATACTGAAGTGAATTTTTTTAAGTATATTAATTAGTTTTTTCAAAAACAAACTGTTAGTTCACCGAGTATTAATATTATGAATTTATTGAAAATTGTTATTTTTTGTTATATCTGCTTTCTATTTGGATATTTTTAGAATACTTCAAAAATGTCACTTCAGTATACACAATTGCATTTAAGAGGCATAGAGTAAATTTACACATTTTTAAGGATATAAATTTAAAAAAAAATTTATAAAAAAATCTTACCTAAAAAAAATGCGTCCTATAATTTATTATGCACGGTAATGAAGGATAAGATTCTTGGTTCCCCTTCAATTTCTATTGATTTAATGGATAATATGAAATGTCTTTTACTATTGTTTAGATGAAAAGCAGGTGTTTTACATATGCAATATTTATACAACTATTGCCTGTTCAGTATCTATATTGGTTGCAATAAGTACATCCCCATTTCTACCATATATCTCATTTTCAAGCTATTGAAATAATTTTATAATTATTATTTTTTCAAAAAGCACGTTTTCAACAGAATCATCACAAACAAGTTATTAAATAAAGGGTGTTTTTTAAAGAGGTATAGAACTTTAAATTGCAATAAAACAACGATGTATTATTCGATTGACATGAATTTTTTTTATTCGAAAGATAATCTTGTGGCATTACATTTTAAATATGATTTCTGGCATAGGAATGCCACGGCTGGCTCGGATGTAGTCCAATCTGGACATCCAATTTTCGAAGACTTTTTCCAACATTTGTGGCCGTATACCGGTAATAACACGGCGAATGTTGTCTTCCAAATGGTCAAGCGTTTATGGCTTATCCGCATAGAGCAGTGACTTTACATAGCCCCACAGAAAATAGTCTAGCGGTGTTAAATCACAATATCTTGGAGGCCAATTCACAGGTCCAAAACGTGAAATTAGGCGGTCACCAAACGTGTCTTTCAATAAATCGATTGTGGCACGAGCTGTGTGACATGTTGTGCCGTCTTGTTGGAACCCCAGCTTCTGGACATCGTGACTGTTCAATTCAGGAATGAAAAAGTTAGTAATCATGGCTCTATACCGATCACCATTGACTGTAACGTTGTGGCCTTCATCTTTTTTGAAAAAGGATTCCACCAACCCATAAAGCGCCCCAAACAGTCAGTTTTTTCTGGATGTAACGGTGTTTCGACATACACTTGTGGATTAGCTTCACTCCAAATGCGGCAGTTTTGTTTGTTGACGTAGCCATTCAACCAGAAGTGCGCTTCATCACTAAACAAAATTCGCTTATGAAAATCGACCATTATTTTCGAAATAAAATTGCACAATTTGAAAGCGTTGTTCAGGCGTGAGTCTATTCATGATGAATTGCCAAACCAAACTGAGAATAAATCACTTGACAGCTGTTAAATCGGTCGCCATCTTGGAAAGTAATGCCAACTTAAACTTCTATACCTGGAAAAAAAAAACACTCTGTATTTAGAAGTATAAAAATTTCGAAAGGAGAAATTTCACTATTTGTTTCTAATTACACTAAAAAAAATTCGTCTAAGTACTAAATTGCAAATTAAAAGTAAATATTTATATCATTTTTAAAAACTTGGTTCCAAAAGTACGTAAGCAAACTAACAGTTAAACTTACAGTTAAGCATCATTTAATCTACAGTTAATTGTGTATGATTAAATGAAATTTTGTGGAGGGTTTGCAAGTTCTCAGATTTAAAATGTCAATATTTACACTAAATCTGTCAATGTGGGGGTGGCCCGTGGCAGCTGATTGTTTTTTAAAAGTCATTTTAAAATACTTCTAATTCATATAATGGCTTGTGTGTTATATCATTAGAAATGTAATGATATGGAGATTTTAGAAGTATCAAAAACTCAATATCGATTTTCAAAAAGTTTTAACCCTACTGACTGCTCTTTTAAACTTTGGAATAAAAATTTATAAGATTTTGATAAGAGAGAGTTTACATTAAGTTGTACATAGCTGAGGAAACACAAGGGAAAATAAATGAATAAACCACAGGTGTTTATAAAAAAATTTTCAAAAATATCTTAAGAATAGGGCAACCATTTAAAAAAGATCATAATTATATATATACATAGTACAAAACTGTCATCTTCTAAGTATTTTCATCAACCTAATACACATTATGTAAGGAACGTATTAATTTGAGGGATTTTTACTGCAAAAAAAAAATTATTCTTCATTCTGTCTTATATCAAATTTCATATTATGTATAGTAGGCATGTCAAAAAACACATATGATAGTATTACTGGCTGCATGATATATTTCATATCAAATAGAGAGGCGCTTATTTTAATTGTTAACATTGAAATATGATTTTTAGAATGTTATGTTATGTGCAACGTGTATTATACATAAATGGTCATTTAATATATATTCCATGTTATTTTTTAAACTTAAGGTATCCGACTACGTTCGGAACCATAATTTTGAAAAAGTACATAAATGGATAATTTTCATGATATTTAGATTAGAATACATGTATACAATTGTTTAAGGCCATTTAGACAAAAAACTTATTTAAATACAATATTTTGGCAAAAAATAACCGTAGACTAAATTTTTTTAAAAATGTTCTCCTTTTGTGAAAAATGCTTCTATTATAATAATATTTTGCCAATATATACCTCATACCTCTCTACAAAGGCTCAACTAGAATTTTTGAAATATATAATTTAGAAGTGGGTTTATCCACGTTTTACAACAACAGAGGGGAGAAATTTTAAGAAAAAAAACGCCGGTAATTATTTCATTTGTTTATAACTCTGAAAATAATGTGAATTTTTCAAAATTCATATTTGAGCCTCTGTAAAGAGGTCTGGGCTATATACAGGCAAAATATTATAATAATAGAAGCATTTTTCACAAAAGGTGAACATTTTGAAAGAACAAAATATTTTGACAAAATATTGTATTTAAATAAAAAAACTTTTGTCAAAATGTCCTTAAAACAATTTTATACATGTAGTCTAATGTAAGTGACACTAAATATTATGAAAATTATTTCTTTATACGTTTTTTTAAAATGACGGTTCCGAACGTAGTCGGGTGTACCTTAAACTATAAATATTTTACTATATTTAAAAAAATATAAGTTTAAAATACAGTTTTATATCACTTTCCTAACGAAAAAATTTGGTTAAACATTTTTAAAATTGATAATAAAAGTTAATCGGAGAGTGGGTTTATATATATATATATATATATATATATATATATATATATATATATAACGAAAATATATACACTGGCCTCAAAAAGTTAAGGTAAACGGTTTTTGTGTCTAATTTGCAAATGAATGAATGTAGAAACAAAAAATTTGGAGGATTGTGCATTAAATAGTTTTTTATTGAATGCGTCATAGAAATTTGTATAAGTGTATTGCAAAAACGATTTATAACAAAAAAAAGCAATCTCTGCGGAAAAGTCCATTCTTGGAGAAAACAGCACATCACAGTGTTATGTGGTAAAATGGCATAAAAACAATACAAAAATGGGTTCTAATAAGGAATGTGTCCACCCCTAACTTGAATGCATTAGCGGCATCGATTTCCCATGCTGTTTATTAAGTTGTCGGACACCGGAATGGGAAGCGAAGACCAGACACAGAGTAAGCCTTGTTTCAGCTCATGTAACGACCGGAGAGGAGGATTTAAAGCAGCAACCTTCTGCCAAGATAGTCCCAAAGATGTTCTATCGGATTTAGGTCTGGAGATCGAGCTGGCCATTCCATTCGTTCCAAACCGTGATCCTCCAGATACTCCTCAACAATCCGAGCTCGGTGAGGTCGTGCATTATCATTCATCAGAATGAAGTCGTTACCAATAGCAGCAGCATATGGGCGGACATATGGATCAAGGATCTCATCCCGATATCTAAGACCAGTTACGGTTCCTCCATGGAACATATGCAGGTCAGTGTGGCCACCAAGTGAGATCCCTGCCCAAACCAGGATTCCACCACCTCTATAACTGTGTCTTTCAACAGTGTTGGATTGATGGTATCTAGTGCGCTGTTCCCTCCAGATCAGTAGACGCCTTGAATCACTCTCCATTGTAAATCTGGACTCGTCTGTGAACAGCACAGAAGCCCATTGTTGCTGCGTCCAAGAAACATGTTCTCTTGCCCAGCATAAGCGGTTCCTTCGCTGTCGTCCGTTGAGGGGAAACACAACTGGTCTTCTTGCATACAGACCTGCATTGTGAAGACGATTTCGTACCGTAGTAGCGGAGATTCTTCTTCCTGATGCTTGAAAGTGGTCTGCAACGAGCTGCGGCACAGTAGTGGTTCTTCTCCTTCGTGCCGAAAGAGCTAGAAAACGGTCTTCTGCAGGTGTTGTAGCTCGTGGTCGGCCTGGAACAGGTCTTTGGACACAGAATCTTCGGATTGGTATTGATCCCAAAGTCGCTGAACAACACTACAAGACACATTGAGACGTCTAGCAGCATCAGCCTGCGACAATCCCATTTCCATCCATCCAACTGCCCGCCATCTTAACGAATTGGGTAAACGACGTCTCTGAGACATTTTCTAAACTCTATTGACTATTGTCACCGAAACTGCCAACAACTGTTGAAAATCAACACAACTTACACACAAAAGTACGAAAGCTTGATATTTGCATATTTTTCTCTCACTCATAAATATACGTTCTTTTTCTATAAAAATAAAAGTGGCAGCAATCGTTTTTGCATTAATGTTTTTAAAGTTCGTTATTATCATTCATGTAAACTATACATTTTATTGTTACTGCCATTTTTTTAGGGTGAGCTTCGAAAAACATGTTGTACCTTAACTTTTTGAGGCCAGTGTATATATATATAATCTTGAACTTTTTGAATTTTTGCTATTTGTCCCTAAAACTTTTTTTTTGCTTGCATAAATAAGTGCGTCCGAACTTAGCCACTATACATGTAACAAACGGTAACATTTTATGGAACTGATCTAAAGATGAATATGCAAAAAATTTAGAATTCGAACTCCAATATTGTTTTGATTCAGCAAAAAAAACCCATTTTATTTCAATTAAGCCATTTGTAAGTTTACATCAACAATTCTAATATCAATAGGTATGAGGTGAAGTAAAAAGGCGGAATTGTAATTCACAGCTTTTAAAATTAGAAATTCCTTAAGCGAATTCCGTTTCTAACAAGTTAATTTCTCGAGCATGTTCTGTAAATTTTAGAGTTTAGATGATCTGGTCAATAGATATTGAGAACTTTTAAAGTGAGATTAATTTTTGTTTTCTTTTTGTTTTCGCCAAAGTAACTATCCCGCGATCTCTCGCGCCTATTTTAACTACCGTCGTTACTCGCGGGTTGTAGAGAACACCCCAAACTTTTAACGTATATATTTAATTATGAAAATAAAATTAATCCATTATGATACATATTTATAAAGTACAAGATGTTTTTGTATTATACAAATAAAATTATTAAATTTATTGCATACAAATGAGACTAACATTAATTTAAACTAAACATACAAAATTTTCATTTTAAAACACATAATTTTATATTTTTTCATAAACCAGTAAAACCTATATACCAGTAATAAATATACTTTATAATTAATGAGATAATGATTGTAGAAAGTAGAAAAATAATATTTTAATCATTTTACAAACATTCAGAGCAGACTGTATACATATACTCAACTTTTCGCGGGAGTTCTCAGCCCCCCAGATAAATTTATGAAGGTCATTACATTCCAATCATTCGAGAAAGAAGGATTGCATCAGGTCTGAAGGTTCAATGACTTAAAATGTGCAGCTACAGAAAAAATTGTGGTTCTACGCATTCTTTTTAGAATCCTGGGAGAATTTTTTTGTTGCTGGGGTGTACAGAATACGCCGCGCGAGTGAACGCGGGTTATTTGTGTTTGAAGGTGTTAGTGTTATCAAATAACATAAAAAGAAATTAGCACTGTGTGCTGATTGGCCGGATCATGAGTTTGACCCCCCTCCGATGTACGTAGGGCTTGGTTATATATTCTGACTCATTTTATAGGTTGATTGCGTAATCCAGTTTATTAATCATGCCTACTAAACACCAGTTAGGCCGAATTAGTGGTGTTCTACTGTAATTTTATACGTTTTTTTTTCTTTTCAAAAATAGTAATTTACAATGCATATTTCTATAAACCAATAATATATTCTAATGTACTCTGGAAGATTATTCAAAAGAAATTAATTATTTTATTATTTTTCTTCCTTTTTCACTCGATTGTTTATTGCAATCCCAATATATCTGCGGTAAAAATTGAAAATTATTTCCATTTAATCATTTTAAATAGAAATTTAATCACAAAGGGAGAGAGATTAAATAAATCTCAAACAGTTTTCTAAGGAACTTTTATACTTTGTGCATGCACTTTTCTTTGCTGTCAGTTTGGCCCTGTATTCTACCAAAGCAATATCCACCGGTTTTCCTGAGAAAAAAAACTTCATTATTAAACAAGAAGCTGACAAAAACATCCCTAAAAATTTGTTTAATAATGAGCCAAAAATTTATTACATATAAGATTAGCGTACATACAAAAAAGGTTGTGTAGAAAGATTTATTAAAACAGCAGGAGAACAAGTTATAAAATAAAATAAAATCCCCCATTTCACGGTGGTGGAAGCAACAATAAATAAGCTACCTTGTCCAGAGTTACTCTCTTGTTGCTTTTTTACAGACTTCAGAAAAAATTCTTTCTTTTTCATTTTGCCTTGTTTTTTTTAGACCTAATGATCTCATCAAGACCTTAGCCATGAAGCATGTACTGAAGCAATTTCTTGCTCGATAAATTTTCAAACAACAAAAAACTAGGTAAGTTTCCAGGAAAACAATGCATTTAATCAATGCCAATTGCAATTCTTTCGTTACCAGACATTTAATAAATACTTCATTCTTTTTTCTGACAAGCCCATAAACGTCACTTTTTCCTGTTAGCTTCATTTAATAAATTATGTGGTTAGTATTCAGAGATGTGTATGTAGTAACGAGGAGGAGAATGTCATTATTAAAAGAAAAGAATTATATTTCAAGTATAAAAGGTTATAAAAAGAGTAACTCAAGGTATGTGATTACATTTGTGATGATCCCCCTGGGTCACACCTTGAACACCAAGATTAATTTAAGGCAAAGAACCACCAAGAGCCATTTTGAATAATAATATTGTTTATTTTGTTATAATTTCCTCAAAAATCTCTGATAACAAATAATATAATAATGTTACGTCTTCTAAAGGGATTTGCCTTTATATTAAATTAACTTACTAAGAATACAATTAATTACTAATCTAGCTCAAATCAAGTAAGGTTTATCGAAATAGGAGATCCGAGAAACACACGTATTCGAATTCTTAATTGTCATTAACTTTAACTAAGTAGCTCAAACTGACGTTTACTTTAAGCGTACGTGAATTATATTTACCGTTGGCTTATATCAGCTTTCTGGTACGTCTAGCAGCACGACGTCTTCACGAATCTAATCTCTTTGAATCTTCTAGTTTAGCTTGTAACGTTGTTGGCTCAATAGCCTACCATCATCTCCCTTGCTATCTCGCAACCCTCGACTTAAATACCTTATCTAATTTAAATATCCCAAACTTCTTTTTAGAGGATTGGAAATAAGCGCGAATTTATATTCCCTAGAAAGACGCCTAAGAAGATTAGTGGAAAGGTTCCGTACAGATTCGTCACACATTAAAAGTCTAGAATTTTATGGAAATATTGCCATTATATATATCTATATATATACATTACGATTTTACTTAAAATTCCTCAAACTTTATTTTTACTTAAACTTAAATTGAAATCCCTTTGAGAGAATGAAATTCATATTCACTCACTGCCTTAAAAATTTGAACACCAAAATTAAGAGTGCGATTGCTGCGAACCGTCATCAATGTATGTGTCAGGCAGATGTATAAATGACTAGAATGTCTAGACTATATATGTATGTATGATTGCGCAATGTGTAATGCCATCAAAAGGTGTTAAAGTTAGCTCTATTTAGATTATAAAAAAGATACGTAGAACTCTTGTTGTATTTAATTGGCTGCAGAAGGACACTTTTTAGTTAGATATGCTATTATGCTCCATCGGATAATTATTATATGGATAATGGGAAACAGGTGACCACCTCAGCTAGAAGCTCACCACTTATGCTTCTCTGAATTTACCGTAAGATGTTGAAACCAGTGGACAAGAGAGATGAATGCTTACGGCGACCACCCTCGACAGACTAGTAATCGAGAAGACAATAGTGGCGTACGACACTCACGATTAATACTGTTTCATTGTCCCCCCCTTCCATACACAGGAAGCACCATTTCTACGTGCCTCTGGGCCGGTTCGTACCATCTCAAAGAGTATGCATCGCAAGGACAATTGCTATAAATGCACCCATAACGTGTATTGTCATTAACAATTCACTCACCTCGACCTCCGTTTGGAATGGTGTCGCGTTCGAAGGGATTTGACTAAAACAAAATGGAATAAGGTCCTGTTCAGCGACGAATTCAGTTTCAATTATAACAATTATTACAATCGCGTACGAGAGGGGATACCCTGTGGCGAACGTCTTAATTCTGCCTTCGCTGTACAGCGGCACACCTCTTCCACAACGGGTGATGGTATGGAATGTCAATCATACGACACACGATCACCCCTAATATCCCCTCACGGCACCACTACAGCCCAGAGGTACTTTCGTGATGTTCTACAACCACATGTTTGCTAGTCATGGAAGGACAGCCAGGGGCAATTTTTCTACAGGATAATACTCTCTCACAGACAGTAAAAATTACACAGAAATGACTCCCCAGTTGCCACCAATCTAAGATGATTGAAGACGGAAAGTTGGACAACTTATGAGTTTGGCTGAATTAGAGGCGTGTTTACAGCAACTGTGGAACTCGCGAGATGTCACATAACATCAAACGGGCTTGCATGTCTCCATACACGATCGTAATACCTCCATCCATTAGAATTATTTTTTGCATTAAATAATCATTTTGTTTTGATTTTGTAGTCACTGTACTTACGTAAGAAAAAATTTCGTTTTATTCTGGCGAATCTTTCTTGGTGTGTAAATATTTATCGAAATGAGGGTACATAGTACATTTCTGTTAAAGTAGAAAAAAATAATTGTAATATTCAATTTTGATTACTCATTTTAAGAAATCTTATATTAGAATCTAAAACAGTTTCGCTTCTCAGTATACTTTGGGATGTACAAGGAGTTATTAAAATAATGGAAACGCCTCTGCATAGAGGTGACATTTTTGAATACGCTTCGTAAGCATTAAAATACACTAATAGTTGCCAGTTTTTTTATGAATAAAAATGTATATATTCTTGTAATATGTGGTAGCTTTATTAAACTTTATTAATCATGGTTTTTTTCAAAAGCTTAAAATGTCGGGTCTCTCAAATTTCTAAAGAGGCCAAATTTTAGAAGCCCGTCTAGCTGGAGTAAGTGTGACTGATGCATACCTATTTTTCGGAGTTTTCTAGAGGTATGAAGTTTAAACCTTGGCATTCATACATATAGCGCGTAAACACAAGTTCGACAAAGCGAAATAGTGGATGGAAAGAAAATTTCAGTGAAGGAGACTTACGAGTATTGAAGTGGATTGCAATTTCTAAAAAGCGAACAACTGTAGCAAAAGTGACCGCAGAGCTCAATTAGCGTACCCAATAGTTACAGTTAGAAGGCACCTTCATAAGCAGAACCTTTATGGCAGATCAAGAATTCTCATGTCACTTTTCACTTATGCTGATGGCAAACGTCATCTACAGTCGTGTCAGAAAAATAATAGTGAAAAAAAGGGATATAGTTGTGACAAATCTATACGGAACTTTATCACTAACCTTCTGAGACGTCTTTTTTAGGGAAATTTAATTCCCTACCTATTTCCCATCAGCTCCAAAAAGAGGACAGGGATTCTTTGTTATATACAGATTAGATAAAGTATTTAAGTCAAACGGAATAGTAAAGTGAGAGTCAGTAGGAGAGGGAGATGGAAGCAGGAAGTTATAATAGTCAAGTTAGAGATTTATTATTGAAGATTTCTAGGTAAATAAATTAATCTCAGAAAGAGCTGAGATTCAGTGTGGTAAATATTGATTTATAATTAAAGTCTCATTAAAAATTTATATTAGAGTGAGATTAAAGTTAAATGTTCAATAGGAACATTATTGAATATAATTCTGGGATCTCTTATTGCGGTAATCTGCGTGATCGATATTCTAGTTGTTAATTAATTGGATCATTAAATATTTAAGTTAATATAAAGGAAAGTCCCTTTTAAACCTCATAAAGCTATTTTGATTTATTTGTTATTAAAAATCTTTGATTCTATTTGGGAAAGATAACCAAATAAAGAAAGTTATTTATAAAAATGGCTACTGGTTCTTCTTTGACTCAAAATTATTCTCGTTCTCAAAGTGAGATCCAAGGGGATCTTCACATAGTCAGAAGAATCGTCTTTCACGTTTTCTCCTGCTACAAGACGAGTGCACGTTCGGAGGACACCTGTGCAAGCGTATAATCGTGGTTGTTTCTTCCAACTGTCAAGCCCGGAAGTGTATCTGTCATGATATGGACAGCCGTGTCGTGGTTTTCTGCTGGACCAATCATAACCCATACTGGGAAGAGGTATAGAGAAATTTTAACTGACCAGGTTCATCTTTTGATGCAAACTGTGTTTCCTGCAGGAGATGGAATTTTACGGGATGATAATGCTCCTGCCCATGCAGTGGAGTTTGTCCAGGGGTTTGATGAACACGAGGATGTTGTTAAACATCTACCTTGGCCCACCTTCCTCAAAACAATTGAACTATTATCTATTTTAGAGCGTTCAATACAAAATCGATATCTATCACTGTGATCTTTCCCAGGGCTTTCTCATAATGTTCGTGATGAATGGTACAATATTCCTCAGCACATGTATGAATTGAATCCTAGGCGAATCCAAGTTGTATTACATTTCAAAGGTAGTCTTCCCTATGCTAATAAAGAATTCTGTATAAATCTAAGTTGTTTCCATTGTTTTGATAGTATCTGTATAATGAGATGCATCAATTTAAAATATTTTCCAGATTCTGTGTTAATTAAGAGTAACATATTTCTTTTAAAAAACAATCACTTTTCATAATTTCTATCAACGTAACGAACGAAGTTTTGAGAAAATTGTATTAATTTTTTATTCCTTTTCTCATGAATTTAAATACTGATTGAAACTTAGTTGATGAAATTGGAAAACTATTTAACACTAAATATGTATGGCATTTTGTTATGCATTTGTTAATATTTGAGTGCAAAAAAATAGTCATATTCTATTTTTTATTTCCATTTAATTTAATATAATTAAGAGTACTATTTACAACTGATTTTTTTCTTGCAATATATCGCATTCTAAAAATTTGAAATCAGAATATTTAGAGCTTCAAAATTTTGTGATCAAAGTTTTACCATTTCGAACAAATACGGAAAATAAACAGATTTGTGGAAATTTCCATAAAACTTTCGTAGCTTAAAACAGACTTTGCTATATTAACAGATGCGGGACAAGAAATTACCTTTAGAATTCTCTATAAATATCCCACAATGTTAATTATTGTGATTAAGCCATTAACTCCTTTCTGCTTAAAGAACTCGCGACGCATACTATACTTATAAATTATGATTTAATTACCACAAAACGTCCTTTGTGTAGCGGGTATATTTTTAGCCAAGTTCCCCAAGACTGATTTTGCTATCGAAGGAAACTTACATTAGTCGATATTTCAGATGATCTTAGCTACTTTACGATTGAACGTTGAGTTTTCTATGAAAGATTTAAATTACTTTATTTAAGGTATCTGTACACCTTCGAAATTTTTGTGGAAAAACTGTAATATTTGCTATTAAAATATTTTTAACTGATGAAATATAACTTAAAACTATGAAAAATACATTAAATATGTTACTTTAATACAAAAAAATTAGGGAGAAATGCATAGTGTAAATAACAGTTAAATTAATTAGTGTAATAACTCACATAACTCAAATTTAAACAAAAATATAACTTTTCTGTAAATTTGATGTTGATCATCATAGCATTTTTTAAGGCTGGTACTATTTTCCTTAAGATAATCAATTTATTACAATTTTAATCAAAGTTTGAGTAAAAGAGAATATTAAAAAATCATTAAAAAATTGCTACGAGCAAGATATATACATTAGTTACTAAAAATAAATCAACTATAAAATTATAAATCTAGTAGGGGTTCTTTAAATCTCAATAAAATAAATGTGTATATTTATGAAATTTAAACCAATTTGGTTCACAACTTTTTTCTGATATTTAAGGTGTCAGATGCCAACACGTTAAAAAATTCATTTTGAGATAAATCAGAAATAAACTTTCAACTGCAATTTTTAATATTAAACACGATTAGATGTACTTAAAATGCTCCTGATTTATAAATGACACCCTCTTTATTCTCTAAAACATTGATTTTCCCCTTGTAGCTCTTAACATTTTTCTACACTGCTTTACATTTGGTACTGAATGTCGTTCTGCGTCATTAATTCAATTGATGTCAAGATATTTGCATGATTTTAAAGTAAAATAACCAGGAGCTATATTAAGTTTTTTTAAATGCCATCACAGATCTTGTACCCATCATTAAATTATATTACAGCATCTAATGCACCAGATTTTAAAGTTTTGAGGCACACGAAGAGTTCTTTCGGCACTCCTCTCTGACATAAATGCCATTAAAACACCCGTTTGAATTTTGTGTTGTATCATGCAGGCATTTAGCAAGCAGTTCTTCGGTGCATAATTCTAAATATGTAGACTTAGTCATGTTAAGCACTTCATTTGATAAACCTTTGTATTTTTCTTTCGGCTTTTTGCCACAAGACAGTGCTTGCTGGTTGTAGCACCAATTATCTTTTTCGATGGGACAGTGTTCATGCTTGGGTTTCTCGACCCTTGATGAACAATGAAACAGAGCTAAAACAACATTTTGCTGAAGACCGGACAGGTTTCCAACATTTCTATGAACAGCAATCCCATAATAGTTTTGCAATCGGTCAATAAAAGAGTCTGTGAGTTTGCCTTTACCAGACAGATTTTTATTTTTCGACTTTAGTTTGCGCAATCCCGCACCTACTCTCTTTTGAACATGACCGATTCATTCATATTTTGGGACGCTATGTTTCCCATAAGTATCTTTGACACTGATAAAGCCCTTAAAATTCCTGTCACCTTGTTTAAGGCCCTGTTTAACAACAGAATGTTAGAAGCTTCTAATAGCACCAACAGCTCCCATTTTTAACCGCAGAACTTGAAAATTGCTATGGCACGCTTTATCTGCTGTATAAGTTTTCGACTCAATACTTTTAAGAATTTTAGAAATCTTTCTACAAGTGGTACAACATGACGACATTATTTCTATGTCCACTACTTTACCAGTGTCAACTGACAAAGCTGCGATGCACCCATTCATGGAAGGTGTAGCCTTTACGCTGCCACGTTCCATCAACTGAAACGTCACATTCAACTATATTATTTTTAGAAGGATGTAGCATTAACGAGAAACTGCTTTTTGCATTGATAGTTTTCTAACTTCTGAAATCGGGCATGAGTTTGATCTCATGATTACAGTTTTACTGAGTCGGAGTAAATTTAACGTACCACATAATTTAACTCATCAGATAAACCTTTCTCAATTTGTCTCATACCATGAACAAATCTTGTATTGACTTCAGGACAGTTTAAAGTTTTCTTTGAACTAGATAACCTTGAGTAAAAGTCACAATGTTTACACCTAATAACAAAATTTGAGCAGAAACCATATCTAGAATCTATAGAAAGTAATAAACCTTCTTGTAAACATATGGGCAACAAAGATGTAAAATAAAATTTAAGAGAACATTTATGTCCATAATTCTGTGGTAGTAAGTGGTTTACTTTCATATTCTGCCATTTTTTCATAAAAACAGCAAGCATTTTAATCTTTGAAGAACTGGCATTGGTAGATGTTGAGCTGTAATTTTTATAATTTTAATTGATAAATCCACTACCACGAAATTGACATTTTCTCTTTGTACTAATTCTGCGTTTAGCATTACCCATTTTAAATGAAAAAAAATTAAAAAAATTTTTAAATTTGGATTATATTTTAAACAGTTTGTACTTTTTTGAAACCCAATTTCTTTATAAATAATGTGTAAAAGATTTGAGAACTATTTAATTTTTATTTAAAATAATTATATCTATTTGAAAATTGTTTGTATTTTCACCCTCCCGGGATGAAGTTAAAACCCCTGAGACCCCTTCTGAAACGTCTTTGATAATACCTAAGAAGGAAAAACCATTTTAGACAGAATGTAATTTAAATTAAAAGATTGGAAAGAAGATAGGCAACCATCGTCGTTATAAAGGTCTCAGAGATGTTAAATTTCAAGAGTTTTCACCTAAAGAAAACAACTGTTCAAGACGACCATTTTAATATTAAGCATTTGAAGATTCTCAAAATCTTAGAAAGGTATTCAAAAATTCCAAAATAAATATTATTAACATCGGAATTAAATGAACAAATGCCACGTCTTTGCATTTTCAATTTTTGTTTAAGCTTCTTTTTTTCTGCTCTTTAAGACTCTCTAAATAATATACATATTGGGAAGAATCCAAAGGAAACTCCAAACTCAACGCTTTGTTTATTATAATTTTTTTCAAACTGCTTATTCTTAGACATTATTTATATATACAATGTTTCCATTACAACTGAAACTTAGTTTATACTTATTTCCGTTTTATAAATCAATATTTTTTAACCAAAGAGAGAATTTTTTCAGCGTCCAAAGAAATGAAAATTCTATGGAAACTATTTTAAAAAAGTCATTGATCGTGTACTGAATGAAAGTGTTTTACAACGAAGAATACTTATTCAGTGTCTTTTCCAATGGTTAGTTGGATTGAGTTCATTCATAGTGGAAGAAATGTTAGTGTAAATAAGACATTCAAAGGATATTTCCATTCCTTTCATACAATATTGAGAGAAAGCATAGTTTTGGATAATTATTTTTACTTCAAATCTGTAATATAAGTCTAATACTGACATGGTCTTTGTATTATTCTAAAAAGTCAAAGAGTTGTTAGACTTCTCAAGAAATAGACTCTAAAAATAAGTGAAATGTTCATTATTTTTTAAGTTACAAAATGACTGATGATGTAATTATTCACCATAAATACAAAATATTTGTACGAGATGTATTGGCAAAGAGCTGAAAGCTTTGCACTCTGCAATACGAAAAACATGGTATATTTATATTGTTATCAACAACAATAACCGGCACAACTACAAATGCAAAGCTTCCGTTTAAGCAGTGTTTCAAAATATCTCACGATCAGTATTTGAAAATTTTGTCCTTCAAACACTCCTGAAAAAATACGTAAGTTACAAGATTCAGAATCTGACTGAAAGTCTAATTTTGTTTATTTGGAAAGAATATATTTAATTGCATTTAATTAAATTTTCTTACTCCTGGATAATGAATACATTTAAGAGGAGCTTATGTGTTCACTCCAAATCTAATCTAAAAAAATAATTCTACTTTTCAATTTATTTTTCATAAATGAGACACTATGTATTTTGTGTATAAACAGCTCTTTTTACTTAAAATAATAATTACATTTTAAATTTTAAATATCATTTATTAAAAAGAGCAACTTGAAAGCATTTTAATGTCATCTAAAATGTCATGAAAGGAGAAGAAGTTTCGGAAGAACCAAAAGCACTCCTACCCCACAAAACAACAATCTTCAAACGTATTTGAAATAAACATAACATAGTTTTGAAAAATTTAACTCTCTCTTTTAAGAGATATTGCTTTTTGTTTTGTAAATATGTGGACTTTTCCATATACAGACACTTGCTTCTGTACATCATTAATGAAATTTTAAGTATTTCTGTGTGGTGGGATATGGAGAAGATATAAAACTGTTTATTTAGTCTTATCACACATAATTATGTAAGAATTACATGACTCATTTAATCGCAAGAGTACTGTGAGACCCAGTTAAATTTAAAGGTTTCTTTTCAATGTTATTCTACACCAGCAATCTAACGATACAAGTACAGGATCCTGTCACTAGTTTTCCAGTTTATCTATGTAAAGTACTCAAAGCTAAGTATTATAAGTTATTTTATTTTATTAAAGTATGTTACATATTATATGAAAATATATTTTATAAAATTCTTAGACATATCACAGATAATGAACAAAGAATATTATCGTGTATTTGAAATTAAGTATAGGAAAATAGAAGTAATAATTTTTATTCTGTCAGCTAATTTATTTCAATTAAATTTATGAAACTTCCGATCTGTAAATTTAATTAACTCCAAGATGTTGAAAAGTAATAAATTTGCAATAAAGTAAAACGTTTTAATTAAAACTTTGATGTTTTCATAGCTCTCAGACTTCCCAATTTCATTATGCCGCAAACTAATACTCACCAGTGAATTCCTTTTTCAGGAAAAATTCACAAAAGTAATCACACGGAAATTAATTTCTGCCCCATTCCAGTTTCTTGGTGAAATTAAATGTTCATGATTCCGTAAGTTTCCTCTTCTGCTTTCAAAAGTAGCTTTTAGGTTATATTTATTTGAAATAAAAACAATATTATTTCTATATAGTTAGAATTACTCTTAATAAGGAAATAATCACATTTAAGACAACATTTTGTAGAAGTGAAATTTCATTACAGAGGCAAACGTATTCCGGAAAACCCTTGCACTTTCAGAATGGTCTAGGAAGTTAGTTAGTCAAAGTTAGAATGTGTCAAACATTGATGGTTAAAACGGGTTACAAGCATCCTTCATATTCGTATATATCTCACACGCCCATCAGGTGCAGAGGTAAATGACACTGACTGCTGTGTCGTAGAGCCTAAAGTTCAAATCCCGGTGAAAGCATGGATGCTTGTAAATTTATAGTGCCTGTGCAGCATGGGGTCACTCAAAATATTTGTCGAGCCGTAAGTCTTCTTGTGTGTCTGGTGGAAGAGAAATGGGAAGCCCCTGACCACCCCCAGATTATTCTCACACAAAATTGGGGTGTAACCGAACCAAAACGTACTGTCACCTGCATGGTGCTCAAAGCTACAGTTAACGACAGACGTAGAAAAACAGGCCCTTGCCATGATTTCAAGGACCTCTATCTGGCACTGCCGATCAGTTGGTCTTCGTTACAACAACAGAACTTTCTCACAACTCGCGTTAATTGCTGGTAGTCCCCATGAAAGGCATTTTAAGCATGTTTTTCCATCTGACAGGGAATTAAAACAGTTAAGCAGTCAGCAGGAATAATAATTCTTGTTCTGATTCATTTTTGCTGAATCAACTGCTATGCGTTAAATTATCGTAGGATTTATATTGTAGCATTTCTAAATGTTACTGGACGTTTGTTAAGGGAATAATGAAAAGTCAAAATACAGGTAAGTGATATAATAGAGAAAATAATAATTTGTCTGTTATTATTAGCTACCCCTCTAATGGAGATATATATGTTTGAAATATGTGCCTGAAAGAGTCTGTAATTATTTAAATTAAAGATAAAAAACAGTTTGTGTGCAAGAGTTTGCGTAAAGAAGTACTCGGTCAACTTATTGAATGAATATATTTCTATAGTTTAATAAAAATAAACTGAAATAGTTAGTTCTGTTTGTTCTACCTTTAAAAAATATATTAAAAGAAACTTCATCATATTGGAGATTTATATTGAAAAACGTAATGAAAATTTGAATGTTATGGAATGATCAAGAAAGAAACAGCATTGTTGCATGATATCAAGAAAACAAATTTGTCTTGTTGAAAAGAACTGGCATTTTTCAATCTCATAATTTATAACCGTTTTAACTTAAATGAAAAATAATTATCTCGTAAATATTACTTTTATAAATACCCATAAACAAATTAAATACTAAGCACTTATTGATTGAAAATAAATCTTCAGTTTTTATCATTTGTAGTTTTTTTTTTCTCACGTAGTTTTGGTATCATAAATTGAAGTAAGATGTCTTATATATATTTGAGATTTATACGTTTCTATTTGTATATTTAATCCTAATCTTAAATTAAAAATAGATAAAAATATTGGTCTATTTAGGCTTTATTTTAAATAATGTATATGAAAGATTCTCCCAAAAAAATATTAGGAACTTTTAGTTATACGCCAAATTGAAAAAGTTATCTTAAAAAATGGACATATTAATGATGAAGTAATTAATTAATGCATCTTACTGATGAGATGACTAATTACAAGCAATGCTACTAATTGGTGAAATATTCTTACTGATGAATCAAAACATTTAAAATTTTTACATCAAGCATACACATACAATTATATATAAATGGAAACATTTTTTAATAATTGCAGCAAAGTGTATGATTTAAATTATATTTCTATTGATTGATTACAATTCCTTAGCTTTCATTTGTTTTTTTCTGGAAAAATACTTGATATGTTACCTTTATTTCTTTCTTGAAGGAGAGAAGCACAAAAATTTAACTACTTTATTACATTTTACGGAATGTAAAAATGATTTAAGTTTCAAAGATCCTGATAATTTGTATAAGCTAGTAAAGGCGCAAATGTTTGAAATGCAAATTACTGAATTTCTTTTTTGATGTGTAACATCTTTCCTCTCAAACACCAAATTTTGTTGGAGTGATTTCGTCAAAAGGGATGGAAGTGGGTAACAGGAAGTGACGTAAGCGCGCGCTATTTGATTTGACCAATGAGCGCGTTGGATGGTGTTTCTTCGTTACCCTCGCATCGAGGTCCAACTCTAAGTCGTTGTCTTTTTTTATATTGTTAAAGTTAGCATTTCAAAAGATTTGAATCGTTATTCAGGATAAACTTGCGATCCTTACGCTCAATTGTCAATGTCTCAGGACTCAGTGTGTAAGAAATCTGAGGTTAATTTATATGTGTAAACTATATTAATAATTATATTTATTGTTAAGCGCCTGACAAAGTTCAACATACTTAAGAAAATACGAGTAAGTAATATGGAAGCATTCGAATAAATATTTTAGTGCGTATATTTTTCATACTTTGAGGTTAATTCCTTTCGCTGTCAATTTTATATCTTTATATACATAATTGTGATTAAAAAAAGTTTTCTCGATTAAAAAAATAACTAATTAATTACACCGGTAATTTTGATTTTATCTAATATTTCTAATTTTAATCATGTATCGAGCTAATTAAATTTTCAAGATTTTGTGATTTGCAGGGATGGGTAGATCCAGAGCTGAATATATGCGAAATTATAAGCAAAAAAAAAAAAAAAAAAAACGTGAAGAAAAATTAAAAACTGGAGAAGTACAGCCGAAAAAAATTGCACATAATTAAATATTTTTGATGAAAAATTGCATTATTCCTAAAAAAAAATTTTTCCTTAAAGATATAATTATTCGACAGAAAATTATTTCCGATCATACTTGATTCAAAACCCAATTCAACCTCATTCGATTCAATCACACTCAAAATCACGGGAAGCGAGTGATACTTTGTTTTTAAAAGAGCAGAACCATCTTCGGTATATGGTAAAAGTACAAAATGCAAGAAATTTCTAATTTTTTTAACCGTTTGATTCGGAGAAATGTATATGTCCACAAAAATCCCTGTTTGCCCATTTTCAAGTATCCACTCTTCCCCAAATTGAACAAGAGTAAATATTTTTGATGAAAAATTGCATTACACTCCTTGTGTTATATATATATATAAATGAATAAAATTTTCATTTAAGATATAATTATTAAATAGAAATTATTTCCAATCATACTCGATTCATTTTTATTAAGGATTTAAGTTGCTATTGCGTATTTACCTTGATAACATGTCAGATGTTACACATCGTATGCAAGGATCGTTACTTTTTTTATTTTTAGATAATATTGTCCAACATTTAATGTTCCTTTTGGTGAATACTAACGCCCTTGAAAGTTTGTTCGATGTCTTGGTAGCCACTTTAAAAAAAGGGAATGGCAAGTGCTAAATCTATATATAAAAAAGAGAAAAGCGACTCACAGATGAATCACGATATCTCCAGAACTATTAAACCTACAGATTTGAAATTTGGTAGACAGGTTCCCTTCGTGGAGTAGACATCAGTTAAGAACGGATTTTGCAAAGATCGAACCCCTAGGGACGTTATGGGGGTTGGTTGAGGGCGCTTAAGAGCCATTATGCATAATTATTTTTTTAACACGAAAATAAAAAAAAATGTCAGCAACTCTTGCCACATACAACTCAAGACTTTTTTTTTCTTTTCTTCAGACAATTGAAGTCAGGATGATTCACTTTGCCTCTCGATTTCCTGGGATTTTCTCTTGCTTTAGAAGGATTGCGGCGCAATACCAGTAATTTTCTTTCCGGGACAGTAAGGTTTACAGAACCGGTTAAATTTTCATTTTTCTGCGGCGTTTCGTCACAGCGTCTACGGGATCGTAGTTCTTTGGCCACAGGTGTGGGCGCCAGTTTTAACACGGAAATAAAAAATGTCAGCCATTCTTGCCACATATAACTCTAGACTTTATTTTACAAACTCCCATATTCCATCTCCTTATCTATTGCAATTGAAAGTTCCAGAACTTTCCATAATTAAAATTACAGTTAATTTTTATAAATAAAAGCACGCGCGTGCGAGCATTAATATAAAGCACGAGAGAAATAAAGAATTACCATTTGTTACATTTTCATTTTCAAACTATTAGACGTACAGTCTTGAGAGAAATTTGGTATAAGCGGATTCCTTTCATAGAGTAGAGATCCCTACAAAAAGGGTTTTGTGAGAATTGACCCGCAAGTGACGTTATGGAGAATTAAGGGGGATTATATATTGGCAATTAATTCCTTTTATTAACTATTAGACGTAAAATCTTGAAATTGAGTAAGTAGATTCCATTCACTGAGTAGAGATCCGCTGAGATGGGTTTTATGAAAATCGCTTCCTAAGTGGCGTTGCGGGTTCTTAAGGGCTTTACAGATAATTATTTCCATTTTTTGAAACTATTAGACGTATAGCCTTGAAATTTGATAAGCGGATGCATTTCATGGTGTAGAGATCCGCTACAAAATAGGTTTGGGGAAAATTAATCCTTAAGAGTCACTGAGGAGGATTAAGAGGCGTAATAGATAAATATTTCCGCTTTTCAACTACTAGATCCACCTGCTTGAAAACAAGATGTGTTCCGTTCATGGAATAGAGTTCCTCTTGCAAAGAGTTTTGCGAAAACGGACCCCCAAAGGAGTGGGGTTGCGAGGCGTTAAGGAGAGCTATAGAAAAACTCCTGTTTTTGAATTTAAACCATTTACTTGAAATTTGTTGAGCACGTTTTTTTAGTTGAATAAAGTCCCACTAAGAATGAATTTTACGGAAATCAACTCAAGGGGGAAGCGGGGGGAATTATTGGAGCGTATTGATACACAAAATTCCCGTTTTCGAACTGCTAGGACTATAATAATAAAAAAATTTTTTGCATGTTTCTTTTATTGAATTGGAATCCGCTAAGGATGCTCTCAACGGGGTATTGATGATAAAAATTCCTATTTTGCTCGGTTAGATTTAAACTTGAAATTTATCGCGCATGTTTATTTTATGGATTAGATATTCACTGAAAGTTAGTTTGGCGGAAATCCACTTGATTATTGGGTTAAGCGAGCGCAAAAATTTTTCTACTTCTATTCTATATATAAATAGGAATTAGATATTATAATTTATGTCCTTTTTATATCAAGAGGCGAGAGTTACAGCTATAAATATATTTTTCAATACAATCAAATTCGTAATGCTAGATATCAATAATTTATAAATATGTAAACAGTATATATTTATACAACATTGTGAAATACCCAGTGAAGAAGGTGGTTAACGGCTAGTATATATAAATTACACGATTTTATCAATTCCTATTATTAGTTCACAATCTCCCTATATATATCCTGTTCAAAATTTCAATCGTTAATAAAGTACATTTTAAAGAGCTCAATTGAGCTGACATTTTATATACACGATTATTTTGGATGACAATTCAGTAATTTTTAATTATAATTAATAAAAATTAATTGATTAAAACTAATTATTCAAAGAATTACAAATGCAGCCACGATGGCATCATTTTTGGTGACTTAGCGACTATTTTGGTGATTTGTGTCAAAACTTTAAAAAGTTTTTTTCTCGCATTTTAAAACTCTCATTTGAGCTGAAACTTTCTATACACGATTGTTTTGGGTGACAATTTGAAAATTTAATTATAATTAGTTAAAATTAATTGACTGAAACTAATTATTTAAGAAATTACAGATACAGCCACGTTGGCTTCATTTTTAGAGACTGGGGTCAAAACTTTAAAAGATTTTTTTTTTCTCACGTTTTAAAGCATTCAGTTGAACAGAAATTTTATATACACGATTGCTGTGTATGATAATATGATACTTTAATGATAATTAATAAAAATTAATTGCCACTTAATATTTTGATTCTGTATATGTATACACATACTTATATTAATTGTAATTATTTAATAAAAAGTAACTAAAATAAAAATGATCTTTGTTGACCTAAGCAGGAATTGGCTTTAAAAAATTTTTTTCTTGTTCTCCAATAATTTTTCTCTTTTTTTAAAAGAAACATATTGTACGTGAGCTTATTACTGTTATTATTATTTCTTCCCTATCAAGTGTGCGTGGTTTTAACTGGCTATATTAACCTCCGGATAGTGATTTCATTGGTTCACATAAAAGTTAGTGATATGTCTCAATCTTCATTTAATGGGCACATGATTCATTTCATCTTTTTGAAAGAATTGCGGAAGAAATGAAGTGAAGATCTTTATCACATACTGGTACGAATGAATGCCTATTATTTCTTCTCAACAATGAGACGTTGCAATCTAACAACTAATAATCATTAGCCTTTTATCGAGCTTTTATAAGTGCGATAAATTCTGTACCATTATTTTTACTGAAAGAATGTAGTATTGATAGGAAATAATAAGGAAAAAAGAAAGATAATCATCTAAAAGATTTTTACAAGCTAAAGGTAAAATTCAAATAAACCTCGGAAATTAAAATATGCAGCCAACAAGAGGATGTTTTTTGACAGAAGATCGTTACAGGAGGAAATATAAAATTGCAAAAAAATAAAATAATGAATTAAATAATTATTACTTTCTATTTTTACTATATTTTATTAAATATGTTTTTATTAAGGTGAGTTGGAAACCTCTCTCTCTCTCTCTATCTCTACTGACAATGTTAAATTGGCTGTTTTCGATGTACTTTTTCGCAAAATCTGTTTTATGTACATGCTTGAAATTTTTCATACTATTAAAGTACACCTCTCTCATTATACTAAAATGAGCTTTTAGCTAATTTTGAATTTTTTAATAAATTATGAAATATCTTATCAAACATTGCGAAATTTGACCCATTTTTTACTTAAAAAATTTGTAAAAATTAAATTTTTGAGTTTTTTACAAAAAGCTCATTTTAGAGTATATATTAGACATCATTATAAATAATTCATAAAAAATTTACATACCTGGGAACAGTAGTTTCTCAGAAAAGGTACATCCCACATTAAAATTTACATTTTGAGATAATTTGATTTTAATGTATACAGTGAGACTTCTAATTGGCTAGGAAATAAAAAATAAAAGGCTCAATTTAAAATAAAAAATACATGTTTTGTTTATATCAGTCGTTACACTTTTAAGCAAAAACAAAGTAATTTGTTTACAATTTTCGCCATTAAAATGGGCGTGGCCCAAATTCAACGATTATTTAAAAATACGTTTTAAGGGCTTCTAAATACCCTAGAGGTTAAAGTAAGGTATTTTTAAAAAGGTTAAAATCTATACAATTTGAAAATGTAAAAATCTCAAATTGTCAAAAAAATAAGATTTTAGCTTTCCAACACACCTTAATGGAAATTAAGTTAAATTATTTTTTGCACAGATTTCATTTCAATGTGATAATGAATGTTTCACAAAATTTTGAGTGTATAGAAAATTAACTATATGTATATGTATATATATATAGTTATATATATATGTATAAATATATATATATATATAGTTATATATATATGTATAAATATATATATATATATAGTTATATATATATGTATATATATATATATATATATATATATATATATAATTCCAAAACTATACTCCATGACTTATATATGTATACTTATATTTTAAAATCATAAAGTTTTAATACCAATGTTGCAGTTAAATTTGAAGTATTATAACTCACCACACACACACACACACACACACATTGTGTTAGTCATTGTTTTCGAATATTCATTGTGCTTTGAATTTTTTATCTAAATACTGCTTCACAACACATTTTCTTCATGCAGCTCTATTGAAATTTGTTCCTTATCTATTCCATCTTTTGCAAGATTTAACCCTCAAACCAAACTTTCCACGGAAATGTATGCATTGTTAATATTCAATCCACCCGGTCGAAATTCTATACACAACTGACATAGCTACGTGAGTTTCGACAGCGATACGATGGTGAAACCAACCAGTTGCTCGTAAGCCTACAATTTGGTCCCTCTTAAAATCGTGTCATTTTCAAGAACTTCCATCTAAAAATTTCTTACTCCACATGTATCTCTTGGAACGTAAAACTTCTTGGAATTCTGGATTCTTCTGATGACAGATAATAGTGACTGTAATGCTCTTGTAGATAATAGTAAGAGCACTTATAGCCCTATAATTCACTAATCTCCTTTCATTAAATTTTAGACCATAGGTCACCAACCGGAGGTCCGTAAAAAAGTTTTGACGGTCAGCAGAAAAATTGAGATATTATTTATATTTTTATGAAGATTCCGTTTTAAAAATGACAAGTAATAAATGTATCATAAGAAAATGATTCTATTTTCTTAAAAAAACTGAACAAAAGTTTTAGCAAAATGTCTTCTGAATTTGGGAAAAGTTTATCTAATTTTACATATGTATCCAGCGACATTTGAAAGTGAGAGTGGGAAACCTTCGTAAATTTCTGGCATAACACTTCAGTTTGTGGATATTGCTTTGCTTTCCAGTTTTTCTTGCTTTCCTGAAGCTGGATATGGAAATGTAAGTTAGCGACAATATAGTTTTAGTGGTCCTCCATATAATGGTCACTACTATTGGTGGTCCATTAAACGTAAAATTATATTAGATTGGTGACCGATGGTTTAGATGGCTATGAGATAATTATTCTAATACAAAGTACTAGTTTAGGATCTTATATAATGAAAATTTAACTTTTGTAGCAAATAATTTATTTTTAATTAGTGGATATGCATTAAAATTTAATATTTAGGAGCGTAAGAAGGTAGATGTAAATATTCATCAAGACGATAAAAGAGTAGTGACGGCTAATTTGACACCGTCTCTTTTCCTTTAGTTCCGTGTTATAATCCATGATCAACTTGCACTTCAGATCATTTTCATTATTTGTTTGAGTATTCCCCGAAATGTGTCTATTTATATGGCCTAATCTTTATGGATTTTCATTTTCTATAAAGGGCATAGTATACACTTTATTAATATTTTTTTCTTAAATTTTCATCAATACATTGTGACATTTATTCTAAGCCATGTGACTAACATCTTATTGAATGAAAGCATTATTGTATGAAATATCAGGGACCAGCAACAAAAGTCATTTTCTTGTTTCATATACAAATATATTCTAAGACAAGATTCTGTAAAATAAACCTTGTGTTATTTCTATTTTTAAGCCGCTTTCAGCTTGTTTTTTCCAAATAATAAGTTATAGTAAAAAGATTGTATTAACAATTTAAAAACCTTAAGAAGACTTGGTACCCCAAAAATGACCGACCTATCGATTTATTTTTATTTTATTTAATCTTATTCTTCGCATTATTATCTTCCGATTGATATTTCACTTGCGCACGTCGGAAAGTTAGAATATGAATAAAACTTCATTTGAAAACAAATGAGGCAATTCGGTCACGCCCCCTTTTTAGAAAAATAGCTAAAAAAGTGTTATGATAAAATATCTATTTTATGAAGAGAAATAATAACTATAAAAAAGAATGTGTAATATATAAAGCAGAATATTATCGAGGCAATACAATAATGTAATTTTTTTCTTTGAGAAATGTGTGCATGTAAAATTTTTAAATTAAGGCATTTTATATTAATAATTTCATAATTTCACTTCTTATACATGATATATTTTTCATACAAATGTAATACTTCAATATTATATGAAGAAAAAAAACTAAAATTTCTGTCGTGACAGAATTTTTTTTAAAAAATTCTTGAATGTTCTTGTGCAATTAATACTTTCTAAAAATTGACCATTCCTAAAAATGTATTGGTTGAAAAAATACGAAAATGCAATTATTTTATAGAAAAATAAATAACTAATATATTGAAGTGGTGTTTTAAGTTTATTTAAGTTTATTATAATTATTTTTTCAGCATTATAAACATTAAAGTGGTTTTTATCAGTTTGTGCTTGTCGAAACATTAGTTCATTCCAAATGCTACTCCTTCCACAACTCTTTACCAATCACTTCCATTTTTTTCCTTTATGTTAGATATAAAGAATGCAACAAAATTAGGGATCCATTTTGGTCCAAACCGAATACTTTTTATTTTAAAAAAAATCAAAATGTAAGAAATATTCGCTTTTTCATTGACTTTTAGCATGCATATCAACATTTTATTTTTTTTCTCGAAAACAAATTAAGGTATAGTATAATCGATTCCTAAAGTTTATAACATTCATAAGAACATTACAAAAATTTTCAGGCCAAAAAATTAATAACTACAAAAAGAGTAAGATTTTAAAATTTTCAAAATGTTCTTCAAAAAATTTAAAATTTTAAAGTAGTGTGAATAATATTTGAAAAATGTCATGCCATATCATTTTCTTGAATAGAAACTTTATATAAAATGCTGAAATATAATTTTTAAATACATAAAGAAAGAAAGTAGTTCAAAGGGTACCAAATCCTCTTAACATATGATTTTTTCTATAAGTTACATTTTTGTATTTATTATTTCGAGGGTAAAAAAAGATTCGATGCAAAGTCTATAATGGCATTTAAATTTTATTAATATTGTTTGAGATGCTATAGATTACATTGAATAGATAAGTTTGACAAGACAATTTTTAAACAAAAGCTTTCTTGAGAGATAGATAAGGGAAATAATCAATAATTTTTTCTCAAGAGAAATAATCATTAACTTCGAGCAAAATAAATTCAATGCATTGTAGTATGACGTACACTTTTATCAGTAGTACTGTTTGAAATTGAATATGATTCATTTAATGGTTCAATTAAATTATGCATTTTTTTAAATAAAAGGGGTCTTCTTGAGAGAACCAGAAAAATAACTCAAATTATATCCTTGAATGGATAATTTATTAGGACATTTTCTATGCAATTTCAGATATCGGTATTAAAATAATAATCATAGTCTTAAGATTTATTTTAAAGAAGAAAAAATAATTCAAGTTAAGGGGTTTTTTTTAAAAAAAAAACCAAAAAGGCCAGTAGAAGCTAAAAAGAACAATTTCATTTTGCTGCTATGTTTGTATTCGCAACAGAAAACAAATGAATTTAAATTTTAACTTATTTGAATCAACTTTTTTTCTTATCATAAAGAAAATTTACACTTAATTTTCATGCAATTTCTTCTCGAAATATTAATTACCTAATGGATATTTAAAAAAAATAATTTTGAAAAAAAAATCTATAATCAAGATTTTTTTGCTAATGTAGATATATATCAAAAAACAAAAACAAACATTTTTCTGATAGAAAAATTACTAAACGTGTAGACACATACAAAAAATTAAACATTCAGAACTACGAAAGTCCAAAGAAATTAAAAAATGTCCTAAAAATTATAATTAAATATAGCAGAAAGAAAATCTATATCCATTTTCACGAAAATAATACCATCATATTCAGAATCCATAGGCTTTATTGCTAACGCCATTAAAATGATGAATTTGCTGTCATAGAACAAAGGAAATGCATTCAGCCTACTCTAGGGTAAATCATTTATTTTCTGAATGACCCGTGTCCAATGGCCTCTTTCTGTGCATTAACAGAAGGCTGAACTATAAATGATCACTGGAAGCTCTTTCAGATTACCACAGAAATATTTAATTCACGTACTGTATTCGAATAATCAATACTCTCTCTAGTGGAATTTTTCATTATTCGAAAAATTATTCTTTTTAGTATAGAAACATTATACTAGTTGCAGTTCATTTGAAACATTTCTAGTAGATTAAGAACATAAAGTAATGATTATTGATGCAGACGGGACACAAAAAATGTAATTCGGCAGAAATGTAATGTATCAAAATGCATTTTTTATAGACATTTATTTTCCTATCCTCGAAAAATTGGGACAACCTAAATATTCTTTATAGTTCATTTCATACTTAGATGAAACTGATATTTATTGTTAATGATTCAAAGGGAGCAAAAGAATGTAAAGGTATGGATAGATAAAGTTAATATGTTCCATTCTTTATGAACAATTTTACAAAAAGAAGCACTTATCAAGAGTTTTTGTGTTCGAAAATTCATTTTCGTATATCATAAATATCTAATACCTGTATACTGAATGGTATTATTTTCTACCATCAGATCATCATATAAATCTTACGAACAGACTTTTATACTAATAATACAAAAAATACCATTAAGCGTCTTATTAGGACATTTAAGTGTCTTCTCAAAATCTACAGAGCATGAAATACCTCCTTCAGTGTTATACGAAAATTAGGAATATTGATCTGTTTTAAGTATTCTTACTCATTATGTTTAAGTATGTTTTTAGTTTTCAAAATGAACTTTAATTCAAGACAAATCTCCTCAAAAACAAAAAAATGAAATATTCATCACCTATTATTGGAAGTTTTTATTTTTTCTTAGTTTAAATCATATAACATTGCTTCGACACAAATAGATGAAATTATATAAACTTGTGCAACTATTGATTTATATATGTTATAGAAATATTATTTTCATGATGATATGTTAAACACTTTGCGGATCCACAAAGAATGCGTTTTAAGTTTCCGTATGAAATCCTTATTCGGAAAAAAAGATGATTTAGTATAATATATTTAGCAAAATTGTAACGGGAACTTACAATCCTTTTGGGGAAACTATTATTTACCTGTGATTTTAGTTTAAAAACCGCTTTCCGTATAGATGACTTGATTTTATTCAGTTGTAACTACTATTAAAACCCTGACTTTGGGTGTGAGAGAAGAATGATTAATCTTTAGTGGTTAACTGCGATTGGGAGGTCAGCCATCCTTAAATTAATATTTGTCATAGAATCCACTCGGAGTCGTGGAAGTAAATAACATATGAGCTGACCGAGCTATTGGGATTCGAGAAGGATCGTCCTAAGGAGCTCCAACTGAAGCTAAGTGATTTTCAACAATCTTAAATGTCAAATTAAGAGTTAAGGTTTCAGATTAATTCCAGAGTTAAGCTATGAAGCTGTATATAATTCATAAAGTGTTCAAGATAGAATTAAAGCAGCTATTTTTAAGAACATGTCTGCTTCTCCCAGAACCCTCGATATAGATTTCTGTTCACCACCTATTCCTAATAAAGCTTTATGTATTGCAAAAGGTGATTTATTTGACACATCGTTATTTGGTAGAGAGATAAGTAAAAATCTTGTATTTTTCGATAATTCATCAACGTAGAGAGTGAGTAAAACAAGGCCTTTACCCGGGCACAGCTGCATTGGATCCATAAGTACGCGTACATAGGTTCGTCCTGGCGTGCCTCCACCCACCACGGAGTTCAACAAGGGAGACAGTGTGCCGGTCATCTGGTAAAACCCAGGCACGGTGCTTATCTGGAGTACACCCAGAATATAATGCTACAGCATCAGGGTGAAGATTCAACGGGTAAACCCGACACCCCTTATCCGCTGCACTAACCCTACAGCAGTGTCTCTTCGGGGACACCGAAGAGAGGTACCACCAGCCGATTGACAGGAGCGGGCTCACTCCTGCCACCCGTAATTCTGTAATAGATACTGTTCCCACCGCTTCTGATAATGTATCTATCTTTGATGCATCTTCCTCATCCACAGCATATCCTGTTCTTGAAACGACCACCACTACATCAAATACCATATCTACTACATCCCAAGATGCAAATCAAATCTCAAAACCCCCGTAGAAGAAAACGTCCTCCTAAAAACCAATCTAACACTGTAAAACCAAAAATAGAAATTAAGATGGCTCCTCATAGACCTAGAAAATCATAAACGTTCGTTTATTCGCTACGACTTTGATAATCCAATCAGAAAATCGTGTTAGAAACAGCAAGAGGTAATTTTTTACCTTTTTAAATAATTTGGTTAAGAACTACACATTTTCCTGACTTGGTGGGGAAAACCCCACCAAATTTTATTAGCTTTAGCTTTTAAAACTTTTTTAATCTGAGATTTTACTATTTTAATCATAAAATGTTTTATTAATTTTTACTTTTAATACTTAAAAAGTTGTTTGGTGCAGCTTAGCCAAAATGGGCTCCTGCTCCATAAAACCTTACATTCACTCACCCACCCAGAACCCTCTTACACACGCAATCTTCAGACCACGACAAAATAACAACATTAACATGATATGATAGATTACGTGTTAGAAGGATCATATTGTTATGAGGGATTCTAAATTCATTTTGGTAAAAGTTTGTAAAATTGTGGTGTAAAGTTTAAATTAATTACAAAATAGAATCTAATCATATACCTCAAATTAATAATAATCAAAATATATGTTCCATTACTGAGCTTAAATATGATTAGTCCTAATTTAGAAATAAGCAAAAATCCTTAAATAAATAAGAAATAAGACCCTTAAATATATATAAAATAAATAAGAAATAACCCTTAGGGCATTAAGTTTTGTTCTAATATTCTAAAAAAATATTTCTGTATGAGTATATGATTTATTATAAAAATAAACTATGCGCTTAGTAATTATAAGCAATTAATAACTAATGATCATTTTGTAAATTAAAAAGTACAGAAATCTTGCATGAGCAAATTTACATTTAATTGCTTTTAAATTCTTGTGTCATATATCCTTTAATGCATTTTCATACTTCCAAATAAGATCATTTAGACTCATGATAACGTAAACATAATACTTATAACATAATTTTTTGCTAAAAAGGATATAACAGTTAAACTAATAAACATTTAAATATATGAATTTTGCTTATTCATCTAAAAAGAAATAAATTAAATATTGCATAAATTATTTGGATTTTTTCATCGAATTCTAAACTCATATTTTCAACTTTACATTGAATTCAAGCAAACTTTAATGTAAATTGCACTAATTGAAATGATCTCTTACATTTTGCATTAAAATTATTTCCTTGAAAAACTTTTAATTTAACCTCTGCAGAGCACCAAATTTTGTTTTAACTAATTAATGAAATAGAGCATATTGAGGTAAAAGAAAATAAATATCACAGCTAAAATCTGAATTAATAAAAAAATCTTTAATGTAACTAAACCTTCTTTGAGTAGATGCAGCAGAGTGTTTTATATATAATTATATACAACATACATTATTGAAAGTTAGTAGATTGACGTATTATGTTGCAATGCTTACTGTACGTGAACAAAACCAAAAACTTTTAGAAGCAGTAATTGATTTTAAATATTTATTATGCAAGTTGGAAAACATTTTTAAAGATATTAACGCATGCATTTAATATTTACTTGATTGGAATAAAATAATATTTTATACGGATATTTTTAAAATTATATAACGCTTTAGTAACATCAGATGAGGACATCAAAAATTGCCCATGAATATTTCGGAAGAAAGTAGCAATTTATCAAGATAAAGAATGACGCTTAAATTCATTTAAATTCCTCTTAAGCCCTTTAGAAAGATACTTCATAATTTTCTTCATTTTTGCTTTTGAACACAACTGCACAATTTTGCCTCGTGAAACTAATAAAATTACTGTTGGCTAAGGATTTTAATGAGAGTGTTTTTAAAGTAAGCTATCATAAGTAAAATATTTAAGCATAAAAAGTAAATCTTCAAATTAAAAACTTGTCTTCTTTCAGCATGCATTACTAATTAGACTATATTTTTCTTAAGGTATGCAAAAAAGTCTTTCACGGTAATTTCAGAAAATTATTTTTTAAATTCTTTAATAAAACTTTTATGCATAAAAAATATAGAAGATATATTTCATACATAACGTGAAAAATCCTTTATAAATACCTGACATCCAACTATTGTAAAAGGCTTTTGAATTCTTCCTGAATTTTTATCGCATATTTTCCAATATCATTAACGCAGTCGTAATCTATTTTGGGTAGGATCATTGATAATATTAAAAAAATATTCTACACATCGAAGAATGCTTTATTTTTTTCATTCTATAACTAAGAGGAATTTAAAAATTATTTAGTATACATTTAGTAAATAGCAATAGAAATATAATATTAAATAATTGTATATAAATTTTAATAGCTTGAATTTTTTAATGTTAATTTAATATTGACGTTGTATAATAAATTCTAATTGAATAAATACTTTACAGATAATTTCTTTTCAGCAGTGAAGTTTTAAAATACATTATAAATAATAAACATATAAAAATAAATTATTTTACCTAATTTTAGGGTAATTTCTGAAAGGTAACATCTGTATACTTTTAATAATTAAAATCTTTTTTTTTATTATAAAATAAATTTTAATTCCTATACATAAAAATTACGTTACAATAGTTTATTTCAATTTATGAAAAAATAAATCTTTCAATATTACATAGTGCTGATAAGAGATTTGAATTAATTTTGTATTTAAAGATAATTACTAGCCAATTACCATGCAATATTTTAGCTATAAGTAAAAAACTTCAACTCCCTTTGAAAATGAAAACATTATTCTAGAATTTTATTGTTTTCGAAGAAGAAATTTTCTTGAAAATGTTTAGCCAAAGTGCATACAAAAAATCTTTTAAATCACATGAAGAATATATAAACATTTAAAAATATGATTTTTTAATAAATACAAGAACCGAATTTTTCTATTTTTATAAATGATTTTAGGTTTAATTAGAAATAACTTTGAATAATTCATTATTAGGAATTGTGATAAGTTTCCTAAATGTTATGTTATATATTTGGTGAGAGTCCTAAGTGAATTATGTACAAAACTTTAAATTCCCTTGGCAAAATTATAAGTTTTAAATAAGATTCAACAAAATCATAAATACATTAAATTTTAATACTTTGGAAGAATAACAAATTATATTAATATTGCTTCGTTCAAAAGAAAACAAATACATTTGAAAATATCGTTTACATAAAAGTTTTATTTATCAAAAAAATAAAGAATTCTCTTGAGAAGAATCTTAATATGTCCCAAAAAAAGCTTTTATTCTTTTTGAAGGAATCCTTAATTAGAAATACTACGTTACTGCATCACAATGTATAAAAAGGTTTATTTGAAATTCTTTTCTTTTTTTCGCAATCTATTGCGAGCTAAGAAATTAAAAGAATTGGTTAAGATTATTTTGCAAAATACGCGAGTCAACTCATGATTAAAATGCAGATCTGGTGCTCTTTTTAGATGAACTAAAAAATCACTTAATGGCATGTAAAAAATAAACAATGACACTCAAGTATAATTGCATTATTTACTCAATAAGAAATAAACACTAGCCGGTTCATTTTTTGTAAATATGACTAAAAAGGAAACTTATATAAAAATGGAAATGGCTTTTCAAGAAAACAAAATTTTGGTTAATTATAATTCCCGGATACTTTCAATTTCCCAGGATACTTGTATTTAGTTTTTAGAAAGTTCTTTTCAGAAAAGAAAAACTAATTTTGAAAGCATAAGATTTTTTCTTTTAATTAAGCTAGATATGTATATATATATATATATATGCTTAATAGCATATAGCTTATTATTTTGAGTTATTTCTCTATTTAATTTATACTGCAGTATTCTGAAACTAATAATTATTAATAAACAAAAATGCTGAATTCTTCTATATGTGATAATATTATAAAAGTATTTTAAGGTACCTGACTAGAGTAGCGGGAACATTTTTTTGAAATAATGTTGAAACTTCTTTTTTAAACACATTTTTTGTTTGATTATAACTGAAAACTTATAAAAATAACAAAGAAAAAATTTTTTCAATATATTTTTGTAAGAAAATGGACAATTTTAGATTAAAATGAGTCATTTTTTGTACATCGCGGCAAACACTGTGAAATAAATTCTAATGCATAAGATTAAAAAAAGCTCTGAATTTTATTCAGAAAGTGTTTACCTATGTTTTGCTCTATCAGTTTTGGATAATTTCTATTTATCACAAAATTAGGGGTCAAAAAGTGCACAAAAGGAAAATTTTTCAAAAATTTTGCATTTATCACAAAGAAAAACCACCATAAAAAGGTAAATATATTGTTTTTTCTTATTCTCTAGTGCACAACATGCATACTATAATAATGAACAATGATGCTAAATTTCATCCAATTATCTTAAGGACTTTTTGAGGTATCATGTTTGCCATGCGATAAATTATGGAAAAATCTGTTTCTGAGAAAAACGCATAAAAAGATTTAAAATCTAAATCTTAAAAAATTATACTGCTAAAACAACCTAAAACCTCTTTGTATCAAAAGAATAAACCTTTTATAAGCCCATATCAGTATTGTATATTTGTTTCACAAATTCTTTTTTTAATTTTGTTATCAATTTTACAGAGTTTTTTTAAATACAAATTAGAGCTAGAACACTAGAAAAACTTTATTACGTTAAAAATAATATTTCTTATATGGAAAAAACTGGTACATAATTTCCACTAAGTATCTTAGAGCTTAAGAAATATGTAATATAAAAATATATATATATATATATATATATATATATATATATATATATATATATATTAATGTGTGTTATTTTGTCAGTAAATATTCCCGAAAATTTCTTTTAGAAAATATTGCTTATCACAAAGGTTATAAAAAATTATAATGAAAAGAATATAAAGAACAGTTTTTAAAACCTCCATAGGAATGCACTTTGACTTTTTTTCATCTTTTTAATTTGGTTTTCTATGCAGCTTTTCTTTCCCGCGCAAATTTTCTATATTTTAAGGGGTGTCCCGCAGAAGTTAAAAAGTGTTCCAGATCAAATTTTACAAATCCATGCACAATATCTTAGGAAGAAAAGTATCTTTGCATTTCTAATTATATCACATAACCTGTACATCACAATTTTTAAAAAAAATAATGTTAATTTTAACATTAATTCGCTTAAAAATTCATTGACATTAATTCGCTTAACATTAATTCGCAACATAATTTCGCTTAAGCAAAATGTTTCAAGAGTTTATATATAATAATTGTATATTTAAGTAAAATACTCCATAAAATGTTACTAAAAAGGCTTTCTGAGTAAATTTCGAAACGTTTATGAATAGGTTTCAACTTTTTGTCACCAGTTGACTAAGTATTATTGGGATTAGCTCTGTATCTACATTCACATTACTGCTAACACCAATGATAAGCAAATTTCTTAGACCTCCCAGACCTTGCTTTAGGAATAATTAATTAATATTTTGTCTTTAAAAACAGAGCTTTCTGTCAAATATACTGCTCAAAACAATTAAAGAATATTGTTTTATATAAAATAAAGATATAAGCGAATTTTTTTTGCCGAAAAAATGGAAGAAGAGAATCACAAATGCAAATTTTTCTGATTTTCAAACTGTGGAGTATACTAATTTTGAGTTCGACGTCAAAAACGTCGCTTCAGCGGCAGCGAATGAAATTTGACTTTCAACTGAAATGAAGACAAAGATGACCGGCATTCAGTGACTGCTTCGTTTCGATGAGTACGATGTCTCAGCGAAGTCATTAAACTGATTCAGAAGCTTGGAGAGTTGTTGGTAGGTTAGAAAGGAGCCAAACTCAAGCCGAAGTAGCGCAAGCCATTGAAGTGTCACAAAATGTGATTTCCAGAGGATCTGGAACCGTTTTTTGGAGACTGGAAGAGCAGGCCGAAGACCAGGACAAGGTCGTAGACGGGTAACAACGCCCAATGAAGATCGTTATTTAGTGTTAACGGCACGAAGACACCGAAATATGAACGCTACTCTTCTCCAACAACACCTTCGCTCGGCTACTGGCACCACGGTTTAAACTCAGACTGTCCGAAATCTGCTCCATGGTGTAGGTCTGTATGCTCACCGATCGATGGCATGTGTTAGACTAACATCAAGGCATCGTCGTGACCGCAGGGAGTGGGCAACAGAGCATGTGAACTGGAGAAGAAATGAATGGAGCAATGTTCTTTTTTCTGACGAGTCCCGTTCTTCTGTTCATCCGGATAATAGGCGTATTTTCAACTGGAGAGACCGTGGCAGTAGGAATAATCCTGCGTTCATGCACGAAAGGTTCAGATTTGGCGGTGGGGGAGTGTTGGTGTATTGTGGCATCTCCATTGACGGGCGCACATACCTCTACATCATTCGAGAAGGACTTCTGACTGCTCGCCGATATAGGGATGAGATCCTCAGACCTATTGTAGTCCCTTACGCTGCAACAATTGGAGATGACTTCATTTTAATGGACGAAAACTGCAGGCCACATCGTGCTAACCTGGTGGAGGATTTCCTTTTCGTGGAAGGAATCGTACAAATGGAATGGTCAGCGTGTTCTCCAGATATGAATCCAATAGAGCACGTTTGGGACGCTCTAAGAAGATGAGTTGCTGGCCGCCAACCACCCCCACAAACTCTCCAAGAACTGGAAAGAGATATTCTGGAAGAGTGGGGCAGAATACCCCAACTCGTGATTAATAGCCTCATTGACTCCATGCCTCAAAGGTGCTCAACGTTGCTGACCATCCGTGAAAACCGTACCCCCTACTGAAAATGATTTCCTTTGAAGAAAACACCTTTTCTTATTCTTTTTTTCTCATATGCACAAATTGTGTTTTTTTTCCTTTTGTACACAAATGCGCAATAAAATGCATTTTTTTCTGCCAAACATGTGTAATTTATTCTCACATAACCTACTACGTTTGTATGTATCAATCAGCTAAAAAGTTTACCAGCCACAAGATCCACCTAAAACCACTATATCCTTTAATTATTTTGAGCAGTGTATATAAAATAAAGTTAAATATGAAACGAAATATCGAGAAGCAAGGGCATAAGAAAATCGGAAAATGAGAAACAGTTTACGAATTTATTTGCCAAATTTCACTTAAAAATAATAAATTATTTTTTAAAACATATCACCATGTCCCGTCATTACCTTACCTAAGTTAATATTTTTAAATAAATTTCATAAACACCAATAAAGTGTAAAAAAAAAGTATTAAAATGCAAATACTTCCGGTTTCGATATATAACTACCGGTTCATTTTTGCTGCTTTCTCTTGACATAAAAACTGTTATAACTTCGTAAATAATTGAAGTACAAACAAAAGTAAGGTATTTTTAGAAAGCAGAAAATTCAACTATATAAAATTCAAAGTAAAAAAATTCGTCATTTTCATCAAAATTGAAATTTTTGCACTAGTCAGGCACCTTAACCCGAGAGTAGGCGTGCATTCGATACTAGCGTAAATGGTCCCGCGGAGTGACTGAGTCACCCCAGTTCTTTTTATACGTATACATATAATTATTTCTTTTCTACACGAGAAAAATCGTGATTCTGGTGAATAATTTAATTAAGAGAAAGTATACTTACCTTCTTTTAAGGACTTTTCAATTTTTCTTTGATAATTTGAGAAAAAATATCACTCAAACTGAACCAAGTAGTTTCAAATGTGCGTAACTTTATGATAAAGGACACAAATTACAGTGACATTTTTCACTAGATTTACAGTAATCTTATTTGCATGCAAAACTGTCATATGTCGTTCAAGTTATGAGTATTGTAGTTTATTGTCCTTTGATGATCGACAAATAGAATTATGAACTTTTTCTTGCTTGTGTCTTTTTGGCAGGATGAAATGTGTCGTGCCACACTTATGGTTTCATTTTTTTCATGATGTAGTTCTTTAGGTTACATTTGAAAATTTTCCTTTCAACTCAAACGTTTCATGTTCATGGCTTTTCTTATATTTACTTTCTCTAAAATGATTAATATGCATTATTTCAGGAGGTTCTTCCCTTGCTTGATCATTTTCAACTTCCCTCAATAGAGATGGTAGATACCATTTCTTTTTTTATATTCTGCTCATTTACATTTATAAACCATAATAAAATGAACAACACAGCAATCAAAAAACATCTACCATTTTTTTTATATTCTGCTCATTTACATTTATAAACCATAATAAAATGAACAACACAGCAATCAAAACCACTAAGTTATTCACAGAGGAAAAATGTAGCATTTTCATAGAAAATATTTTTGGAACAAAAGTGGTCACGTGGGGAACTCATTCAAAACAAGTACCTTTAGAATGTTAAGAAAACCCGTTTGCTTGTCCCAAAAAGAAGAAAATATGTTACAAGTTCATTTAGTTTTCATAAAGATTGTCATATAGGAGGATATGTTAAGTTCATTCATAACAAATGAACAGTTTTCTCAGAATTAACGATTTCGTAAGCTTGGGGTGACTCTGTACACCGCGGGCTCATTCCCGAGTTAAATCATATATTTGTGATCATTTTATCGAAATAAATCAATAATGACTCCGTGCGATTCATATACGTGAGTACCCTACTTGAATATTATGTTTCTTTTTATATTACGTTTTGTTTATTTTAATAGAAAATTACCAAGAATGAGATACTGATATTTTTGTTTAAATGAATTTAAACACGTGCATTAGTAGTTAATATGTCGATTTTCATATTTCACCATAAGCTCAATTTGTTACACGCAAAAAATATTCTTGAGAGAAATATAGTCATAATTTTCCTTACGAAATATTACAATTTTTAATTATTTATTTTTAACAATTTATACTTCAAGATATTACCTTTAATGTTCGTAATGGAATTACGTATATATTTCTTTCTCAAAAAATAATACAATCCTAATATCACTTAATGTCTTTCTGTAGATAATATTATACCCATTTTATATGAAGCATACCACACACACAACTCTAAGTATTTTACACCCTTGTTTAGTTATATAATCGTAATATCTTTTTAATTAATTGAAGTATTATTAGCCATTACAAGCCTTCAGAAATTAGTAAAAATAGCCTGCACATGCAATCGAAACACAGTGTATAAGCTAATTCAATAACAACAGACTAAATATAATTGTTAGCAGAAAATAGTTATTACGAAAAATATATTTACTTGGATGAAAAAAGAGTTGCTCCTCAAGTGCCATAGAAATTACTTTAGCAAGTATTGAGATAGTTAAGTTCATCATCAAAAATACTCATGGTTTTTGGGTGAGGGAAATGTGTTTCTTTCGAAACTAAACCAAGCATAATTTTTTTAAATGTATGCAATATATAATTTTAGTTACATAATTTATAATTAAAAAATTAGTTATTTCAAAGGAAATGATAAACAATTATAAAAAGAAATTTTTTCGATAATTCTAGCTTTTATTTTCTAGTTGAAAGAAATAGATAACGTGTAAAGGAGAACAAATCTATGAAGCATAAAGAACACATTCAAAGAGGTTTGGTATAGTTTTGACCCTTTTGACTAATTCCCAAATATAATTATACAATAAATTTATTTTTTGCTGTGTTTTCTTTAAAAAATGGTAACCAAAACTTTTTAGCTAATGCCCGCTGTATATCCACTATATTAAATCAAATAAAATACTTTCAGATTTTTTTCCGTTGAAAAAATGCTTTTTATAACGGAAATGCTGTTTTGTTACAATGTAAAACTATTCATCATTTTTTTTTGAGTTTTGACATTAGTCTCATACTTAACGAATGTATCAAGTAAAAGTAATACGAAATTCCATTGTAAGACAATTAAAATAAAATTAACAAAAAGAGCCTTCGTAGTCAATGTTTCGATTATACATAAAATGTGAAACGTATTTAAGTGCAATATGCAATGCAAAGTTTAGGAGTTCGAACAAATATCAAATTTACACAAGTTGCATCAAGAATTGAATCCACTTTTGCAGAAATATGTAAAATAGTAAAATATTCAGCTTTTAGAGTAAAAAGGTAGAAATCGATGTCTTCATAAAGGAAAACTATATGAAAGTAACATAATAGAAACAAGTTAGACTTCTTAAATTTTAATTAAATAAACTTGTTAAGCAAGAGCTTATACGAAATGTGAAGACAACTTAATAAAAGCTTATTCTATTTATTAACTACAGAAGTGAGCGAAAGGTCTTCTATATAGCAAAAAATGCACTTGAAATATCAATTTCTTTTGGGTAGTTACCAAGAACGCCGTTAAGTTCTGAGAGAAAATACCACTTGTTGTTTTACAAATGTTCGTTGTCAAATGCTGGTTCGTGTTTTAACTAAAACGTTGCGACCTTTGGACTGTAAATTGCTTTATTACGAGATGGTGCTATTCGCAAGCTGTTCCAAGATGGAAGCTACAACAACAACTGAAGCGGAGGGTTACATCAAAACATTGGTGGAGGTGCTCAGTCGGCGGATGGCCTTCGCGACAAAAAATAGATACAATTACGGACTGAACATCCTCCCCCCGTTGAATTACATTCAATCAATATACATAATCACATAAATCAAAGCAGATATAAAACATAAACAACTAATGCTTTACATAAATCAAGGAAGGAACATTTTCACAAATTACATATTAATTGTCCAAGGGCAGAACACACACCTTCCCAATGCTGCGTTTAATATTGCTCTTATTAGTTTTTTTTCCACTACGAGAACCTTTCCATCCGTACCAGGAACTAGCTTGGTAATGCGACCTAAGCTTCATTTATTTACAGGAAGGTTATCATCCTTTATTAGGACCATTGTATTTAATTTCACGTTATCTTTGTGAAATTGCCATTTGTTTCGTTGCTGTAAATTGTTTAAATAATCGCGAGACCATTTTGTCCAAATATGTTGAACTATTTTTGTTAATTTTTGCCACCGAGAAAGTGTGTTTTCTGTCTTGTCTAACAAATTAGGTTCAGAAATGGAAGTAATGAGTCTTCCAATCAAGAAATGGCCTGGAGTAAGCACTTCCAAGTCGTCAATATCTTCTGACAAGGGAGTAATTGGTCTAGAATTCAGAATTCCTTCAATCTGTGTTATTATGGTTAAGAATTCTTCCAAAGTCATTTTTAGGTTTCCTACAGCTCTTTTTAAATAAAATTTGAATTATTTAACTCCTGTCTCCCAAAGTCCATCAAAATTTGGTACTCTAGGTGGCATGAAATTCCAAGAAATCCCTTCAGAAGAAAGATAAGAAGAAAGTTTTTCTTCGAGAAATTTTAGGAGATTATGCAATCTTTTTTAATTCTCGATTAGCTCCAACAAAGTTTTTGGCATTAGCTGATGATATAGTAGCACATTTTCCGCGTCTAGCCACAAAACGCTTCAATGTAGCAAGGAAGGCGTCTGTGGTCAAATCCGAGAAAATTTCGAGATGGACGGCCTTTGAGGCTAAGCAAACAAAAATGGCTACATATATCCTTTGGTAAGTACCCTTTCTCTGGTGTTTATACCTTATGAAAAAAAGTCCACAATAATCAATTCCTGTATGCAGGAAGGGAAAACTAGGGTTTACTCTCTCTCGAGGTAAAGATCACATAAGTTGGTTTGCTACAATAGGTTTATTTTTGAAGCAAACTATGCATTCGTGCACAATTTTCCTCGCTATTGATCTGCCACGAAGTGGCCAACATCTTTGTCTTGTACAATAAAGCAAAGCTTGAGGGCCTAAATGAAAATTTCTATTGTGTATATTTATCATAATTAATTTGGTGAGAAGATGATCCGTTGGGTGTATAGCTGGATGTTCCTGACTATAAGTTAAATCCGAGTTTTGCAAACGTCCTCCAACCCTCAAAATTTGATTTCCATCTAGGAATGGATTTAAAGAGAAAAGTTTACCTTTTTTGAATTATAACTACTCTTAGCTAGAAACTCGATATCTTCTTGAAAGTCAGAGGCTTGAAGATTTTTAATGAGGCATAATTCTGCTTCATTCACTTCACTATAATCTAATTGACCAGACCTTTTTACACTAGGATTTCTAGAGTTGTGGAGGAACCTGAAAATATAACTCAAAATATGCAACAATTTAGTAGAGTTATTAGAACGTTTTGAAAGATCATCTATAAGAGAGAATTTACAAGAAGTTAAAAGCACACATTTGCGGGTTTAAGTTCCTTTAAGTAGTCACTGTCAGAAGTTATCCTTTCAAAGTCAATTGGGTTTGCTTCAAGTTCTTCCCTTAAAAAGTCTGGGCCATGCCACCAAAGTTGTTTAGAAGAGATGTTCGAAGCATTCAATCCACGTGATATTAGATCAGCTGGGTTTTCATTAGAGGATACATGATTCCATTGGCAGTTCTGGGTTAGTCTCTGTATAATTTTTATTCTATTGCCGATGAACGTCTTAAGCTGCTCAGGGGATTGCTGAATCCAGGCTAACACAATGTTAGAATCAGTCCATAACATTATTTGCTATATAGGTAGCGTCAAGGAATATAAAACATTTTCCAAGAGCTGTGATAAGAACACACAAGCACACAATTCCAAACGAGGGATAGTGATTGGTTTCACCGGTGCAACACGGGATTTGCTGCACAAGAGTCTTGTAGATACATCCTCTTCTGAGATCGATTGAGCATATAGTACAGCACCATATACTGCTGTTGAGGCGTCGGCAAATCCATGGATAATAATTCTGCCTTTTCCTATTACGAGTCGAGGGACATGGATATTTTGAATAACACTGGCAGGGTAGACACGAAGTCGTTCCATTCTTTAGCTATTGGATTGGAGAGAGGTTCATCCCATTATAATTTGAGAACCCAAAGTTTCTGTAATATTAATTTGGCCTTAGTTAGAATTGGCCCCAAGAATCCAAGGGGGTCAAATAAACGTGCAATAATGGATAAAACTTCTCTTTTTGTATACGACTCACGGCAGTTCACAACGGTCTTAAAAGAGAAATAATCAAATTGTGGACTCCAAATGATTCCTAGAGTTTTAATTGTTTTTGGTCTGATGATTGGCAATGGAAATCCCAAGATTGCTCTTCTTTAGGTATTGAATTTAATATTTCTGGAGTATTGCTACACCACTTATGTAGGCTCATACCCGCTTTTTTAAATAAACTAATTCATTCTAATTGTAGTTTTTGAAATTCTTGAAAGTCTGAAGTAACTGTTAAAATGTCATACATGTAAATGTCTCTGATTGTAACTGATGCAGCCAAAGGATAATGTTCCCCTTCGTCCTTAGCTAATTGCTGAATGGTTCGGGTAGCAAGATAGGGTGCACAAGTAGTCCCGTAAGTTACAGTGTTGAGTTTGTATGTTTGTACAGGACCACACATCAACACTGTCTTTCCATAAAATCATCTGCAAATTTAGATGACCGGGGTTAATTAAAATCTGTCTAAACATTTTTGAAATATCCGTTGTAAAGACAAATGTGTGCTGCCTAAATCTCAAAAGAATTGAAAATAAATCTTGCTGCAAAAATTTTATACAAAATGTCATTTATACAAAATGTCATTCAAAGCATTAAAAAAGACTTGATTGGTAGTTTTTATCGGGGCGAAACACTCCATGATGTGGTAGAAAAAAAGAAATATTTGTTTCTAGGGGGTCAGCTACTAATTACATGTGGTTTAAATCAATATATTCCTGTAAGAACGATTTATAAAGGGTTTGTAATTCATAATGTTTCGAGAGTTTTTTCCAAAATTGATTCAAACGAACTTCAGTCAAGAACCTTGAATTACCTAAACAATATGGATCTTTTTAAGGGGTAATTGTACAACATAGCGTCCTTCTTCAGTGCGATAATGAGTGTTTTGATATTGGGTTTCACAAATTTCTTCTTCTAAACAATGTTCTATTGAGGATTTATCTACCTTTTCAATTTCCTAAAATGCTTGCAATTGTTGATTAAGACTATCTGAATTTATTTCCGCATTAATATCTAAGCCACAATATGATTTTTCCTCAAATTTATCGAAACTCCCTACAACAATGTACCCTAAAACAGTCTCTTGAAACAGCCATTTTTCGCATGACGATCGAAATTTATTGGGTCTTAATAGTTCAAAAAAGAGCTCGCACCCAATAAGCATATCTATTTCTCCTGGTATACCAAAATCTTTATCCGCGAGATCAATGTTCGAATGAATGTTTACTTTAGTTGCATCCATGCGATGGATAGATGTTGTGGTAATATACAGGACGATTAATAGTTCTAACGGCGTTGAAAAGTCTCCATTTTTATTTTGAATCACCGTATTTACTTTTTGTTTAACTCTAAGGGTTATTTCACCTAACCCCGAAATAGAAGCGTTTATTTTTTATTTTTTCAGGGGGAGTTTATTAGCCAGCCGTTGTCGAATGAAGGAAAAATGAGATCCTGAGTCTAAAATCGCTTTGCAGGGGAAAAGCTGACCCTCTGCCCCCCTGAGGTAAACCATTGCAGTCGGGAGTAAAATATTTTTCTTTTCTTCCACACAGTTCGAAAACGTATAAGAGTGCTCTGGGGGTGTTGACCCTTGCATATCCGGTAGGGGTTTTAGTTCGTTAGCTAATGTTGTGGACAGGGGTGAAGGAATCGCTTCAAATATATGTAACGATGTATGATGACGTTTTTTACAAACGGAGCAAGAGTTTTTCGATTTGCAATCCTTAATTTTATGATTTTCCTTTAAACAATTGATGCACAAATTAAGGCGTTTTTTTTTATTAAATCTATCGGATGCTTTCATATTTTGATAAGCGCTGCACTTATAAATTAAATGAGGCAGTTTACAGATTGCACAAGAATTTGATGAATCATTCGAATTAAGAAAGATTTTACCTTTATGGAAGGGTACTTGTTTTGGTTTATGAGTAATAGGAGCAGAACGATTAATGCTATCTATAGTTTGGCTTCTTTTTTCTAAAAACATTATAAATGTATCTAATTCAGGAATTTGATTTGAATCAATGGATTGTTCGAATTGTTTACGAGTTTCTCGATCTATTTTTTTCAGAATGATATTAAGCAATTTAAGATCCGATAAATTATTGCGTTCAAAACCTAAGAGTTTTAAAGCTCTGATATTCTTGCTTAGAATATCTGCCATGGTTCTAATATCTCGAGCTGATTCGCTTGTTAACTTTTCTATTTCTAATATAGCATTAATATGAGTCTCAGTAAGGAGACGCTTATTTTCAAATCTAGTTTTTAATGCTGTGATGAGCGATTCAAAGGAATCATCAACTGCTTCAAGTAGTTTGGCATCACCATGTAATGACGCTTTCAAATAATAAAGTTTTTGTGACTCGCTCAAATCATTGTTATTAGTTATAATGTTATCAAATTGTGATTTAAAGCTAGGCCATTCGTCATATCTATCTCTAAATACCGGTAAAGGTATTTCCGGCAGTTTTATTTCTAATTTCAGTTTAGAATTAGTTTGAGATATTGCATTTTCATGATTATGAACAGAACTAACAGAAGATTTAGCAATTAAAGAATTGAGAATATCTCTAATTCTTACCTCCAGCTCCTCTAGTCTGTCCTCCATACATTGTATGTCAGCTTTTATGACTTGTAGTTCCGATTCACTAATATCCTTGATATCACAGTAATGATCCTTTAATTCATCAATCTTTCTGTTCAGTTCTTGGACACGTTTCAGTTTAATATCAAGTTTTGTTGGAGTATGATTCCCTGATTCTTCTACGAAAGTTTCTATCTTAGTTATGGTGCCTTTGATTGCACGCTTCGAATTATTAAGTTTATCCATTTTTTTCTCCGGTTAGACGCTCCAAAAATATAGTGTTGTTTTACAAATGTTCGTTGTCAAATGCTGGTTCGTGTTTTAACTAAAACGTTGTGACCTTTGGACTGTAAATTGGTTTATTACGAGATGGTGCTATTCACACGCTGTTCCAAGATGGAAGCTACAACAACAACTGAAGCGGAGGGTTACATCCAAACATTGGTGGAGGTACTCAGTCGGCGGATGGCCTTCGCGACAAAAAATAGATACAATTACGGACTGAACACCACTCATTGCACAATTTGCATAAGTATAAAAAAGAAGGAATTTAAAAATCTACCTTTACTTAAAGAATTGGAATTGGAAAAACAATTAAATCCTATTTATAACCAATTAAAAATAAAAAACAACTAAAAACAAAACTGAAACTAACAAGCGAAACAAAAAGAATTTTATGTTATATGTTATTTCTTTGGAAATGATATAATTGAAATTAAATTTCTTAATTTCCGAATATACAATTAATATCCAGAAGAAATAAAACTATAAAACACATAATTCTACATTTTTAACTATATCTATAAAGCCATACATGATTTCTATCCCGATATTAAGCAAAGATACCGCTAATTTTAAGAGCAAAAGTAGAGATTATATGCTCTGTATAAATCCTCTTGATAACAAATATCGTAATTGATGTAACTAAATACTTAAATTAGTAGTTTAAAATACTCATTATTATAATTTAAAATTCTTTGTTAGAATTAATTGAAACTATGTTGAAACCGCGTTGGAGTGATATTTAACGCACATTCTTTGCGAACCTAACTACATTAAAAGTGCATACTTTCTCTTCAGCAGTTTCTTCGTTGTAGTCGACAAAGCTCTGTGCAAAACTCGTCCAAGCGAAACATCAGATGTATGCCTTTGCAATTTGCATGTTGTGTCCAGCCCTGCATAATGGCCTTCTTCCAGAAATGATTAATTACATTCCACACATATTTTATGGGTACAGACTGCAGTCTTTGCGGGGGAGGGTTTGTTTGTCTGTCATAAAACGCTGTGGTCTCTGCTCATGACGTTATTGAGACTTGGTAGAAGGTAGGTTATATAAAGGGTTTGAGAAGCGTTTGCTTCATTTTTTTAATTTCTGTGGTAGGAAGTATTTAGCTTAACATCTGTATGTTTTTAGAACAATTCAGTAACATAGAAAAAGGCTGAAAAATATATGTAGCAGTTCAGTAAGGAAAAATATTTTATTTTTAGGAAATCATGATTGGTAAGTTGACAGGTTTCTATTGTTTACAAATTCACGTTTATTTTTTAAAAAAATTGATTTCTGTTTCGAAACAAAAACTGCAAGAAACTACAAAATCTCTGAATTTTGCAATAAAGCTATAAGAAAATAGAACTTTAATGTGTAATTTGTATTATTTTGAGAATACATCCATATAAATGCTGGTTTTGTTAATTTTAATGTGATTTAGCTGATAAATAATCATCTTAAAAGTTAATTGTGTAAATATTCAAAAGAAAATATATGATAAGAATTTTTATTCGTTAAAATTTTAGTTTTTTTAAAAAAATTATTAATAACAGGTTTTACTGTTACGAGGGCTAATGAAATCTAATTTCAGAAGCACAAACTTCTGTTCTTTAATATGCATGTACCTTCGTTACATTATTTTTAATGAGGTAAATAAAATCATGGTCCTGGATTGTACAATTGAGGATAAGCTAACGAAGTATTAGAATTAAAAAAGATTTCCAAGAAAAATTTTCCATCTTACAATATTGGTTAAAGAACTAAAATTCAGATAAATTGACCCATTTAAAAGTGATAAAATTTCGTATTGATGCTATTCCTTATGACACATGTTTCAACTAAAAAAGTGGTTGTGGTAGTAGAGTGGTCATGGTTGCGTACTTTTAGCTGGTGTTGTTCAGCCTTGACTTTTAACTTAGCGACGCTAAGGACTTACCATATAGAAGGGTTAAATCAGTCACGGCTCAAAGTCCTCAGGTGGTCTTTCATCCTGTATTCCCCCTCCCTGTTTTTGTATTCCCTCTTAAAAGTGGTATCCCTTTGTATGATTGCTTTTCCAAGGACTTTTCTTGTCTCATAAGTGAAACAGCATCTGGAAGTCTGTTTTAAGTATTTCCATTATTTTTATTATTAATCACATTCCAGCATCCGGTGAGGGGTCACTTTTGTAAGTACTTTTACTGTACTCATATTCTTCCCTCTATTCTCAAGAATTTGGGGGAGGATACCTCATTTTATACATGTGCTTCGTTTAGAGCAGTGTTTCTCAAACTGTGGTGTGCCCCCCTAGGGGGCGTGATAACCTTAAGAGGGGGACGCGAGCATATTGAAAAGTCAAAAACAAAATACTATTTTTTTTAAAAAAATATTAATTTACTGGAAGTAAACAAACAAAATATATTCTGACATAATAAAAGTAAAATACACATTTGCACTGATATTATACTCTTATAAATATATCAGTACTGAGCAATATATTTTATAGTTAATTTAGCTACACTAAGTTAAGAATAGGTTTAATAACTAACAGTGACCCCATAGGCTTGTAATATCTAAAATTATATACAAAAATTAACATCTATCTTGATAACTTGTACGGTTTGTAATTAATCCCTTAACTGCCGATTAAAAATTACGCGATTCACTCCCCAAAGCCACCGTTTAACAAGTAGGCGAACGCATGTGGTGTCTTGGGAGGGAGGGAGTAGAAAAGGAATAAATAAGCAAATCCTCTAAAATAAGTAAATCTGCGCAAACACTGTCAAGTTCCTTTTTTTACATTCCGAAGTCTTCGGAATAATTTGATGGGTAGCAGTACATAGAAAAGCTTCGGAGATACGTATATATATGGCTTGGGCACTTAACGCTTTGGCTGGGAAAGACGTTTATATACGCTGAGGGCACTTAGGAGGTTAAAGTCGTATTGTAGGTTTAGCGTCAAAATATATTATTATTGAATTCAATAAATTATTGTATAGAGGCGGGGGGTAAGGGGCGCGTGACGAAAATTATGACTGATTATTGTGTCGCAAACATTGAAAGTTTGAGAAGCACTGGTTTAGAGTTTAAACAAACCATCTGTTCGGAGGGTAGGTTCTTAGATCGAAACCCTTTGGTTGAGCTCCTTTCTCCAGAGTTAGTAAGTAAGAAAGTTGGCATGGGGTGGAAGTTTCAAGAAGGGGTCCTAGTTTTGATTTCATCCCCATCACGTGACCGTGATTCAAAATTATAAGGTTCGTCAATAACCATCATGTTACTTCATAGTGAGACGCGACTTAAAGCCAAATCAAATCAATCAACCAGAACAAATCTGTTAGATTATTAAGTGAGACACACTTACATATCCCAATACTTTAACCATTATTGAACAATGTGACTGAGCAAGTTAAAAAAACTTATCATTTCCAATTTTCATAAGCATCCTACTTTGAAAAACATGTAATAAAAAAATCCTAATATTGCTCAACTTTCCTTTATGTTTGTCTGATATTTATTATAAAAACATTACATATAAAGTTCATTAAAATATGTATCATTAAAATATATGTTAGTTAAAAGACAACAGAAAATATTCAGCAGAGGTTTGAAGAAGCAGAATTCTTTTTTTCCCTTCCTTCTCTTCTTTTCCACATCATTCGGGATGGATAATGTCTTAGAAATAAAATCCAGGATAAATTCATAAGGAATAATTCAAAACTTAAGAGTAAAGAAAAATTCGAACTAGACTCAGAAAGAGTCTTAGACTTGAATACTTCTCATAAGTGCATTTTTACTATAATTGCTAAAGGTTAAGTTATTCTAAACAAAAAAACAAATAGAAACTGATGCCGTTCACTGTCACATTTAATCTATCTGTAGAAAAATATATTGCTTGATTGTGTAGTTCTTTTCAATGGGTGATCACAGAGGAGCCATCACAATAAATTGACTCCGTCTTTGTACTCAAGTGCTGATCCACAATACTTTGTGATGATGATGACGGTGTGCATAAAGACGATTATTACTCTTCTTTGGAAAGTGATGCACAAGAAATGGGTCGCTTACATTCCTTTCGTACCTCCGACCATGGAATTTTGATGTTTTTATGCCTATAAAGGGAGTGATACAAAAATTCAATGGGAACTGAAGGGAATTGAAGATAGTCACTTATTGGGAGGAAAGGTGTTTATTTATTCATGTAAAACAATATTTACAGTGTATTTTGGTTACATTTTCATACTTTCAAAAAATTCTTTTTATTTTTATTACGTCGTAAAGCAGGTTTAGGAATCACTTCTTCACAAATGAAAGGCAATGAATGCTATGAATCTCGTCGTTCAATTGTGAATATTTTTCACCTTAGGAAATGTAAAAAAAGTATTTCTATTTTTTTCGAAACAAAGTCAATTTAGAAGTCATAATAAGTATGTTGATTTTATGCTGTATTAACATTGATTTGATATTTATTCAAGTTACTTAAGTTTGAGTCATTGATTTGTTCTTAAGATTGTAGAAAGCAGTAATTATTTCAGGAAGTTAATTGTCAGTTGTAATATCAATGGAGAAATCTTATATATAATATATTAATAAATTAAGATTTATTTCATACTAATGCTCTCTTAAGAATTATTTCCATCTTTAGGGCTTAGAAAATCTTCTATCAAGCGTGTTGAGTTAACAGATAAAAAACTCAGAATAAATTTCTAATTAAAATATTACAAAAATAAGACAATAGTGCACCTGACAGATTTCTTTTCCACGTTTAATATAGAATTACTGCAAATTAAAACTCAAAGTTTGGATACGAAATACTTATAATAAAGTTTAGTATATGTTACATTCTTCTTGATCAAAATATCAAAAATATTGATACTCTTTGAACGGGAGGTTTCCCTCTAATCAGATATTTTCAAAATATATAAATAACATTGTTTACGTGTGTCAACACTAATAACATTATTTACTTATTATTTATTTATGAAGCATATGTGCAGCTAAGTTTAAAGAATGCAATATTATCAATAAAAAGGGTTTCCCAAATACATACACATGACCTTTTCCTAAGTCAATCTCGCTCTTACTGTTATAAATTTCAGAACCTTCACTAGTCATTTTGCTAATATTCACTGACACTTCGTAGGTTTTCTCAGTTATCCCTTCATATCTTCTATCAGTTATTCAAAATGCAGCGGTATTTAAATAGTAATGTTAATTTGCATATATTACGGGTTTTTCACAAAGTAGGATTCACATATCAAACAACTTCATGAAGTAGCCCCAGGAGTTAACTAAGAGAAACGTGTGTGAGAACTCCCTATAGAACTTACACTGAAAAAATTAAATTATATTTTCTTAACATTGGATTCTAAAATTAAAACATGTACTATTTGTGACTGGCCTCGAAACTGTGAATCATGGTCAAGTCTCGAGGACGACACCTGAGATGGTTGTTCACTCTTCAAACGTCTATAGCACGGCATAACTTACGTTGAAATAATGTTATAAGCACTTCAGTAATCCTTTTATTACGATAAAAGTTTTCCTCACTTTATATTTCAGAAATTATTTTCAAGTAAAACGGTATCTCAAATAATTTTATTCAAAAATAAACATATTATTTTTTCAATTTATTCCAATAGTCTAACAATTATAATTATTGATAGCCATTTAGATAATTTGCTTGTCAATAAAATTGCAGTCAGAAAAAAGAAATTTTTCCACCTCGCAATGGATTCAATACATTTGATGTGAATTTCTTTCTTATTACTAAGAACAATTTAAAAGAAAATAAAAAGTGCCACTTACCAATTATTAAGAGGCAGCTTTTCTATAGGCATTAACCTATAGGTCAATAATAAAATTCGAGAATATGAGAATATGTGAAATAAAGGAAATACAATTACTGAAACTGTAATTTCTACTGTATGTATTGTAATTGAATTTTATTTAACATTATTGACATTATTTATAATACTTATTTAACATTATTGTCATTATTCATACTATTTATTTAATATTATTGACATTATTCATAATATTTATTTAACATTGTTGACATTATTCATATTTATTTAACATTATTGATATTATTCATAACTTCATTGTTTAACTTTATTTATAATTTTTTTACATTATTTATAGATTTTTTTACAATATTTGTAACTTTTTTACATTACTTATAGCTTTTTTCATTATTTGTAACTTTTTTACATTACTTATAGCTTTTTACATTATTTGTAACTTTTTATATTATTGACTCCAGTATTTCCAAACTCAGTAACACATTGTTTATGTGGAACGTTTATGTATCCGTATGATACAGCTTGGTCATTTGACTTCATATTAAAAATTACCGCAAATATAGAATTGCATTTTTAAAAAATTATATAATAAATTAAATGCCTTCACTATATATATATATATATAATGCATAATAAAAATTATTTATTTAATTTTTTTCGTACTTTCATTTGGACACCATGTTTTTATTTTGACAATAATTGATCTCATATTGATCTGTATTTTTTCGAAGATAAATGGTTTTACACAACGAAAATCGTTTAACACAAAACTGAGGTGACTGAAATATTTTTTTTTCGTGTTAAAAGAAAGTCGTATTAAAGGATATTGCAAAATATAAACAAATAAAACGAATATTCAACGAGTACATTTTCTTAAAATAGATAAATACATATGCTTGCATATAAAAAATCCACGGAAAAAAATTCATCAGTGTTTTATGAATTTAACACAAAATATTCACGTTTTTTCAAAAACAAAATATTTATTGAGATTTGAAAAATAATCTGATATTTTTTTGCATTGTTTTCCTTAGCATAAAATTGTCAACAAATTATTTGATATTGTCCACTTTGTTATTCATTTCATGATATGAATGCGTGTCTAAATAACTGCGCATACTTTTCATGATGTTCGTCATTTCGAAAGACGTGGGGACAGGAACGGCACCATTCCTTTCATTTTTGATCTCGTAAACTACATAACGGAAATGTTTTGAGGTTTAAACAAGCTTAAAATGCCTTTGTCTGCCATAATTGGGGTTTTAAATGCATTATAATCACCTACCTCAACGAATACTTCCGAAGATAAACCTACGTTTGTGTTGTTTTTCGTATTTTGTTCATTCCAAGAAGGGAAATCTTTTCGTGTTAAGTGATTTTTGTTTTGTGTTAAGAGATAAGAATGCATAGAATATACACAATAATTTGTCGGGGCCGTTGTATTATTTCGTCTTAAGCGTTTTCGTGTTAAACGTATTTCACTGTAATTAATAAGCCAAATAACCCCATTTTCATCACCAATTTTACTGATGATCCATCATTGTAAAAACATTTTGTAAGTTGTTGTGGTTAGTTTTTTTTTTATTTGTGAAAGATACTTATGAGAAAACGAAAAACATTATTCATCATCTGCACACAAGATTAATTTAATTTAATTTCTGTCGAAGTATCATAAACATTTAAGTTTAATAAATCCGTTTATTTGATTGATGTTGAGTATAAAATTAATTTTGTATCGATGCAATAAACGGTCTAAGATAAAAAAAAAAAAAAATAAGATTATAATAGTTTAGTTTAAGGTTTTAATACTCAATATTTGCTTTCAAAACGTTAAAAAGTTGTCTAAATTAAAATTATTTTAGTCATAACATTATTAATGAAATAGAGGGATTGCTAAAGATTAAATTCAATGATTATATTTTTTAGACATTTTATTTAATTTACAGTGTAAAACTGTAATTATTAAATAAAAATCAGTGTTACTATTTGGATTATAAGTCCAATGAAATATCTGCAACTTAAGGTCTTTTATTAGAAATACTATAAATTTACATTGACAAATATTGAAAATCTTTCCTTGCAATCCTTTTGTATCTTTTAAATAATTTTACTTAGCAGAGCCTGGATTCCCCCTTAATCTAAATTCTTAAATAATTTAAGAATGTTAATTAGTATTTTAGATACTCTCACTTTAAAGTTAAATGCGTAGTTAAGATTAATTATTAAAAGTGTCTTTATAAATTTTGTTAATGTAGATTAATTCTGACTCATTAACCTCCAAAGAAATATTTGGATGTCTGTTTTATAATGGAAAAAATATAATTAATGTAAAATTTTTTCATACAAAAAGGATTTGAACTGACTTTTAATTTTTTATCTTAGGTATTTGCTTCAAAGAAAAATAAATAAAATTAAAAAGCTCCCAAAAGTACGTTTTTTGAAAAATAAATTATTAAATTTGAAATATTAAATTTTTATTATTAACTTTTAATAAAATTTATGGAAATGGAAAATAAATTTGGAAAGCATTTTATATATTCCCTTAATTTTTGAAATATTTAAGAACTAATGGACATTAAAAAAACGGTAAGCTCAGATTTTGTTTCCATGAGAAATGATTTTATTCAACTTTAATATTTATACATCAATATCATTCGAAATATCAAAAAGCTAAATAAATCACCCCAAATCTATAAAACAGTGTTTCTCAAACTGTGGGGCGAGCCCCCTGGGGGGCGCGATAACCTTACGAGGAGGGCGCGAGCATATCGAAAATAAAAGATTTAAAAATGTTTAATTTACTGGAATGAATTAAAACGAAATGCTTTCAGACATAATAAAAGATGCACTTTTACTCTGATATAATTTATAGGCGCGCGCGCGATATTAAGTCATCAAAAATAAAAACTTCTTCAATACCTAGTTAGCTATCTTTGATCCTATAACCAAACAAAAAAACTTTTATTTGATTTGCTGTAATCCCATGATGAGAGATTTTTTTATTACGCTTTCTTTTTAATCCTAACATACTGCTAATTCAGAGAAAAAACAGATCTCGGACCTAGAATCGAAAAAATTTAGGAACCTAAAAAATTCATTATTGTCATTATTTTTGAAATACTGCACATTATAGCTGTAATCTGTTTGACCTCCTAAGTTATTGGTACAGTTAGTTATGACCCCTCTCTTATGTGTTTGTTTCTCATTTAGAGAAATTGTTAGTAATGCATTTCTCTGTTGCGCTTTTTTCCATGAAAAGAGTTTTATGATATTTAGAAAACCCCGGAGCGTATATATATATATAAGAGTATTCTAAAATATATAAAGCACAACGAAAAACGTTTTACAAAATTTATTATTAGTAACATATATATTATCATAATGAATACACTTTTTACCCGGAAGTGGTCACGCGGGACACACAGATTACGAAATCGTTAATTCTGGCAAAACTGTTTATTTGTTACCAAAGAAAAATTGAAAAGCCCTTGAAAGTAGGTAAGTATATTTTCTCATAATTAAATTATTCACTGGAATTACGATTTTTATTGTGTACTATAAAAATAATTATAAGAAAAGGATTGGGGTGATTGGGCGCCCCGCTTGACTATTAGTATCGAGTGCGCGCCTGCTCCAGGATTAAAACATGTTGAAGTCTTTTCGCTTTAAATATTAAAAATAATACAAGCGGATACTTCAGCCGGTATACTTTTAATGTATCAGTGCTCCATAGTAGTTTATAACTAATTAAGTAATACTAAATTAAGAACAAGTTTAATAAGTATTAACGACAGCGATGGGCTTGTCTTGCAAAGCAAAGTTTTTATAAGGAATGCTTATGATTAGAAATTGACCCTCTGAGTTATTTTTCTATATTTAGCAGATATCTATATTTTGTCTTCTAAGCAGCCACCGCATTTTGCAATATGTTCAATTTAAAAATTAGAGAAAGGAAAAATAACACACATAATAATTATCCTATTACTTTATTTATTTATTTATTTATTACTTAAAAGTAGTATACAAAATTTAATACTTATGTTTCTAATTTGCATGGTTTATAATTACGATCGCCTATTGTAGCTTTAGCATCAAAGTTCATTATTATTGCATTCAGTACATTATTAATGTATAAGGGGGGCGCGATCAAAATTGTGATCGAAAAGGGGGCGCCAGTATTGAAAGTTTGAGAAGCACTGTTATAAAAGGTTTATTTAAAAAAAATTTGTGATGCACTCCGTCCGAAACACGTTGCCTCGCGGTTCATAACACGTTACCTAGCTTACATTTGAAATTTATGTTTTCTCATATATATTGCCCTTTTTGAAAATTTACTTTAAGAAAATGTTATTAAAAAGCAACAGCCGACATGTAATCATTTCTTCATTAATTAGGCTTGCATTTCGCCGCTTTTTAGTTATTACAGTTTTCTTCCGAACGGTTATGTATATTGCCAATTACCAGTCTCTTTTTTTTCTTAATAGATACCAAAGGGATCTTATCAAAAAATCAGTATTTTTTATTGTTTATTTAAAATTTCTTTTTCAATTTGGAAATTTTTTATTGAAAACTGAATTTACAAACTGCGAAAGTAACTGGACATGGTGTTGCTTACGTTTTTGTTGAGTATTTGTTCCAATTAATGCTGTGGCCCCAGCGTAACACAGAGGTTATTGTTACTAACTCGTGGTTGGAGTTCTTGAGTCACGGGCTCAAATATTGATGACACTGAAGACCCATTTTTATAGTGATTGATGCACTCTAAATCTTTTTTTGTCTCAAAGTCCTTACGTTGGCAAGGTGGGAAGGTTAGGAAAATGAGGTGTCAGCATAGGTGTTGACCTCGTCTCTTGACCAGGTCTCAAAATTACGAGGTCCGTCGCGAATAGTCCTTGCGTTGTTTCAGAGCGTGATGTTACACCCAAATAATACTGTGAGGACTCTCATTTTTATTCTGTGTTACATATCTTGTGCAACTTTGAAGAACTTTGTTTGATGCGATTCTTAGGAAGAAAGATATAATTTTAATCAAATGAGACTGTTTCAAGAATACCTTATGTAAGGTCCTTTTACATCTAATCACGAGGTACAGCAGCCTTGTAAAAGTTCCAAGAAATTTATTTCAACATACATCAATACCTTAACAATTCATTTAACACATGATATAGTAACAATGGATCCAACTGCAGATCGTTAACATTGTCAGATTGAATACATCATCACACACACACACATAAATACTAACAATTAATGCATTATTCGGCAGAATTTCCTTTTTTAAAAGTTAGAATCCGAATCTACAACACATATTTCAGTACAACGGCCTTATTAAGATGTCTTAGAATGAAGGACAATATTCTTAGTTTAGTGCAATGTAAAATCACCATTGCTCATATTAGTTAATATCTGTAACTCCAAGTAAGGTGTTAATGTCATCTCCTTTTATAAGACTTGAATTCATTAGAAATGAGTGGAAGTTTGAATTTTTTCTATATAAACACACATATACTACATTTTCAAAACTTCTTAAAACATTATAAAACTACATTGTGAAAAGTAAGATTTTTATTATCTATTTGTTTGCCACATCATAGGAATTTCCTCAATAAATCATTTACAAATGTTCCAAAAATGTTAAACATTGTTCTTCAAAACATAAGTAAACATGTACTCAAAACGTCTTCCAATTCGATGATACAATACTTTTTTAAATTGACACAAATATAAATTTGAGAACAAAATATACTAGAAAATTATAAACAATCACAATTCAATAATAATTTATTACAATCCCTACTTTTATAGCAATAATTTAACAAATCATGCTGAAATAATATAAATAAAATCGATTAATTCAGTGTTCAAAATATTCCCTTACTTATTCATTTAGAAATATATCTCATCGATTTATGAGTTTTATTTTCAAACACTGCTAATGTACATTCGCTGATAGAATGCAAAAGAAAATACAAATGCGAATATTTTTAATGAACTTAAAAAAATAAACAAGGAATAATAGTAATTAAAACTAATTTCCAAAATAATGCTTGTAAAACGAATTGTTAAAAATATAATTTTATTGGTTCTCTACTTATAATTGCTCATTTTCTTCAATTAAAAATATTAAAAAAAAAACATCTCAATAAGTTTTTCTTATCAGAAGAAGTTAAACTTAAGCGAAAATTTATTTTGAATATTTCTTGTATTTATTGTTTTAGTAGCAAAAATAATTTGTTCAACTTCCATAATAACAGAAATTATTTAATAGTTTGCAAACTTTAGTACAAAACTTTATAAATCAAGTTCTGTTTCTATAAAACAGATTGTTGGCATTATCCGAAACCACTATCAAGCCTTTCCATTCATAATAAATATTTATTTAACATATAAATCAAAATGCTGAAACCAAAAAATCTAATATTAAACTGCTTCAAAATGAAATAACTCTCAGCATCGTCTAAGAACCGATGATCCAGAAATGCCATATTGAACACACGTTCAATCTCTAAATTATAATACATAAGAGATAGATGGCAGTGACCAAAGAAGGTGGGCGTTTACAAGTGAAAACTTTTGCGGACAGTTGAAGAAGAAATCTGATAATCATAAGCATCATTAACACCAACAAATTATCGTCGAGTATAACGTGAGACAGTTCTTGTCAGTAATTAAAAGCCCCATTTTCTCACGTCATTTCGAAAAATTTTTCCCTGCACACATGTTTTTGCTTTTGGCGATGCACGCCATGTATCGGCCTTCTTACAACACAGGGTGTCCTTAGTATTTATCAATGCTTTTAAGATAATAAATGTTACTTTCTGTAATGGAAAATTAATTTCAATTTCATGTCTGTTACAGGATAACTAATCGACACATTTACTATTAAAAAATCTTTAATTGACACTTTGTTAAAGACGTTAATGTGCGTATGGAAAACTAGATTAATAATTATTCTTTGTTTATAGTATGTTCTTCATTAATTTCGTACTCTCTTGAAAGCTCATTACTCCTTTTAGAGATTTATACACATCATTCAAAAGAAATATAGCTTCCACTATTGTGTAGAATTACTTTGGAAGTTATATACTACAGCAATACAATTACATCCTTCGCAATAACTGATATATAAATATGTACTTCTATGATATATAAAATTGTACTGTGAGAAAACACAACATATTATTGTTGTTAGACATTTAAAAAGAAAACTATTCAAAATATTATTTTTCGGATCCGAATTTTTATGGTCTCCTTGTGTTGTTTTTCCAATCCCGTTCCATAATCTCAATGAAAGTTAACAAACCGATTCGAACCCGAACTTTTTGCAAGTTTCGTGATTTTTGGTTGGCAGCAACTGCAATGCTAATCGAACGACTATTTAAACTCGGCTCGTGTTAGTTTTTTTTGGAGAAAGAGAAAGAAAGGAAATATAAGAAGTGTGCTTTAGCTCTTAAATAGAGAGCGGCTGGTTGGCAATGCAATTGTATGTTGCATCACCATTTTAAGATGATAAATTCGTTTTCAATATCAGACTGTAAGAAGACGGTTCGAATCGGATGTCTGGTAATGTTGATTTTTTAAATTAAGATTTTATTAGTCAACTTATTGCTTTTGATCACTCCAGTGACGAGCACATTGACTTTATCTTGATTATTATTAAAATTAATTTTTAAAAAATTGCTTTCATCTTTATGCCTCCTCGACACAAAATTTCACTGCTTACTTTGCCAAAGTTTGGGTTAGTTTAACAGGAAGTGTAACAATCGCTATTTCCCAAAATATTTTAATAGAACATATTTTTCTTTCATTAAAATATTCTTATATGCATTTACTTACTTCATCGCCCTTATTCAAGTATATAATTGAATAAAAGGAATATGGAAGGTGTATAAATCAGGAATATACATCTTCATGCGAAACTATAATTAAATAATGAAGAAATATCATTTTAGTTGAAAATCTTTTATCTTTTGTTAGCAAAAAGTTTGACAAACTAAAGTGATGAAGAAAAGAATGTAAAACATTTTTTTATCTTTTCCCTTAGTGCAGAATCAACTTTTATAAGCGAACAAATGAGAACGGCCTCAGGATACAGTTACGACACTTTTACCAACTTCTCTGCTCAGATCCAGACCCTTATTTCAGCAATAAGATTTTTACCTTGCAACGCAAGCAAATGCGTTTCGATCAAATAGGTTTTTATAGATAAGGATTCTTGTGTCCTAAAGATTCTTGGAAATTCAGCTATTTTGTCTAAGCGTGAGGGGATGGATATTATCTCTTAATTGGGAATCAGTATATATATCTTTCCTTTGACTTCCAGATCTGATTAGTGTTCATTGGATAAACAGAATATCGGAGCTGTTAGAGTGAAAGCATTGGCGTTGCCAAATTGAAGGGAGATTTTTTATTAGTAGTATTTTATGAATATGTAAAAATTTTTGAGAAAAGGAGGGCTGGATATTACTATAATTTTAAAATGTATTTCTACATTGGAAAACAGTTTCTCATTAAATAGTATAAAAACGTTAAATATTTTTAAAAAAACAAATGAATTCAATGATTAAATTTCTTTAAAATATTAATCAATTATTATTATTTATCCATATAAATTTAGTAGTTTTGTTAATTTTTTTTACAATTTGAAAAAAACAACAATTAAATTGATATTTCTGTTAATATCTTCGTAATCTTACGAATTTAGCTACTTTAATCTATAAATGTTTTAGTATTTTAAATCTAATATATGCCATTTATCAGATTAAAACAAATTTAGAAAATCAAATTGATTTTACTGTGCATTATTCTGACTCAGAGTTTTTTGCAATAATATCATATATTTGTTGTTATATCAATATTTGTAAAAGAAATTCTTCGGCAGTGTAGTCTGCATAATTTGCATTATTAAAGGCAAGAAAATTTTTAATGAATCATCAAACCACCTTTATGTCATATTTAGTAAATTATATCCTAAAGTACTTTTCACAAAAGACTAAGCCCAAAAAATATTCATGTCATCGAATTTTACAGGGAGTTAACACAGTCTCGTACCATCCACTGGGCCTGATAAATTGACTCTTTGGACATTCAAGAAGTTCCTCCAATATATTTGGAGGCCAATATAAAGGGCGAATTGAAAGGACGCTTTTGATTCTGACTAAACGAAAGTACCATCATCATATTTTCCGAAACCTCTGAACACGACTAATTTAAATGTCATCTAAAAATGGACTTTTTATGCAAGAAATTTAATTAATATGCATTTATTTTGTTGGATAGTATATTTTGTGTTTGGGCCATTTTAAACACCAAAAATTACAATTATCAGAATTTTCACAATAAAAAAAATAAATGCTGTCCATTTTGACTCATTCGGTGTAAAAATGAGAAATTCCTTAGTGAATAAAAACTAACAACCTTGAATTCAAATTTAAACCAATTTACAAAACAGAATACAGATAATAACAGCATATGAACATAGAAGCATTTCACTAATTCATAGACCTGAACTTATTTAAGCCGACTTCATACTTGACAATAAAACTCATCATTTTTCAGTAAAGAAATATTTTTGTATTGATATCAGGAATTTCAGTATTTTAATAATTTAAAAAGGCACATAAGATTTTTAAAAAGTAAAGCTCAGTGGAAATGCATTCAATATATATTCCAAGAGATATCTACAAATATTTTTTTATAATTTATTTGTTTGCTTCATTCTTTGCTGCCCTTAAAATTTTTAAGGACACCCACATTCAGAAATATGTGCATGAAATTGATGTTCAAAAATGTATGAAACAATTATAGAAAAACGCAACAAAAGTATAAGCACAGCATAATATAAATACAGTAGAACCTGTTTTTGTGCGGTCTTTTTTATGCGATTTTTCATGTTCGATCTCTTTTTCATGCGGAGTATGAAATTCACTGCTTTTGGCACCACTGTAATATTTTATATCTATTTATCAGTAGCGTAACGGAGAATATTGGGACCCCCTCCCCTGAAAGTTAAGTTTCGTCTTTAATATTTTATAAATTGGGTAAATACGTGTTTAGCGTAAGTCAGGCCTTGTGCCCCTCGAGTCCTGCCAATCCCCAGTGATGTGGGAGTGTACGTTACGCCACTGAAATGTAGACACTTCTAGACGCTCTGTTCATTTGGTATAAACAGTCTCCCGACAATGCGCATTCAGTTGCTTTCTCTCAACGCACCAGCAGCCCGCGCTTGATTGAAGATGAAACTTTTAATGACATTATCAATAATTTGATAGATTATGAAGACGGACAAGATGAACCGGATTCTTTAAGAGTGGATAAAAATATGCAGAGGGATCCAGCTTTCCAACAAATTGGAAAAGCATTTTCTTAAAATAGATACCAATTAAGAAAGGAGTATAAAATTCCAAAATGGGCTTCAATCATGTATATCTGGTTATCGTGACTTTAACAAGCAACTGACCCCACGACCTTCGTCACAAAAACTTATCTCTTACTTTATGTTGCAAAAAAATAAATCTGTTGAAATTGTACTTTCAAGTGAAGAAAGCGTTTTGAACGTATTCCTTACAGGGCTATGGATTACGATGAGTAGCAATGAATTATGTATGTGCATTTCGAAAACTTATCCGTGTATACAATGAGAAACTATGTTTTTAAAATGTTTCCAAGTGTAATATTTAATTATTTGTTTAGTTATGGAAATACTCTCTTACATAAATTTCGTAAATTACTGGTATATTTTATAAATACGGCTTTTTATGTGGCCCCTATTCACCGCATAAAAAAATTTTCTGTAGTATTTCCACGAATTAGTTTGTTTTATGTAAGAATTTATGAAATTTTTGAATATTTTGTGTACGTTTATTTATATGCGGTCTCTATCTACCGCACAAAAACAAGTTCAACTGTACACAAGTAAATTAATTTTTCCAAACACAAAAACAAAAAGAAAAAAAACGCTGATACGAAGAAACTTTCCACATTGACATCATAACTTAGTAAATATTGATTAATTTTGGAAATTCGAGAGACGCGTAGGAAAAATATTGCTCTTTGAAAAGTTCTCTAAATAATTTTTAACATCATATTTTTCGACAAAGAAAAAGGTAAAAGTACAATAATTCTTAACTCCAGATTTCAAGTTTGGGTTGTATCCACCATTCCGTAAGTAAACATTCCGTGAGAAAGAAGCATAAAAACACACGTCATTATGTGTTTTTAATGTGTTTTTTCTGTTAAAACTTTAGTTTTCAGAAGAAAGTTTAAATTACATGTTTGCTGCATATAGTTTGCATAAGCAATCTGAACATTCTCAAATATTTTGTCAGTTTTATGTTTCTTAAAATGGAATTAAGTCCTATTTAAGTATTATTGAAAATAAATATAAATTTACTAGTTTTGATGCTTAAACCTATATGTCTGGTAAATTTGATTATAATATTTGTGTATTTCTAGTTCAATATAAAATATTTAAAAGTCTCTTTTTTTTTCTAGGAATTTCTCTTTTCTCTTATACCAATTAAAAAATATTCATATTATAAATTAACAAAGGCATTTTCTCTCTTTTTGTAAGATTGCTTTAAAGTAATATTTTATCCACTAAAATACTTAAAGACATATTTTAACTAATGTCTAAAATTTCAGCTGAAGTCTCATTAAATACTATTTCTAAGGTATTAATTATGGATTACGTGAAGCATTTATTTTTTTACTGTACGAATACTGTTGCATTTAACTACTTATTAATTTTCCCCCTCAGGGGAAAAAAACTCAAATTAATCTACAGTCAAAATCTTTATATCAAACAGTATGCCCTTTTAAGTGTTTTCGAAGTGAAAAATAATAAAAATGTACATTGAATTTAAAACTAATTTTTGAATTTGTGTAGTAAATTGCCTCTAAAAGGGGGGAATTACTATATTCTTTAAAAGTAAAGTGTTATTAACTTATTGTTTATCAAACTTATTTCTTTGTATTGAAACAATTTAAATGATTTATTTGTTGTAGCAAGCTTTTTCACAAGATTGTAAGAAATATATGTGTTTTTAGATTCTTTATTAGCTTTTTGTAAAGAAAGAAAGGAAAAAAGAAAAAATAGTAGCACAATATACAGTTTATTAGAAATTGTAGTACTTCTTTCCGTTTCACCGGCACAAATCTCGCCAAATTAGCGTTACTGGCAACAACACACAATATGCATATATATAAAAAATAAATATTAGTTTTCATTGGTTTTTTGTTCATTTTTATGTATTGTGGAAAAGATGATACCGATAAAAAAGTTGACGAGTTGTTTTAAAATTTGGTGGCTAAAGATTACCAACAGGAATATTTCGTTTGGTGTCGGATTTATCATTTTTGGTGACATTTCCGCCTGTGCCGGCGAAACGGAATAGTACCGAAATTTTTAAAAAGTCTTTAATATGTTTGTTATTTTAACAGAATTCATTATTAAACTGAAATGAGTCTAATTTATAAAATATGTTTTTCTGTTCGAATAGTTAAAGTAAAAATGTTGTTTATAAAAGTTACAATTAAATTATACAAAAAGGATATAAGGAGATTAAGAGTATGCCTTAGGAACATCTAATTTATTCCTAGCTAAGATTACTGACAAATTCTTAGTAACATTTAGTAAGATATTCTTTTTAAAATTAAAAATATATGTCAATGTGATGCAGAAAAAATTGAGATATTGTGGGGAAAAATGAATTTTTTCGTCTTGAGATGATTGCTTTTATTGATGAAATCATGTACAAAAAATTCTTCAGAGTAATTATAAATTGAATTAGAAATTCGTCGAATGATGATTGATTTGATTACACATAAAAGTTTCCATGACTAGTTACAAAACTCAGCTCAGATACAAAAATTCAAGATTACTTCTGCCGCAAGTATAAAACTAATCTTAGAGTTGGAAAATATGAATTTCATAAAATGATAGATGATGACCAAATTAAGGAAAATTACTAGCTACTAAAAAGAGATAATAAACCACCTTAAACTTAAAATTTTTAAACAAAGTTAGGGCATTTTATGACTAAATGTACTTTATTTTTTAAAATACTTTATATGATATGACTGCTATTCAGAATATTTACTTTAGCGAAACTATTTATTTTTATAATACAGTAATGCTTATTTATGGTTTCTACTAAAACAAAGGGAAAATTTAGTAGGGAATAAACACAATAATTTATAAACCAAATGGAAACATTAAATATATTGATGTAACTCCCCACCAGGTGAGATACCACATGAAAAAATTAATGTCATTTTTAGAGCATCACGTAATTTAAGCTACCCGTGAATTTTAAAATCTTACCATTAAAGTAAGCTGCAGCAAAGGTTGAAGGTGGCCGTAAAGTTAACTCTAAAATTTCTTTGGTAGAAAGCATGACGCCGTAAAAAATTTACGACTTCTTTTAGAAAAAGGAAAAAGATTTTCGTATTCAAACTTTATGAGTATTATTTAATTTTACTCTCGAAAAGTACATTTCAGTTTCTGGTTATTACTTCTTGAAAATGTTAACATTTCAGCAGCATATGCTGTGTAATGACCAGGCTTAAAACTTTTGGCAAAGACGTCTTATAAAACAGTAAGTATTTTACACGTTACAACGCGTAAACAGCTTACAATGTTAATAAACAGAAAAAGCACAGGAAGAAGGAAAGCAATTTCTTCAGTAATAGCTGTATGTAGGATAAAATGTTTAAAAAAATTCAATATAGAGAGAAAAATTTTGGGATGATTTAAAAATGCTTTATATAGATATATGTCGTAATTTATTTATGTTTTTACAGCACCCTTAATTTTGTAGTCATATAATTATGTGCGTGTGTGTGTGCTTTCTATTCTCTCACACACAAAAAAATACAATTTTAATAAGAAATGTTCAAATATTTAACCTTAGATGCCATCTGAACATGTAAGATTACTATTACCAATTAATTATTAAATGTACAACACATGTTATAAATAATTTTATTGTCTTGAAAGTGTGAAATTGTTGTAAAGAGAATTTTATACATCTGTAGCTCAAGAATGGATACTGTCACTCTACGATAACATTAAGCCTATAGTTTAACAGGAGAGAAGATAGCATTTGTGCAGTTATTAAAGCTCATAAAATTTTCAACACAGTGCTTATCCTGGACTGATATTTGGGAGATTGCATATACATCACAAATCAAAAATATTCTCATTTGAATAAGTTATTTCGTTTGAATAAAGCATAGTCTCTTATTGAATGTTTACTATGTATGGTTAATCCAGAATTTAGAAGTTTCCAATATTGCAGGCCAGACCACAAATGATTAAAAGTTTTTAATATCTATCACATAACACACTGAAATATATATAACTTTTCCTACTTTAACCCTTTATCTACCGCATTTTGATTTACTACAATTTTTTTAAACAATATTTTTTTTTGAATCACTACATTGAAAATTAAAAGATATACATAATAAAGGATATACATAAATAATATACTCAGTTTTGGGAAATTTAATTCGTTAGAGCTAATTAGTTAAATTGGTACTTTGTTAAAAAATTATTATTATTCGTACTTTGTTAAAAAAATTATTATTATTCGTACTTTATTAAAAAAATTATTATTATTCGTACTTTATTAAAAAATTATTATTATTCGTACTTTATTAAAAAATTATTATTATTCGTACTTTATTAAAAAATTATTATTATTCGTACTTTATTAAAAAATTATTATTATTGGTACTTTTTAAATAGGTAAATCTTTAACTTTTTTTCTTTCTGGATGCTTGGTTTTTGTTCTTAAAAAGGCAAAAATAAAAAAAAATTGAATTTCAGTTAAATATTCATTCAGAAACGTAGGCTGCTCCCTTAATTAATTTTTTAATGAAAAAACTTAATTCTACATAGTATTTAAAATTATATAATTTATATAGTTCTAGCTACAAAATTTTATTAATATTAAATTGTTTAATTTTATTTCTCAAATGTGAAAAAAATTATACTTTGATCATAAACCAATCCTTTAAATGCAAAAAAAAACAAATAAAAAGACTAATGCTCTATCCAAGCAATATCATTGTATATAATAAAGTTTATCATTACTAACACAAGCATTATAAAATTATATGGATCATCACTTATGCCCAATATAATTTTATAGAACAAAATAAATATATTATATTTTAAAATTAAAATCTTCTTTAGTCCTAAGTATATTTAATAAGTAATAGTAAAAAAGAGAATAATGCTTAAATAAATAGAGAAAACCTAACAATAATTAAAGTAAAATTAAAATGATGACTATAGAAATAAAAGGAGCTTATATTTTTTTCTTTTACGCAAACATAAAAATGTATAAAAATAAATTATAAATATTTTTAACTTTAAAAAGAATAAGTTTATAGTGTGAGATTTTTTTTAAAGAAAGGGAGATTAAAACAGATATAAAGGCAGGTTCTTTAAGCGGTTCACTTGATAATCATTATCATTAAATGAGCTATTTGCTTAATATTACTCCAGCCTGTACAGTTTAAACAATACCATTTATCGTCTAGAACAGTTGTTTAAGGAACATATTAATTCATGTAAGAGCATCTACCATGACAGCTAAATCACCATGAAGGCTTAAAGCATTCCTCTCTTCATATAATTTACATAAATAATGTCGTATCTAGTGTTGAATATAATCGTGCAATTTGGAAGAATGTTAGAATTGCATGCACAAGTTTTATTCGTTCTCTTTCCAAGTTCTATCTTTTTCCTTTCTAGAACAGTTTAATTTTCAGACATTTTAAAAGAACGTAGGCAAGTGCAAAAGAATGCATTGATATTTATAAATATTTTCTAGAAGAGTTTCATTTTTATGTTAGTAAATCTAATTATTCATTAGCTCAAAAGTTTTAATGAACCATTTGTAAAACACGACATAAGTACAGGTGAATTAGTAAAAGTATTAAATTGACGATAAATATACATAAGTAACTGACTGATTAAAATTATAAAAATGTTAATTGATTAAATATAATAAAACTTAAACAAAAAACAAACTATTTTTTTGAATGAAAATTTTTCTGTAAAGGACAAAAATCATAATGTATATATATGTTTGTGTTTGTGTGTGTGTATCATTTAAATGCATCGATTAATAATAAAAACTAAGCAAACTGGTAAAAGTGAATATAACTTAAGAGAACTTTCACATAAAACGTAAGCCATAGAATAGTACTAAAAAGCTCTTTTATCCAAAATAGACGATTTGTTAAAAATTTAATAATATTTCAATTATTGTTTTTTTAATGCATTAATAATGCATTGGTACAATTTGAACCCTTTTTTTGTAGTTATAAGTTATGCATGTAATGATGTTGTTTTGGTAGGATGAGAAATGTATTGTCTAAAAATAACAGCAGTAATTGTAGTAAAAAGATTTTTAAGATTGCCAATCATAATTGTTAGTAAGATTTTTATGTATGTAATTTCTTCTCATACAATAAAACCTTCAGAGTTTGGGGTTTCAGTTCTTTACAATTATTTAATTTCATCATTCCCCCAGAGCCGTGGATATAATAGAATATATTAGTTTAGCTGTAATATGCAACCTCTGACAATGAAGTTCGGTGAATAGGAATGTAATATATTAACGAAATACTAATGAAAGTTATTCTACTGTTCTTCTAAATAGTCACTTCCCATAACCATGCACCCCTAAGATTTATTATACACGTTCTGGAAACTTTGCAAGGAATCTTCTTTTAGGATGGAGTTCAAAAGCCTCGTCCCGTTTCATTGGATTTCTGGAACATCGCCAAATATCTTTCCTTTCAAAGCGAGTTTGACTCGTGGAAATAGGATGAAATCTGAAGGATTGAGATCTAGCGAGTATGGTGGATTTTCAATTTGCACCATCCCCTGTTTTGCCAGGAACTGTTTGACGACATTGGCTGTGTGAAGGTGAGCATTGTCGTGAAAAAAACCAAGAACCTTGTTATGCGTACTGGGGTCGTGCCCTACATATTATCCATGTTTTTCTCATCCCTAAATACTGGGGGACACGATTTAATGTTCTACAGTTCATCAGCTATCATGAGCACAGATGATCGACGTTCTTTCATGATTAATTTCCTCACTTTCCTAATGTTTTCGTCACTGATGGAGGTCCCTGGTCTTTCGCTACGGGGGTTGTCAGAAACACCTTCCCGGCCTTCTTGAAAACTGGCGAACCACTCGTACACAAACTTCATGCGATATGTTTATCTGAATGCACACGTACCAGCATCGCATAAGTATCTTTCGGTGTCTTGCCAAGCTCATAACAAAACTTTTAACTGATCTTTTGTTCCTTCATTTTTATTTCGGGTAAGAACCAACGCACTGAAGAAGCACTTTGTAAAACAAGTCTTAAATGGAACACAAACAGCGCACGACAAAACAACGGTGGAGGCAGATGATCAACATCTGACGCTACGCTTGTGCAGCGTTTTGTTTCACCAGTGTTACCAGATCAGCCGTTATGACTTCATTCACCTAACTATATTGTCAGAGGCTGTATAAATAATTTGCTTATGTATTACTGTGACTATTACTTTGCCGTGTATTGTCTTCCTATTTTCTTGCTCAATATTTTACTTTCAGTTACATTTAAAGCGATTTACATTATATATATATATATATATATATATATATATATATATATATATATATATATATATGTATGTGTGTGTGTGTGTGTGTGTGTGTGTGTGTGTGTGTGTGTGTGTGTGTGTGTGTGTGTGTGCGTGTGTGTGTGTAATATTTTATTATTTTATAAAAGTAATATGAAGTGGGAGAAACAGATAGAGCTCTCAATTATCTGACTAAACAATTCAATTTCCATTTTTTTCCTGAATAAAGCTATATTTGGGAGAAATTTTCCTTTATTTTGAAATGGTTGACCATCCATTCTTTAAAGCTTTTGCTGTATTGTAAATGTTCCATTTTCCAAAACCTCCAAGGATTTGAAGTAACACCAGCATATATATATATATTATACACACACACACACAAATATATATATATATGTGTGTGTGTGTGTGTGTTTGTGTGTTTAATAATATTGGGAACAATGAAATTGGGCTGCATCTTTAGTACTCACCTAGCATTCATCGATCAAATTCCCAACACTTCAGGTTCCTTTATTCGTAAGTGTTGGGAATTTGATATCCTTTACTAAAAGAGCACATATTTTATAAATATGGTATAAATGACAGTACTTCACATATTGACAACAATAAAAAAAGTATTTATGATATCTTTGAACAAAAAGTATTCATGACATCTTTGAAGAAAAAGTATCCATGGTTTTGTTATTCTTTCCCTTTTAAATTATTATCTGTGTAGAGTATTTAGTGAAAGTACAGCATGCATGATTTGAATAAATTGTACTTGGCTTCGCAGTGATTTTTGTTTTAATTCAATATAAAAGTTTACAAAACAACTTTTTCGTTTTATATTTAGTTTCAGTAGCTATTGGAGGACTATTTAAGCACATGGACCAATTGCATTTTTAATCATTAACATGGCATTTTTCACAGAACAAACTGATGTGGCAGCACTTCTGAAAAAAATTATAGAATACAGGAACACTATTTTCTTCAAAATCTATATTTTAATCATGTAGTTTTTCTACATCTAAAAGTGAAGGTATTTAACTTTATATTTAATTCATCCATTATCCCTTAGAATCCCAAACCACACGATCTTGCGGGTTAAATATTTTTACGTTTTTGCTTCTGGAATAGTCGTATGTAAGAAAACTCCGAAACGAGCGATTGAGTGGGTTTGCACACAGAAAGTGCAAACTATTACTTTTTATCAACAGATGGTGGTTGTAGTCCATGTTTTACTTTCAGCTGGCAAATGTAGCTTGGATTTTAAATACAACGAAAACACGTCTTCTTTTTAACTGTCGTAAAAATATATTTATCAATGCATTTCTAATTTCTTAGGTACACATTTTTATATATTTTTTTAATAATTGTAAAATAATAAAAATATTAATATTTTCTATTAATACTGCTTATAGGACTCGGGATTTCATTTCCCGCATGATCACGTGACCTGGGCTTTACTTACTCAATGCAGCCGTAAAGGTAAATGCTTGTCATATGAGTTTTACTTTCTACTTCTATAATGTTAATAAAGAGTGTTTTTTTCCAGGTATAGAAGTTTAAGTTGGCATTAATTTCCAAGATGGCGACCGATTTCACAGATGTCAAGTGATTTATTCTCAGTTTGGTTTGGCAATTCATCATGAATAGACTCACGCCTGAACAACGCTTTCAAATTGTGCAATTTTATTTCGAAAATAATGGTTCTGTGCGGAATACGTATCGCGCACTACGTCCATTTTATTCCAAGCGCACTTCTGGTTGAATGGCTACGTCAACAAACAAAACTGCCGCATTTGGAGTGAAGCTAATCCACAAGAGTATGTCGAAACACCGTTACATCCAGAAAAACTGACTGTTTGGTGCGCTTTATAGGCTGGGGGAATCCTTCTTCAAAAACGATGAAGGCCACAACGTTACAGTCAATGGTGATCGGTATAGAGCCATGATTACTAACTTTTTCATTCTTGAATTGAACAATCATGATGTCCAGGAGCTGTGGTTCCAACAAGACGGCGCAACATGTCACACAGCTCGTGCCACAATCTATTTATTGAAAGACACGTTTGGTGACCGCCTAATTTCACGTTTTGGACCTGTGAATTGGCTTCCAAGATCTTGTGATTTAACACCGCTAGACTATTTTCTGTGGGCTATGTAAAGTCATTGGTCTATGCGGATAAGCCACAAACGCTTGACCATTTGGAAGACAACATTCGCCGTGTTATTGCCGATATACGGCCACAAATGTTGGAAAAAGTTATCGAAAATTGGACGTCCAGGTTGGACTACATCCGAGCCAGCCGTGGCAGTCATATGCCAGAAATCATATTTAAAATGTAATGCCACAAGGTTATCTTTCGAATAAAAAAAAATTCATGTCAATCGAATAATACATTGTTGTTTTATTGCAATTTAAAGTTCTATACCTCTAAAAAAACACCCTTTAGAAGCTTAAATAAAAAGCTTAAACATATTTTTATATAATTAATACCATACTTCCTTGGGTGTTACCATGCATGAGAGTCCCTTTTTTCTTTATTTCGCTTTTTTCTTGCAATTAATTTTCTATTTCATACATTTGTTTATGGTATTGCATTTTCATTCTTTCCACATATATCAGTATCCATATCTCTTCCTCCTTCAACAAAAAAATCTGGGTTTCCCGGTGGGAATTGGTAAGGAGTGGTTTAATTATTTTGATTTTTTTAAATATTAAAATTTTCTGAACCATTTTATTATTTTTTGTGGAATACTGTGCTAACTTTTTTTCCCACCAAAACTTTTTCAGGTGTCTATAAAAGGAAAAGAATTCTTACACAAGAAAAAGTTTTGATATTGGTGAATAAATCATATTCTGAGGTTAGTCATATCACGCATGATGACTACGCTGCGAACAAAACATATGAAATATGTATACTGGAAAAAGAATCAAGTTCAGATGAGAGTGATGAAGAAAAACATAGAAAGGTTTGCAATGGAAAGACACTTTCGGATCATTCTTTACCATCAAGGTCTTTTGAACCCATTCATTTCATTGTTTTAGCTGTAGCAAATTCTTAGTTTCTATAGCAAACAAAATGCAATAGCAAATAAAATTCCTCCAAAAATCAAAATAGATCTCTCAAAATTTCAGTTAGAGATAGCTGGAGCACACACACATTAGTAGACTCTCCACCTACTAACAAAAGTATTTTAACTACTGATGAAGATAAAAGTGTTGTAATTCCTTCCACAAAAAAAGATCGAAGTGTTATAACACGCCTGCTAAGAGACCATTTCACTATAAAAGGCATGATATGTATAGCCATTTTTGATGTGTTGATGACATTTCAAGAAAAGCAGTTCGAAAACATGTTGAGAAAAATGCCATGTTTATTTATACTCGTCAAAAACTAAAACATGCTTTAAAGATATTCACAATAAATAAATAATGATTCAATAAATCAATTAATTATATGTATATAATTAATTTTCTTATTTGTAACAATTGAATTAAGAATGTTTCTTCTTTCGACTTTGAATTAAGAAATTACAGTCTAAAAAAACTAAAAAAGCACGCCTTTATGGGGGGAGAGAATCGAACTTAAAAGTTAAAAAATAATTCTTAATATAAGAATAAAATGATTAAAGACAAAATTAATGTCACTGGAATAAAAGCGTGGGGTGCTGTATATTAACTGTTATAATTTCTTACTAGTTCTATTCCGAAATGCTGAGTTAGTGTAAGAATGTGGTAAAAAGCACCCCTCGCTTTTACCACAATGAAATTAATTTTCTCGTTAATCATTTTATTCTTATATTAAGAATTTTTTTTTTTTACTTTTTAGTTCAATTCACTATTAAAGCGTGTTTTTTAGTTTTTTTCAAACTATAATTCATTTTTCATTTTTTTTGTTCGATCTGCAATAAAAGCCTGTTTTTTTAAGTTTTTAAAACTATTATTTATTTTTTGTCGAATTTATCCTTCAGTTTGATATTTGGAGCAGGAATTACGTGGCTTCTAGAATTAGTCTTTCTCTTCAATGGATATTAATTAACGGGTCTGAAGGGTATTTATTCTCTCCGTTTAAGGAGCCTTGGATGAGTCCCATATCGTTATATTTCAAAGATTCCATCTCTATAGATACAGGTCTAACTAATAAAAGTGAGTTAAGAAGAAATATTAAATGTCAATCGTATTATCACCTTTTAAACATATTGCTATAAAGTGAATTCGTATCATCAATTCTAAACGTAATGCTTTATAAAAATAAAAAAATATTTAGCAGTTAGAACACACACATATAATATTATTATTCACGTGCACAAATCTTTTTTTTTATTTCCATTTTCAGAAAAGCTACTCGCCCATCCTACCCTTTTTCACTTAAAGAACACTTTTTTGTTTTATTTGTATTAACCACAAGCCTATTTGCAGTTTTAGGGTTGTATCTTAATCTTTTAGTCACTAAATTTGGAATTAACCACCAAATCCGGAAATGGCATATGGAATTAGTCGCTAAATCTGAAAATGGTTTATACAATTAGTCGCCAAATCTGAAAATGGTATAAAGAATTAGCCACCGAATCTAAAAATCCTTATTTTTGAGGATCCTCATCAGGACAATGAAACAAAATCATGAAATTTTTGTATTGCCATCAGTCCTTGACAAGTGTGCAAAATTTCGAATTAATCTGACCTTTTAAAGTGGGTAAAAATCGAGTTCAAAGATTCCATTATATACAAGTGAAATTTGTAAAAGCGTGTTAAAAATGTATAACTCGTAACGTTTCATAGGTGACCGTTTTTACCGATAAAGCCCAACCCGCACAATCATGTATCTGTCATCTAAGTTCCAGGGGTGTTCTAAATTTTTTAAATATTTTTTCCACTGTCATTTAGGTCAATATAGTGTTAATAACCATAAGAATTTAATATTTAAAGATAAAAATATTTCGAGTAGTAAAAATATATAATGTGTACTATAGTATTATCACGAATAAAAAAAATACATTAGTTCATAACAAGAATAATATGGGTATAATCCTCCTTTTTTAACGTAATTCATGACTCCATATACTTATAGATTTAATTATCATTCAATTTAAAGAAGAGGTATTCTTAAAATCTATCATAACAGTAAAATTTCAAATATTCAATTTCGCATGATCAAACATTAGGCAACTTAACTAGTAATTTTTTTAGGGTGATAAGCGCTTTTTAACCAAAACTTAAAAAAACATGTTTAAAATTAGAGAGAAATGCGTTATAACCACACTTTTTTTATTAATGGTTATAATACATTCCTTGTATATCTTCTGTTACCTTTGTGCTTCTATGACTTCTACTTTACCCCACTTTGTTTTTATTTAAGTTTTTTAGTGTATTTAATTTATTTTAAAAGTCGGAAGTTTTTTAATGGAAGGGAAAACATGTTTATTCCTTCATTTTACCTCCATTACAATATCCTTAGTATCGTTAAAAGTGCATCTGCATTTTCTAGAGAGAGAGAGAGTACTTTTTAATCACTCATTCTTAACTTTCTTTAATAAAAAAAGAAAAATCGCGAATTGACTAATAAATCACTGTTGATAGGTAATTCTTTAGCCCAAAAGTAATTAAGAATTAATTAATATGAGTAAAACAATGATTTTTCATGATAAATTACTGTTCAAGTAATTATTTACATTGATAGATAATTTTAAAGGACTATACTTTTGCTTAGTTTGTGATACAGTTATTTTTTAACTTATCATACAATCAATACAGCTGTAAATTTATTTAACGATTAGTTTGTTTTTAATTATTTCTTTCTCAGAGAGCATTAAGAAAAATATTAAAAAAAGAATATTTTAATTGAAGACAATTTCATTTGCAATTTATAATTTTTTTTATTTTCTTTTTATTATTAAAACTTCATTTTTATTAGATTTAAATTAGGTTCTTTAAAGATGATTAATTTCTTTTAGATCGGATTTTTATTTCTGATGCTTAAGTTACTAAACGCGCGAAACTGCATTAATTAGATGAATTACATTTAAAATTAAACTTTTAAATTAGTATTGATAGCACTGAAATGTAAAAAGCTTACTTTATACACCACTTTACAATCAATAAGATCAGTTAATAGTAAATCATTTGCTAACTTTACATCCTTAAAGGAACAGAGCAAAATAAATGATTTAATAACAGGTTATGAATTCTGAGAAATAGTTTTCTACTTGCATTTCTTACATGTATACTTTCCCACACATTATGTATGCATGCTCTTTAATGTGTGATGACATGTGATGCTATGAATACATGCTACATTGTGCAATTTAAGATGCTATTTGAAAATCTAGAGAGAAAACTAAATAAGACGTATGCTCCATGTTAGATTTTAAATAAGAGAAATTCACTTTATTTCGATCTTAATCAAATTTAGGAGCATTTGATTATGACATCAAAAGGTTTCACATCTATTATGTATATGTTATGGCCAAAGCTCGAAATTGGCCAATTCGCGCTTGGGCCAATGTTGCTGTAAATTTACCGGGCAATGTCCGATCTTTTCTTGTTTTCGGGCTTTGGACGGCCAATTCGCGAAGTGGTTTGGGACGATCGGCAAAAGTAGGAAGAAAAAAAATCAAGAGCAGATTGTTTTACACACTGTTAAAAATGATTATTATGTACTGGTTTTTTTTAAGTACAATTGTTTCGAGTTAACCATTCATAAGTGACACCATTGAGTTAAAAATAATCTTGCAACGTATAAAAATATAATCTCGTGTAATTATTTTCTCATATTATTTCTCAAATTATTCAACGAGCGTATATACTGTAACGACGTGATAGCGTGAAGAAGATTAGATTTGCGTCCTCCAAAATGATGAATTATATCTTGAGTATGTGCGGACCTCCTGGGCCCCACCCTGGACACCAAGATTAATTTGAGGCAAAGAATCATTAAGAGCCATTTTGTACAGTAATAACTTGTACTTATTATAACACTTCAAATATCAGAAACTCTAATAACATATAATATTTCTATGTTACGTCAAACAAAAGGATTTACCTTTAATATTAAATTAAATTACGAATTATGAAATTAATCAATAATTATGCGCAAGATCAAATAAGGTCTACTGAAATAGGAGGTCCGAGAAATACTCATTACTCAAATTATTAGCTTTAATTAACTTTAACTAATTTTATTAAACTAACGCTTATTTTAAGCGTAAATAAATTATAGTTACCACTTGGTATATCGGCTTTCTAGTTCTTCCGTAGAATAACAGCAATAAGGCTTCACTAACGTAATCCAATGGAATCCTCTAAATTTGAGGCTACTGCTGCTGGCTCAATAGCCTTCATACTTGCTAGCTTACAACGCTCTTTTTAAATACCCTATCTACTTTGCATATCCTGTTCACTTTTGGGAGTTGATTGGAAATATACGCGAATTTATAATCCCCAAAAAGATGCCTCAGAATATTAGTGGAAAGGTTCCGTACAGATTCGTCACAAGTAAATACGTTGCGTGTCGCTTTTAAATATAAAGTTCCCTTTAAAAAATTCGCATTTTAAGAATCGATATTTCGAAAGAGAATGTAATCTGGAAAATGTTTAGTATTAGGTCTATGGAAAGAATAAGACTTACGATCATCCTTAAAACATTTCGTGGAATCACCACTCTTATGCGAGGAGGCCTAGCTGGCAGCGCATTGGGCTGCAGATTGAATGGTCTGTGTTCGAATCCCTCTGGGTCCAACCATAAAAGTCGGGTTTTGGCAAAGGATTCCCAGCCACTTCGCGAATTGGTTATCCAAGGTAGAATATACAATATTATTGCAAGTACTTTGGACTTTGGCCAAAAACGGACGGGAATTGATCCATTACGGGAATGAATTAGCCATTTCGCAAACTGGCTGAACTTCCGGCCTTGACCGTAACCTGCATAATTAACTTGATTAACTATAATTAAGCTGATTTTGAGACAAAATTAAGTGTAATAAACTTATACCGTACATAATGCTTTCTCTTAAGTTGCTTAAAATTTTAGCTCAGAACTCAACATATTTATATTTCCTAATTTGAACAATATGTAAAAGGTTAATAAATAGTTTCCTTTACAGGTTTATAGCTTCGAAGTTGGTAATTGTTCCATAATCTTCCCCATAACTTTCTGATCAATAACTATTAGATAATATATATTCAAGATGCATAATTTACATAAAGTAAATGTCCATCAATTCATAACAAACATGCTAAACCCACCATAGAGAATCCATTCTTAATGGAAATAATAAACATGAAAAAATAGCTTCTCTCTGCTTTGTTTAATCAACATAGTTTTTTCTAGACGTTTAATATTTATACAGTGTAAAACTTCTCACTAATTAATGATTGTCACATAACCTAAAAAGAGCATTCAAAGAGCTCAAAGAACATCACTTTTTTATTATAAATAATATTCAATTAATAATGTTAAAGACATGAAACTATTATTTGTCAAGGTTAATGCGATTTTTTTCTTCAAATAATCGATTGCTAAAGAATCTTTTTAAAATAAATCATTCAGAAGATAATGCTGCCCGTTTAATGTCAAGAGAAAGTTTTTATTTTTTTGATTTCTTTATTTTTTATAAAATTTAGGTCAGAGAAAAAAATGTAATAAAGAGTTTTGGGCCAAAGAATTTTCATTTAAACGCGCATTCGAAATTTTCTGAAATTACATAAATCACTTATTTGGAGATATGAACACAAATCTTGAAAATAAAGCCTGCCAAAGACGTAACATAAATTTTAAATTTAAGATTCTAAATAATTTTCCTGAAGCTTTTTATTTTTAAATTTATGATAAATTAATAATGAAAGGGAAACTGAAATAAAATACCAAACTAGGTATAAAGTTCTTTTAAAAATTAGAACTCTAATGCATCTTTAAACACAATATAATAAAACTATCACCAGTAGGTTTAGGGTAGCAATGTAGATCTAACAGTTTAAAACATAAGTATTACAAATTTGTATAAGCAAATTATTACTGACAAGAGCATACTGTAAACAGAATTATTTACAGAGATGTATACTGTAAGTGACACATCAAAACTACGTACCAGCGGCCAACTACTTTATTAAAACGTTTGTGTGACATAAAAGATAAACACTTCAGCGATTTTATTTAAATTTCGTTAGTTCCCAGACTTTCAACGAATTTTAAATTAGTCTTCGCACCTTCAAGCAAAATTTAGATAGTTGAGTTGTTATGCCTGATAAGATTCTTGAACTCCTCCCTAAAACAAACGTCAATTACACTGTTGTAATTCAGAAATATTTAACATTTTAATGTTTAGATAGACGATTCCAGACATGGCTAAACAAATTTTTAAACTTATATGTTTTTAATTTCAAAACTTTCGAAGGCATAGAAGTCTGTTTTAAACTTTCAATTGTAATTTGTCACATAATGGGCAGTTCCAATCACAAAATAGAGAGAAAGAATACTATTAACTGGTTTCATTTTATTTCTATCATACAAATTTCTAAGCTTAAGACACAAAGTGCAAGACGTCATATTAAAGAAAATTAGTTTAAATTCTTTGATGTACTTTTTAAACAAATATAGCAATAATCACACTTGATATTCTACGAACTAAACATACCTAAAGTATCGTAATTGAATAATAACTGTAAAATTCTGAAGAATTATTTCATTTTTATAAAATTGTAATTTATTTTATTAAATAAAAATTATTTATAAATTTATCATTAATTATAATTTATTCAGGTTTATAAATAAATAATTTATAATTTAAAAATGCTTTGATTTATAAAATACAGCGTAAGGGTTTTATTTAATCTAGAATTCTAAGTATGATTGCAATCTTCTTTCATATGTAGTAATCAAAATTATTTTTCTGAAGTGAAATTGGAAACATTAATGTTTAATATGTTATTAATTAAAACAGTGCAAGATAATAAAATAAATTTTCTTATTATTTTTGAATACCAGAATGTACTTATTGTAAAGAAAAATCAGATTGATTCTCAATTATGGCTTTTGAGAAAAAAATTTTTGATTTATTTTAAAATTCTAAGCTACATTTAAATTACACATAGTGTTTCATATTTTGTAATGTGTAGCATGTCAAATGGTAAAAATTAGAATATTGTTGTTCAATTTTTATTGCATGATAAATCTTTAAAAAAGATATATTTATATTTCTGAATAACCTGTTCACAAAGAAATATTACAAATCCATGTGATTTTCTTTACATATTTAACGAAATTAATAGAGAAATATTGAAATATTCCTTTTTTAAAAAATGTTCTTAAAATACTGAATTTAAATTAAAGTGCAGTTTTTATATTACATCATTTTGTTCCTTTCATTGTTTGTTAGCAACGCTCATGAAATTTATAACTTTAAGCGCAGAAAAGAAACCTCATTAATTCAACTTGCTTGAAAATTGTTATTGCTCAAGGACCGGGTAAAGGGATATAAAAAATTTTGTATTGTAAAAGCGATTTAAAAACACGATACTTTAAATGTGAATTGTTAATTCTATGTTTTAAGAATATCAATACTTAATCTTTTTCGAAATTATTTATTTATTTATTTCGATTATGAATGATTCACTATTTTAGTTAAGTTTATACCATTCATTTCTAAATTGATTTTTTTAAAAATTATGATGATATATTTTAGAAAGAATAACAATAACTACTATACTTTTTTCTTCAATATTTACAAATGAAATAAAAATGTTTTTAAATAATTAATTTTAATGAAGAAAATTAAAAGAAATCATGCTAAAGGTAACGAATTTCAAATATCTCTTTTACTGAGGATACTATATTCATTGATTATGAAAAACTTTGTATTGTAATTCTCTCTTATAGTTATATATATTAACAATTATTTTCTTAAAATATTCTAGTTAACATTATTTCTAACATTTTTAAATAATGTATATTTAACTATATTTAAATTTTAGGTTCTAATATCATTTATTAATTGATAAATATGAAAAAGTAAAAAATAAAATGCCGACCAATAGATTCCATGGGTACTTACCTGCTCTTTACACAATAGACTTCTTTTTTTAAATATGGAAACAAGGTCCTATAATTCTACAATTTTAAGAAGTTATTTTCTTTTATATTTTAACCTGATATAATTAAAAAGCTTCCAAAATACAAGCATTAAAAATAAGTTCATTCCATTAACAGAATTTTTGCTAAAATTAATTTTCATTATATTATACTAAGAACTATAATTACGCTTTGCATAGTTAAAATTTTCCAAGAAAGGTTTTCAGTAATGATCATTGAATAGCTTCTTAATTTACTTTAATTAATACCGAATAAAGAAGATGTTATCATAAGATGAAAGAAACTGATTTTTATATGCTACTACTCTAAATAAATAACCATCTCAGAGCGAAGACATCTAAATGGAACTTGTATGTACAAGAATAAAACTTGACAACAATACAAGTTAATATTTCTTCCTGGTTGATCTTTCACCCAAAATGTGCTTTGTAGCAACCCTTGATGAATTTTCGTCAAAGTGAATCATAAGATTACTTTACTTATGTTGTTCTATCTTTCATACTTCTGAAAAGAACTATTGAGACGAAGATAGAGGAATTTGTATTTTGGGGGAGACATATATATATATATATATATATATATATATATATATATATATTTATGCAATGCTCATGAACTCTCATTCTTTCAAACATACAAGCATTCTATACAGAATTCTTTTCTTGTTCTTCAACGAATTATTTAAAGATGTTTTTGCTCAGAAAATTTTGTGAGACAAAAAAATATTCAAATATTAATATAAATTTAAGTAGTTGCAATTAATATTCCACGTTTAAGAAATAAGGCCATTCAACTTTACAAAACATTTTATAAATGTATATTTTCTTAAATTTAAGATATAAAGTTATCATGAAAGCTGAGAAATAAAAAAGTGAACAAACTTTAAATGTAGAAAAAGTAACAGATATTCAAATAACAATGTGTCGTACATGGCTACATACAGTTTTTTGTACCATAGTTTAAAAGCCTAATAGAAACTGATACTGTAGAACTTCATTTGAAAATATATTGAATTTCAGATTTATTCTCTAATTCTCAGGGTCGGGCGTGAGAACTTCCCCACCAATGATATTCGTAGAAAAGGAAGGGAGTGGACAGGAGTTCGATGGAAGGGGTCAAGTGGGATATTTGTGCTCCCGCCAGTCGCAGTCTCAAACATGTTGTGGTCGAAGCAGCAGCGTACTTTTGCCGTAGAGACGTACTTCTCTAACGGTTGATCGGTGATTGCATTGCAACGTGCCTTTCATCGTCACTTCGATATTTCTCCACGAAGTTGTGCTACTGATCGGAAATGTGTTTCGATCTGGATGCATGAATTCCGAGCAACGGATAAAGTCTCCAAAGAAAGGAAAGGACTTCAGAAGACCATTAGAACATCTGAAAATGTGGAACGAGCTTGTGTGTCAATTCAAATCAGTTTGTGACAATGATCCAACAATTTTTCTTACCCACTCTCCAAGAAAGGGATCTTGAAAACGTGTGGCTACAAGATGAGGCCACAGCCCACACATCCAGGGTTTCCATAGGTGTTGTAAGAGCAGCCTTCCTCAAATGACTGATATTCCTGCGAGGAGACGTGAACTGTGCCCTGCACGCTCACCTGATTTATTCCCTCCTAATTACTTCCTGTGGACTTATTTCAAGTCTCTGGTTTACAAAGATTTTTCTTAAGACCCTAGAAGACCTACGGAACAACATTCGAGACAAAATTGAAAATATCCCGGTCGATATGCTTAAAAAGGTGACTCAAAGTTTTCGAAATCGACTACATCAGCGTATTGATAATGGAGGGCGATATTTAACAAACATTGTGTTTAAAACTGTGTAAATCCCAAGTTCCAATATGGTGTGGTAGGTGAAATATAATAATAAAGTCTAATGAAACATGTAGTGTCTTTTATTGCATTTTCAAAACAGGAAATTCCCACCCTGCATTAAGAAATGACTGATGTAACAGAATTGTAGACTCTAATAGGTATTTAAGATCATAATGTATGAAAACAATTCCATTAGAGTCACAATTATTAAAAATTTACCCTCTGTGTTACAAAATATATTTTATTAATCACTAAAGCTTTACACATTACGATAATATTATAATTTACACACATTTGAATTAGTTTTGATTTTTTATTAACTTTGTGTATTAACAGTAGAACGTCCAATGTCACCGGATCCTGTTTATTTTGTTCTCCTTTCCGCATATTTCAGGGAATTTGAAAATTGTTCTTGACTTTAAATCATTTTCCATAGTGAATACACAGAAAAAGTTTTGAGGTTCTAGGTTAATTAGGAGATATTTAACAACTAAATATACTTAGAACGTCCGAGAGTGTCGTTTCGACACCAAGATACTTTATGAATATGAATCACTGTCATTCAGCAGAAAATAGTGCACTGAGTAGATACCATTAGTAAAACAATTCTGGAAGTAATATCGGGCATTTATTTCACCTTGAATGCAGTGTAATTGGGTTCATATTGGAAATGAGTCAGTAATACTAAAACTGTTGTGTCTACCCTTGTGCAGACCAGACACCCTGAAACGAGGACTCGGAGAAAAGATCTAAGAACTGATGAAAATACAAATTTCTTTCGAGAGTTTTCTGAGAATGAATCGGATGGTGGTGAGCTGTCATGCTCTAATTTAGATTCCGATGAAAACGTAAGATTTTGTTAAAGTGACTGCGAAGAATCTGAAAAATGTTCAGATGCAATTGATAATATTCCAGTAAATCCTGATATTTATGTCACTAGGTGTGGCATAGAACGGATATTGCACAACACTATTGTTCCAAGCAGATTTGTGACTCGAAATGTTTTGCGACAAATCAGGGGTCCAACAAGCTTGACGAAACATAATGTCAACGTCAGTTTTTTATGTGATTAAAGGGTCATAATATATCATAACTACATGAAATACAGTCGGACCTCGAAATAACGAAGTCGCTAAATCCCGGGAAAAAATTCGTTATATAGAAAATTCGTTATATATAGGTTCATCTTTTAGTATACTTTATAAACCACATAAAACAAATTTTAAATTTATAAACGCTATTTATTAAAAAAAGTAATTACTCACAATTTTTAAAATTATGTTTATTTTATACATCTTACCCATCAAAAAAGAAAGAAAGGAAAACAAGAAAAAAGAATGTCGAAGAATTAAATATATTTTCAATATTAAGAAAATTTTGTACTGAAATTAAGGATTTTTTAGGATATTTTATAATTTAAAGCATACAAGTAATAAGAAATATAATTATACTATAATTAAAACACGGGGACGCGGAACAACTCCACTGAAGGTTAAAGAGGATATCGAGGAAGTTTCTAATGCAATGGGGGTTAAAGGTTGTGTGTGCTACTTGGATGAAACATCCAGAACTCTATTGCTCTCCGCGAGTTAAGATCTAAAAAATCCAGTTCAAGATTTACGACCACCATAAAATGTGTTAAAGAGAGAATAACTTGAAATTTTTTCAGAAATACTTTAAAAAAAGAGGGAACAGAAATTGAATCTCAAAAAAAAATGTTCGTTATATTAGAAATACTCTTTGCTATATAGAGAGGTTATTTTACGAAGAAAATCGTGAAATGTTCAAGGTTTTTCAGGAAAAAGTTTGCTATATCGAAAAATTCGCAATATAGAGGTTCGACTGTAGTATTAAAAAGTCTTAAAATTAAACCTTACTGTACAGTAGTCCTGCAATTACACTCATATCCATAAATTAAGGATAATGAAGTTCAGGCAAAGAAAGAGACCGAAGCAAAACACATTTGACTTATTTGTAAAGTCTATTTATAAAACAAAAGGTAAAGAGCAAAAAAGATGCTATATGTTTGACATAATTAATAAAAATTGCGATTTTTACTCCCTGGAGCAAATTTCAAAAAAATAACCTATTTACAAAAAACAGTATAACATGGTTAGTATGATGATTAATACGGAGTATGTCTCCCGGACGATGCAATACAGACCTTACAGCGCCTAGGCAGGCTGAGTATCAAATTATCAATCTGATCTTGGGGCATATTACACCACTCATCAAGCAAAGCCCTCCGGAGTTCCGGTAGACAGGTGGGAGGGGGTTGGTGGGCTGCAATTCGTCGGCCAAGCATATCCCACACATGCTCTATTGGATTCAAGTCCGGTGAGTATGCTGGCCAATCCATACGGGTGATACCCTCCGATTGAAGGCATTTGTCTACAATGTTTGCACGGTGAGGACGGGCGTTGTCATCCATAAACAGAAATTCAGCACCCATGGCGCCCCGAAACAAACATACATGTTGTTCCAGAATGACATCCCGACAGATATGGCCTGCAATAATTACACTCTGAACATGCAGGTCAGTTCTGGAAGCAAAAATAATTTCTCCCCAAACGAGCCTTCCTGCACCACCGTAACGGTGTCGTTCAATGGTGTTCTCTTGGTGGTAACGGGTACCTGGTGTTCTTCATATTAAAGTCCGGCGACAATCAGACTGCAAACTAAACCTGTACTCGTCGGAAAACATCACACAAGACCACTTTTGGGGTGTCCACAATGAATGCTCTCTACTCCAAGTTAATCGCAGGCGACAGTTAGTTGCGGTAAGTGGAACACATCTGACAGGCCTACGAGCATATAGACCAATGTGCCCTAAGCGTCTGTACACGGTCTGCCTTGAAACTGTCGTACCTGTAGCTGAAGAGAGTTAACGAGACAGGTCTGATGTTGTGCTCCGTCTGTTTCTTTTGGCAGTAACTGCCAAATATATATATATATATACCGGTCCTCATTCGGCATTGTAACTCGGGGGCGACCTGTGCTGTAACATCTACTCACATTACCTTCATCTTGGAATCGTTGCCAAAGCCTGGAGATGACACTCTGGGCGATTCCAAGTTCCTCGGATACTTCCAGCTGGGTACGTCCACATTCCAGTCGTCCAATAATTTTATCACGTAAAAAATCATCCAAATACTTCCTTTATGCCATAACTATGCGGTTATTGCACTGAAAGGCTTTTAAAGCGCTTGTGAACAATTTTACTTCTTTGCCACCATTCCTTATATACCCCTCTCTTACACTCTCGTCATTGTGACATACTATCCGCGCCATCTGGTGATTTCCTGTAATTTACATATTTTTCTTCAAGATGTGTGTGATAATTCTACAGGTGAAATTTTTATTTTAGAGTTCATTTTCTGTGTGATTCTGAATTATCCTTAATTTATGAACATGAGTGTATTTAGTTATTATATTTATTTTACACATTTTGTATGGTGGTGTCGAAATGATACCTGTAAACGAATAAGAGTAATCTAAATCCCGGACATTCCAGTGTTGAGGCATCACCAGGGTAATTAGTGACAGACTTCGTAATTTTTATTCCTAGTCGAGTGACGAAGACGACACCTAAGCAAACACAGCCTTTTTCAAGTTTTCCTGCAAAGACAAATTAAGAACTTTGTGTCTTGGTAGATTAAAAGTGCATGAGCTACTCTGCAGGACGTGTTTTCAGTGGCACTAAGAGGATTCGAATTCAAGACTTGGGATTGCGTTTCACGAGTTCACGAACATGACCACACGGTTACCTAGTCACATCATGTACTGGAAAGAAGGAAGCATCGATGTAGCCAAAACAATTTTAAAATAAAGTAGAATCATTAAAACAAAATTTTTTAAAGTGTTTCATGTCATCGGCCAAATTATCAGACTGCGTAACTCCACCTTCTCTATTGATTTGATACAGAAGTGCAACACGCCAAGCGCTTTTTGGCGCGTTTCCTTAACCTTTTGTTTTGTCTACGCCATGCCTCATTGCACGCTCCGCTTTTAATTTATTCCTCGATCAGTATAATCACTACTTTATTTTTTATTTCATAATAAAAGTAGATTTAGAAGAGAGAGATGGTGGCAAGTTTTTAACATAAAATAAATACAACAGAAAGTAATATTAATGTATTACACTTCCAGATATATATTATTTACACTATTTTAAGCGTTTATTACACAAAATTGGAACAATGGGTTAATTTTACTGAGCAGAGATCCCGCGGGGGAAAAAACAAAACAAAAAACCAACACTAATATACGTTATCCCCATGGCAACCACATTATCACACGATAAAAATATCAAAGTGAACCATACTGTAATATTATCGCCTATCTTTGCGAACATAAACAACAACTTGGCGCCTAGCCTTACTGTATCAAATTAACATTCCAGATGGAGTTACGCAGTCTGATAATTAGACAGACGATGTGCTGAATAGTGCTACATTTTTGTAATAATCTCGGACTAAAAAGTATGTTTATGCAAAAGTATTGCAAGGTTTATTCTTCAAAATTAAGTTATCCCCCACATTAAACGTAGAATCTATTTCTGATGCTTACTATGGAAAAAAAGAATATTGGATCGAGGAAGGATATTTCTTAACAATTTTTAACTAATTATGCTACAATTTAAATCTGTACAAAGAAAATATTCATAGTAAAATGATATTTAATTGCTATGTTGGTTCCTTTAAAAATGTTTAAAAAGCTTCTCGATTTGCCAAAGCCTTCAGAATTTTAAACATTTATTGAAAAGAAAAATGAACAGGAAAATATATTTGCGTGATTCCAATGAAAAGTGATGTATTACTTGCTTGTGTTACGAAGCTTTCTATATACATTGAAGAATTTAATAATTTAAGTTCATTTTAGTCCTTTAGTAATCTTTATTTAATTAATTTTGAGTAATCCAAGTTTGAAAATAAAATAAAATTAATGGTTTATTTACATAATTTAAAAAGTTACATTCAATGCTGTAAAACAGGGGTGTCCAACCCAAATGACCTTGCGGGCCACTTCGGAAAAACATTATATACCACATACAAATATGTACCTTTATATCAGCTTTGGAAACAAAAAAACATTTATTGGAGTGAAAATTTAAAACAGAATGAATTATTATTATTGTTTTCATTATTGTTTTCATTATTTTTCATGTATGCAGACATGGATAGTATATAATAATGTTTATATAATATAATAATGCAATGATAAAATAATGTTTGAAATATTACAATTGCCCTTTTCTTGAAAATTACGGAGTTCCTATTGAATTGACCTTTCGTTACTCCTGGTTGAAATTTGATAGTGCTGTCATTCGCAAACGATTAAGTATACATTGTCCTTTATCCTAACCATCTGGAATATTTTTTTAAACCTTAAAAAACATTTCTTACTGCCTCTTGTTTTTTGGGCTCTCCAAACAGAAAAGGAGGACGAGAAACGAAAGTCGCACACACAGTGAATCATGTACCTTCCATAGAAAAGTATCTGCATAAAGCAATTCGAAATTTATTAAAAAAGTAATTTACTGCATTAAAATCAAATGTAACTGTTTAATAAAATATAAATCTATTTTAATCTAAAGGACATTTATACTATCAAAAAGGATTTATTTTAAAACAAGAACAGGTAGCAGGCAAATACATTGTATATGTATATAAATATAAATTTCCCCTCAAATAAATTTCAAAATGAAATTTATTTGAGGCCACGGGCCCCGTGTTGGACACTCCTGCTTTAAAAGTTACATGAAGATGATAGTTGCAGTTATGAGTTGTCTTGGGGGGGGAGTCAATCAACAGTCCATCAACATTAGACAGCACAATGTCTGCTTAAGAAAAAGATTCTGAAGATCCAGTTTTTTTTTTCGCACTTTCTTTTTTATATGCATACCATATAACAATTACATTTCTACGTCAATAGTTCTTTTATGTACTTTAATACAATAATATTGATCAATTAATTTACGTCATGTGTCTTAATACTCTTCGTGTTAAATAACCCAAAATTATTTCACATCTTTTGGTACTTATGGAATGTCATATATCGCTGTTATCTATGCTAAGTGTAAAAATTACCGAATAGATTGATGATAAATGTTCCCCCTTTTCACATTTTGATGCTCTTTTGAGTGATTTTGCAATGTTGGATATATTAATAGTTGTGAAAAACATTTAGTAAAAGAGTTCGTTTTTTCTTTTTATCTGTTTTTGATAATGTAACGTAAAGTCGATTGAAGTATGAAAATAAATCATACTTAATTGCTTTATTTTATCCATGCAGATTTTTTTCAAATCTGCAACTAGTCAAAATATTTGGAAATGCCTCGATTTGTATGATCAAATGAAATAAATGCAAGATTAATGATAAGTGCAGCAAAATATAATGATGAACCTTAAAAAGGGGGGGGGGGTATTAGAATAATGAATGCAACATGAGAATTCTAAATAACCAGTTGGAAATTTTGTGTTTTGAACTTATAATAAACACTAAAATGCTGCATGTAGAATAATTTCCTCAAGTATTCATTCATATAAAAGGTTTGAGATTGATTGATTGAATATTAACGTCGCACTGTTCAGCTACACGAGGGCTTTTGGCGACGGACCACGTAATTTTGAACCATGGTCAAGTGTCGTGGACGACACCTGAGCTGGCACCACCCTCTCCTAACTACCACACCACACCAACGGGAGGACGTTTCAGCTCTCGACAGATTTAACGTGCATCGCTGCCCTACACGGCGGGTCTTTAGTGGTACTGGGCTCGAACCCGTGACAAAGCAAGCCACGGTCCGATACCTATACCACTCGGCTACCGCGGCCATAAAAGGTTTGAGATTTATTTAATTTTTATTTCATATACTTTGTCTTTTAAATGGGATAAAAATGCACCTTTTCTCTTAAAATATTGTTATGTATCTCTTCAGATCTCGGATATCGAACAGCAAAATAATCAAGATTTTAACAATTTAAATCTCTCTTATTTTCTGTTTAATCATCCTAGGTAGCTAAACAATTAGAGTTACGAGTAAAATAAAATTAGACTAATAGCAAGCCAAAGTCGCTTTAGGGCTGTTAGTGATGGATCTTAAAATGTCGAGTTATGATTAGATGATGATTATATATGTACTGAAATCCTACTTTTCTTACTTCGACTCCATATCGATTGATTAACTTTGACAATGCAGTTTAATTTAAGTGTGTGCATTGTAGTCTCACTTATTTAAAACCAAATTATTTTTAAGAATTAGACTCACATTTTAGATTCACATTTGAAAATGGTTAACTAACGACTAAATCCTTAAATAAGTTAATTGGTTTACATTTAGAAAGATTTGAACGTGCAAATTTCATTGATTAAATATTTCCGACTTTACCGGGATAGCTAACAGTTTGTTTAAACTTTAAAACTGATAAAAACTGAAGAAATGATAATAAAGAAGTACAGCTTACAGAAAAGGGCTCACAAGAAAATTGGATTAATTTTAGCAGCAAAAATATTTTTAGCTGTGTTCGCATTAAATCAATGAGATATATTATCTGTAGCTTCATGCAGAATAGTGCACTTCCATACTACGCCAATCCAGTAAAACAACAAAAACTTTTCGTGAATGTATAGTAAATGGTCGAGGTAAATGATCGCATGGCCACCATGTTCCACCAATCTCACTCCAATCTACTTCTGGTTGTATGGTTATTTTAAATCACTTGTGCGTGATTTGACCCCGTCAACATTGGCCAAACTTAAAGACTATCTATCGTAAGGCTTTTACAATTAATTCTCTCTGATATGTTGCCTTCATCTTTAACGGGTTTTATGAGCTACCTTAATTGTGTCGGACAATGTTCTGGAAGTCATGTTGAATAATTGTTATTGCAAGAATAAATGAATCCAGTGTACTGTACTCTTGTACATTGTGTTTCGAATCGTCAGATCCCTCTACTGGTTATGTTTTTATCTATAAGTGTTTTTGCTGCTAAAAGAAATCCAACTGCTTTGTTAGCCCTTTTTCATCATAATTTCTTCCTTTTTATGAATTTCCTAAGTTTACAGGAACTTTTGGCTTGTCACGTGTAACAAGCATATAAGTATGTAATAGGAATTGCAATATCGGACCAAAAGTTCAATACCGGTATTCGGTATTTTTAGATCTTAATACCGGGGTACCAGTTTTAATACCGGTAGTGGAAATTCTAAAAAAAGAAAGAAAACACATGCGTTTCTTCGTTTTATTTGCCAGTTTTGTTAGAGATATAAATATCACAAAGAATAATCTGTAACTTATAAATTATAAGAGTATACAAAGAATCACAAAAAAGTAAAGGAATGTCCTATTTATTTCAATTACAAAAAGTGTAAATATCACTATTCAGTCTGTGGTACTATTACAAAGTTTTGAAATGTGATCTTAAATCTTATTCATTATTATCTTATTCTTAATTATTATGGATTATTATTTATGAGCATATATATAATGAATTTTAAAATGATTTTTAACCCTAAAGTATGATATGCAAATACAATGTGAATAAAAAACTCCCCAATTTGAAAAAAAATCGAAATATTACTCACTCTCTTCACAACTACGACTTGCTTACAGATACGAATATCTGACTATGAATCCTACGCATGTACAGTATCGCTCTCAGCTGTAAGTCTTAGCTCTCCTTAGATGATTCACATATTTTATCACTTCTCTTGATTGTAAGATGCAACTTTATATTCAGTCTAATTAATTTTGCCCGTTATGGGAACATAAAAACAAAAACGTATACTATTTTGCTATGTTGGCAATCCCTGAGCATTTAGTGGAGACAATTTAAAAAATTTCTTATAAATACCGAAAATATGGTATTTAAACTTGTGAATACCGGTATTACAAAATTGTACAAATGGCCCAAAATACCGGTATCCCAGTATACCGGTATTGCAATCTCTAGTATGTAAGAACGAAATATTTACTTTAAACTTTATAGTAATAATTTATAAATTTTGAATTTTAGAGACGAAGGAAGCAAAAAGATAGAAAGGTTCGTGAAATTCTGAAATAAAAGCTAATATCATGAACTTATTCAAAAGTAAACGCTTACAGAATTAATACAAAATATTCCTGATAAAAATAGGCTATGATGTCGAATTCAGTCTTTAAAAAACCCCTTTAAGAGAGAGAGAGAGAGATTTTAAAAACTTTAAATATAACAAAATAAATTAAAATAAGTTTAAATGCTTTCACGTAACTAATTCACGTTTGTTCTATTTTTATTTATACGTCACCTTTTCTGTTTGAAAATGTTTCACTTTTATTAAATTTGTAATTCAATTAGTATGATTATGATAGAACGGTAATACTTATATAATTTAGAGAAATGCCTAATTTTAAATCACTTAAATTATAGAATTCAGAAGCTACAGCAACAGGGGTTTCAATCTTTTATTTTCCACTATTTACTTATCAGTGACATATGCGAATATTTTAGATCAGATCCTATTTCTGAAAATATTCCTTTAAGAGAATATTTAATGTTTGATGAGATAAACAAGAGATTTGAGATTAAATATTTATGTTGTTTCTAATGTCATCTGTCTGCCGGAAAATATTTATGTAAATATATTTGGCTGGTAATGAAGGGTTAAACTTAAGCAATGATAATTTTATTTAGCATTTCTTTGATTAACTCAATTATCTTAAATCGTTATCTATACAAGTGATTAATATTTTCGAAATGTTAAATTTCCAAAATAAGCGCAGCATTTTGGAACTGTACAGTAACTCTTGTGCTGATTTTCTATCTCTAGATAACTCTTACAGTAATTTTTCTTCAAACTAATTATTCACGCTGAAGAATAACTTTTCTGATTAATGTTCTCATTTCATTAAAACCCAAGTCATTATCTAAACTACTTTTCACATCTTATCAGCAGAGTTATAAATTTCTTTAATGATCAATTTCTTCCTTAACGATGTGAAGCTGGAATATCAAGAAGAAAGAATCTTCAAACATATATAAAATCCTAGAAATTAAAGGGGTTCTTTTGTGAAATTCACATAGCAATTATTCCCTTCCCTTTTGAAATACATTTCATTGAAATAACTAATAAACTCGATTGTAGCAATGTCGGTGGGGGTTTTTTGTCTTTTATTATTGTTGTAGTAGCTGTCTTACGCACATATTATTCTTTGGCCCTGAAAGTGATGTATATTGATGAAACGGGCAGCAATGAGGGTTCAATGTGTATTTAATTACGTATAAGATCCTTACACTACCTTTTATTCAAAAGCTAATTAGCTAGTGAGAAGGAAAATAATGATAGCATAATTATAGCAGAATATCAACAATTGTCTTATAATGTATATGTAATCCTTCAATGAGTTTATCTTTTTAGTAATGAAATGCAAGACATAATTAAATTATAAAAATGTTTTTCGTTTGTTCTCCCATGAATTAATTGATTTTGTTATTGTTTGTTATTAATAATCACAGATTCTCTAGCAGTGCTACACAATCTCCTTAAAGTCAAAAATATTTTTAAAAAAATTGCAAAAACAGAGGAGGGTTTTGAAAAACCTCGTACTTTGTAAATTGGAAACAAGTCAAGATATGGGCAGGGGATATCAGATTGGAATAACACACGCCGAGATCTTCTGTCCCTGACGGTAAGTGAGCTCTTTTACATGATCGCTCATAAAGCACGAGAAGGCCGTCTGATATTTCCTTGTCATAACTTTGAATGAACCTCCTGAATTTCTTCCGAAGTATCGAGGAAGACAAGGAGTTTTTTCAGTTAATTTAGATCAATCTTCTCAAGCGAAAATAATTCTCAAAACGTAAGAGTCCCAGTAGGGTTCACTTTCTCCTCAATTGCCCTGGCCGATAAATTGACCTTCTCATTGTTATGAATCCCCACATACGCTGGGATCCACTGAAAATAGACATTAGGACCTGCAAAAAGCCAGTAATGAAGGTTTAGGAAGTTGACTAGTCTGGTCCCTCATAGACGTCCAATTGGAAAGGTGCTGAACTGAAGCCCGGTTGTCAATCAAAATTCAAATACAGTAGAACGTCGTTTATATCCGAATCAATTGGGACTGGACACCATTCGGACACGTGATTGCTCGGATAACCGAATACATGCAGTATATGAAACCGGACATTATACGAATATTGAAAATCATCACATGCGGGGAAAAATGCTTGAAGAAAAAGCAAACTAGGTGCAAAATGTCGCAATTTTATCTTTATTGTAGAAAATAATCAATTATATATCCTTCGCTGTACCATTATACACCTTCATTTTTTGGTTGCACACACGCAAGGCCTCTGATTCTCTTGAGCAGAAGTAGTTGAGTAGGACAGCACTTGGATTGTTGGTCGTACCACTCCATAGCTGTCTCTAACACAGAAAACGAGTTAGCATTTGATGGACCCTTGCTACTTTCGTTGTTGTTGTTGTCCACCTCTTCATCCGTTTCATCGCCAACAGGGTTGGATTCTTTCTGCACGGAAATCGTAATACCGTCATCATTTATCATGTGAAATCCACAGTCTCTTCTGCATCGCATGCATGCCATCCAGGTGTTTCTACATCTCCGTCGCATTCTTGAAATCTTGGGATTGATTGGACAAATTCGGTATTCTCCTCCCTGTGGTACTCATTGAAGTCTTTTTTGCCTTCTAAATCTGACCACAGCTTATTTCATGCATTTTCATATACAGTACATGTAGTTCAAAAAAAATTGGTTCAGATATTTGACGCTCCGGATAATAAACGTTCGGATAAACGACGTTTTACTGTATCATGAAATTGATCCACGACTCCACACGCAAGCTGCAAACCTCTTCTGATCGCAATAAACTCCGATCTAAAAATTGAAAAAAAAATTGGGTTTTTAATCTTAATCCTCAAGGTGCCGGTAGGAGTTTTTTATTGTTTAATAATATTGCACTTTGAAGAAACACGAGAGCTACCCCAGCAGTGTATCTCGTAATTTTTTTATCCCGGTCAAATGATCAGAACGACATCTAAATTGGTACCTCACGCTCCAAACTTCCTCACCGTGAGCACTTAATGGAAACGATTATTTTGTCAGTTTTAAATTATTCAATAAGTTAATCATAAATATTTTGGGTTTGGCACCTGTTTGTTTCTGTTTGATATACTGTAAATTTGTGTTGAATTTTCCATTAGTGATAATTATTTCTATTACAGTGGTCACACCAGTTTCATGACATTATTTTAAGTGCGTTTCAGAATCTTTCCTTGTTTACAATTATCATTGCCTCTTTAAAGCATGTTTAATAAACTAACTGCAAACAAAAACATTGAAAAGCACACACATTCATACATATCGGTTGGTTTTAAAGTATGGCTTGAGTTTCGCCCATATACAAGTTATTTTTTGTGACAATGTCTATCCATAATGAAGCTGGGATTTCTTGAGCAAATACTGATTCTAATTTTTTATGATGTTGAAAATTAGATTACTTCAATATTAATAAAAAAAGTTTCTTCAATTTATTTCGCATTTTAAAAACATTCATGCTTTAACTATGAATCCTTCAGAAAATTTCAATTTTGAAGAAAGTAACCCTAATGTAAATTCTTCTTCTTTTAATGCGCTTTGTCTCAGACATTTGAATTTTAGGTTTATACACTTTTTTTACTCTTTAAATTCCCATAAATAATTTTATTTAGGATTTGAAATTATATTTCTTGCGTTTCATCATTGTAAGTGCTTTTGGCGTAGTAGGTTTTATTTTCAGAACTTGAGATCAGATTTGCGAAATAATGTCTGGATATGAAATAATTTTAGGGTAGGATTTTTCAGGTATTTTCCCCTTTTTTGAAATATTTAGTTAATTAGTGTTCTCCTTCTCACAGTTCAGCGTATTATAAATTTTGGAGTTATGTACACGTATATAATTATGATTTATAAAAAGCTTTTTGCCTTATAAATATAAGTTTCTTCGCAGAAATAAACCTTCCCCAATCATTTGTCGATGTCAGAACTATTTTTAAGTGTTTTTTCCCTAATTAAAAATAAAAGCAGTAGAGAGTGCTTATAACAGATATCAAGAAAAAGAAATTAAATCAGAGAAAAAATAATAGCTCTAAAGTCATTTCCAAAATGAACAAATACCTTTTTTGTAAAGAAGTCATAAAATGATTTTAAGATCAAAAGAGAAAGAGATTATATTTAAAACTTTTTATGTACTACAAAGTATTTATAATGTAAATAAAAGTCCGTTTTTACGTTTCCAGCAGTTTTATGACATCATTTGAATCAATCAATAAAATTCCATAACTTAATAAGAAAGCTTAACCAACGAATATGTTAAAATCTCAATTAGCCAAATAAGTTACCAAGGACTTTGTAATCCTAAATATAATTTCTTATCGATTGCTTTAAATTGTTCCAGTTCTCCAATTATTATTATTTTTTATTTTTTTCAAAATGTTGCGCAGAATCCCAATACGCATTTTTTAAACTATTTACTTAGCCTTTTAGTAAGTAATTTTACTTCCAAAAATCCATTTATAAATAATTTGATAATCCAAAAGTTTCAAACTGAAGCACCAATTTTTACATATCTTCATTGTAAAAATATTTGTACAACTGATATACCTTATACCAGCTGATCTCAAATTGTGGTCCGTGAACCCCTGGGGCTCCTTGGAGACTCTCACGTAATATATATATATATATATATATATATATATATATATATATATATATATATATATGTTGGGATTTTTCTCTTTTGCAGACTCTGAAAGGCCTCATGGAAAAATGTGCCATACTAGACCAGATCACTAAATTGTCCCCAATGAAAAAACTCAACAAGAACATGAATTTTGATCAAGAATATTAAGTCGATGGTAACGATGTTCAAAATCTTGAGGAATTGAAAGAATCTTTACAATAAAATATTTTGAACCATCTTTCAAATTGATGGTCAAATCAGTAAGCATAATAAAATATTTTTTTGTATAAGAATAGAAAAGTTATATTGTTTCATACATTATTTCAATCTTAATGACTGATATTTAATTTCCTTAACCCCTTAAGTGTCATCAGCGTGTATACACGGCCTGCTCAGCTAGAGTGTTTAGAGTACCGGACGTGTATACTCGTCCTTCCAAAGGACGACTTTTTGCATAGTGCTGCTTTGTTTAAAACTAGTTCCACAACTTTGGAATACATTAAAACTACATTGACAGTGCTTCTAAGGAATTCTTATTTCAGAGAAGAGATGGGGAAGAGGAATTTGAATGGGTATATATTCCAGGAACGATGAAATTCGTTGCTAAGCAGATTTTCTTGTTTTTTCGCTTGAGTGTTTTTTTCCCTATCCTTTATTTGCTCTCATTTTTGCTAACCGTATATAATAGTGTGTTTGTGCAAGGAAAAATATTAACAGTGAATCTTTCTATCAGTGCACTGAATGTGATTCTGTTTTTGTGTTCAACCCTGTTTCAGAATATATCATACGGCAGATAAGCTATAACTTTTCTTTATTATTATATTGTAATTCTAGAGATTAATTTTTGTATTTTCATTTCCTTGATTTATTCTTTTTTAAAGAGAAAGTAAACATTTTTTGTTGAAAAACACATCTCTTTTCCCTCAATAAACACGTAGCAACGCGTGTGTGGGGGGAAAAACCATGGCACTGGGGAATAAATTTCGTATCTCTTCCTCAGCAGTTGAAGGGTTATGATAACCTAAATTTGGCAGAAATAAAATTCTGCAAAAGTCAATATCAAAACACTGAATTCGTTTTATGGCTGTAATACTTTGAACATATGAAATTAGAGTAAAAAGTTTACGTATTAATATATATGATATGTAAAAATCCATGAAACATGACCATAACAATCTATAAAAACCTAAAATGTTTATGGTTATAAGCATACAGCTTTAAAATATCTCTAATACCCAAAAGTAGCATTAGAATGAAGTTAGGCTAACAAAATTTGGTATATGGCAAATATTACATAAGGCACTATACGCATAAAAAGATTTATCAACAACTTTCTTCAAAATTTAACAATAATAACAATTGTTTAAATCCTCTGAAGTTTTATCAACCTTCTTTTTTTTTCAATGAACGGAATGCTAACTTTTCGCAGAAAAACTTTTCTCAACTCTCATATCATTCAGAAAAAAATAACTATTTAATTTCTTCATTAAATGATGGATTTTATTTTCTTAATAAACATTGCACTTCGAAGATACACGAAGGTTATTGGTGACGGACCTTATACGTTTGAACCTTGGTCAAGTGACAAGGACGATATCTAAGAAGGCACCCCACTCTTTAAAATTCCACACCAGGGGTTGGCAACTTATGGCACGCGTGCCACCTGTGGGATGTGTACAATTCTCAGTGGCAGTCTGCACTACTCTATCTTTCAGATGGAAGTAAATTACCAGGATAGAATGCCTTTGTAGGTCAAATTCTTTCAGCAAATTGGCAATAAAAATGTACTCAGTGATACTTCCGACAAACTATTTTTCTTAAACTAGGATTTTCTTGATCGATCTGTTATTTATAAATATACTTTTATTTACTTAGTTCTTTATTTACATTTGTGTTGAATAATTCATATCGTTGCTGGATGATCTCTATTTGAAAATTTCTTCACCCAGTTCTATTCACAGTTTGTACTTTTAAAAGAAAAACTATTCTTGTCATACTTGGTCATTATTTTAGTCACAGTTATTTTTGTCGTACCCCCAATAACTGCGATTTCTTAGAACTGCAATTCTTAATCGATGATTACCAATTCCAACTTTCTGCAAATCGCAGAAAGCTGACATTTTAAAACTTTTACCACAGTAACTATAATACAGTAGCCCTACTTTTTCTTATTCATATTTATAACAAACACCTACATGATTGTAACGATTTGTAGATACTACACGCACACACAGTACTTTTTTTTTGCTTCTTCAAAAGTGTTTCTATTGTTTTTGTCTACTATGTGTAACTAGAAAGCACATGACAGTTCCTAAGTTAACTCATTCCGAAATTAATCAGGCCACAATCAGAATTATCACACTAATGAAGCTAAATCGAAAAAGAACATTTTTTTCTTTATAGGTCCATTTCGATATCCCATTTCCACGAGCAAAATATAAATACACTAGGGAAAACAGCACATAAATTCAGGACACTCAAACCAAATAAGTTGCAATATTTCTATTAACACAATACCAGTTATGCTAACTTGCATCTATTTTCAATGCGGTGTGTTTGGATACCTCTGCCCTCAAAGCTTTGTTGAGGACATCATAATAATTCAAATCTCAGCTTGCTTGAGATTTTTACTAGCTGGTTCTTATGAATACCCTCTTTTACACTTTCAAAGTACTGTTATTGATCATTTAGATTAGGTTAATTTAGATAACATAACGCCTCTGTAAGAAATGAAATAAAAAATACAATTTTTTTTCTGCAGGATATTTGGTTTTGAAATTAAAGAAATTCATTATTTTTTATCGTAAATATCAATCACGATGCATGATCTGACGGAATGTTATAACAAATACAGAGTAATAAACAAATTATTTAGAAATAAATGAAGTTAATTTTCTAAAAATGAAAAATAATTATAAATATTAGCTTCTACTCATACTGGTTTCCATACTTTTCTGTTTAGCATCGTACGCCGCCTCTTGTAGCACTTGAAACCATGATTGGTTATAGAATAATGTTCTCAAATTTATTTCCATAAAACCGTATTTTCAAAAAATCAAATAAAGAATTTTATAAATACGTATAGGAGATCTAAATCAGGTCATTTTTTTATTTCCATTTCTTTTCTGCTAAATAAACAAATATTTCACGAATTCTTTTCGAATACAAATGCTTACTTTCTGTATTCCCAACTTACATTCGTCAATCAATCTCTCAACAATGATGGAGAAAATCCCTGGAAAATTCCTCGGTATTTTTGTTTATTCTCAAGAGTTACAAATCACAAAGTTTCCCATCGAGATAGGGCATGTATACGAAAGAATAAATAAAAGTAACTTCAAGAAGCCTCTGGGAAACCGTTGAGTCGATTTCAATCGATCCGACGATGACAAAATGATCGTGTCTTTCAGTTTTATTTGGAGGAAAAAATTCGACGATAACCAATACTTTTTCAGTCCAAAACGGAAAGGTTCATGTAAAAAGCAAGAAACCTCATTTGTTTTTGCTTGTTGTCAAAAAGTAATGCTACACGAAAGAAATGTTTGTTCAATGCTCGCGAGTCTTTTCGTCATAAACGTAAGAGTCCGAAAGTAACTCTCCAAAAACTTTAAGAGATTGCAGTAATGTTATTTTTATAGATCTAATTGTTCTGAGGTTTTTAGATAATCACATCTCTTAGCCTTCTATGCTTGTTGGAAATATGTGATGGTTTTCAGTAGTAAGATATATGTTCTATTCTTAAGCAAACTATGTAGCTCAACTATATATTTCGGACTTCTACTATATTAAACTTAACCACTTTTTATAAAAATATAAAATTTATTCGTTCCTTCGAGGGATAGTTATTTTTAAAATTTCTGGATTCTTAAAATGTTTTAAAAATAGAAAATCTTTATGGAGATTACAATTGGGAACATTTAGTAGTATGTAGTAGTTTATGTAGTAGTATTTAGTGCTATTTTATTTAATATTATCATTTTATTAAATTCCTATATTTTTATGTGCAGAGCACACTTCATTGCCACAAAAAAAGAAGTAAGCAAATTATCATATTAAAAACCAATTCTATACTTTCGACCATAAATTTTACTATATGCATTCCTCAAAAATTAGTTACCGTAAAAAAGAAATAATACAGATATATCATTTTTGTAATATTGCTTCTCATTCTATAATAAAATATGTGTTAAATAGTTGCTTTACAAATCTCTACCTACAGGGAATTAAATTCATTCCATTCAATAACAACTATTAAAACATCACGCATTCAGTCATAAATCTTATGATCATTACTTTTAACTGACAAAAATACTGAAAAGAAGTTTTATGTATTTTCTCTTATATGAAAGGAGCGAAACCTTGATTATTATAGCATACAGTAAAATGAATCCGAAATATATATTTAATGTACAATATATAGATATGTATAGAGTGTGAGAGAAAGTGCGTGTGTGAGGGCAATATGTAATTCAAAGCCTTTGTTAAGGTGTATGTGTTACTGTTTATGAATAATACTCTTTTATTTTACATTAATAATATACAGTTTTAAGTGTTTCTTACGCTCTCTAAGACAATATTCCGATGAAACAAACTATTAATTAAATGGGAAATAAATTATTAATTTAAAAGTATAAGTCACATACAATAAAGGCATAGAATAAAATTAATTTGTATATTTTATAAAACAAAAAAGTCCAATTTTATATAGCATGTTTTATTATTTAATAAGTTGAATATTTTTAATCCCTAAGGAATTTAATTTTCTTCTTTTTCTTTCACTCGAAATTATATACCCTAGAGTCATAATTCTCTTAGGTCCTTCATTTTCTTTGCTTGCTTTCGTAACAACGCTTACAGATTTTATTTCAGTGTTTACTGAAATGAATGCAAATAAAGATATTTTGTGCAAATAGCATGGATATGTTATATTTTGCATGAAATAAATTGAAGAGAACCATACAAACGTCAGTACTTCCGTTTAATTTAGGAAAGATACCTTTGAAACAATATATACATTTCTTTTTGAAAAAGATTTTTATTTTTAAAACAAATATTAGCATATTGCTCTGACATAAAATAATTTTGTACACTTTTCCATGTTACCAAGAAATCAATAGCATAATAGAATGGTTGAACAGTAATGAGAGTATTGAATATTGCTTGGAGAGTGATAGTTAAAATACACAATCTGCTAAAAAATTCAAAAACGAATGTTTTTAAAAATTTCAATAATTTTTATATAAACAGTACTGGAATTTTTTTGTTTCAAAGAATAAATACCCTTACTTTGTTATATTTTTTAGCTTTTCATAAGTTCAACTTTTCTGGTTTTCCATATGAAATACATAAAAATATACATTCATTTACAGTCCCGGAAAAAAACTGACATATCCCTACCCACACAGAATAATGTTATTTCACGAGAAAAATGATTTATTTCTTAAAAATGATTCATTCCAAATCAATATTTTACTTAAAAATATGAAACACAAATCAAAACGAAAATGCAATTCATTGGCGAAACTGGAGTACATTTTTGTAGAGCCTCTTAGAATCCAGAGTCCACCCCCACAGGCATGCGCCTAATAAGCTGCGGCAATGGGAGTTGTCTGCTTTTATCAGAAAAATAATAACACAGAAATTCAAATTGAAAAAGTAATTACATAATAGCAGTTTTATAGATTGTCGAGCCTAAATTACAACGGCTTCGTAATTTATTTTATTGTGTGTTTTGGATAGTATATTTTTTCTTTTTTTTTTGGATTTAATAATCCTTTTAAATTTCGAATCAAACGTGTTTTTTTGGTACGAATTTTGAACTAAGAGCATTTAAATTGGCAATGAATAAGCAGCGCATATATTTCGTCCTTTTGGAATCACAAATTCAGTGAAAACTATTTTTAGAAAACTTTTAAGAATATTTTCTTTACTATTTTAAGATCTTTTCAATATTTGAAATTCGAAGTTGATAAAATATCTTCACTCATAATGTATTTACGAATACTTATAATAGTATTTTAGATGACAAAATTACTTAGGTGCTATTTTGGGCGAGAAATGGCAAGATAGTTTTGCTTTTCAGTATATTTATAAATAGTGTTGAATTTTAAAAGTCTATCAGGTAGATCTATTCCAACGAACCACTTCTATTTATAAGAAGCCTTGTAGCATCAATCAGTGTGCATATCTTTTTATCAGAATATAATACTTGTGAAATGTTCTCTATCTAGTGTTAAATATATACTAAGTGAATTATTATGTTCCTTGTAAGATATTGTTTTTGAAACATTGTACTCCTTGTGAAAAATTCTATGTCCCGTGAATTATTTTTCACCTGTTAAACGTATCTTAAGCTATGTCAAATTATACTTGATTCATCCTAGAAATTCATTTTTTTGTATTTCATGGAAATCCTAAAGACTCTTTTAGGCTTAATCCACTTCCATACAGTCCACAATTTTATGATTTGTTCTTCTACAGATACACTACATAAGAAATATTCTGAATCACTTAGTTAAATAAAATTTGTTCAAAAAGACTTTTCTTGAGGAGCAATCAGAAATGTCTACGAACAGCTCTAAATTGAGAACATCAAAATGTTGCCATTAATTTTTCTTTGTAGCCTTTTTACTTAAACTGTTCATGTGACTCTGAACAAGGTTATTTTAATTGGTGGCATAATAACCTCTAGTGCCCAATATCACACGTAGACTCTTCAAAGAATCAGACCTGAATTAGTGAATACACTAATTGCAAATGTTAATTCCAAAGAAAAAAGGGGATTTTTTTAATTATAGAAATTATACTTAATCCAAATAAAATATACTAAATAACTTTAATTTAAGTGTTTATTTGAAGTATGGGAATATTTTTATTCACATGCTTTTATTATTAAATTTATTTAATTTCAAGAATGTTAATAACAAATATCATTAAAGAACTTATTTTTTGCATTGGCAAACTAGATAAATACTCTGAAAGCAAGTAATTGTTGCTCGAAGGTTTAAAATAAAGAAATTTATTATTAGTGTTATAAAGAAGGTAAGAATAGAGTTTGTAAATTCAAACAAAATAAATCTTATTAAAAAAAATAAATTTTATTTAAAATGCTCCGATTCATAAAGAACGCTTAAAATTTTGTTTATTTGATCTCAAAAGAATGCCTTAGTTTCAGCTCATTATAAACCCTTATATATATATATATATATATATATATATATATGCTTAAAATAGTGTAAGTATATATATATATATATTTCTAACTCCTAAATTTTATAAAAAAACCTGTTAACTTTAGAAGCATTACAAATGGTTTTAAAACTTATATTACACATCCGGCAAGAAGCTACAAAGTATTATTCAATCTGCATTAGACAAAATTGATCATTCTATTATAGTTAAGAAAAGTATGGACATTATTAAATATATGCAAGGTAAAAAAACTATTTCTATTTATACCTATGATATTGAAGATTTATTTAACTCCATAGATATAGAAGACATATTTAAAATTCTTAAAATAGCATACAGCAAATATTTTTTGAATAAGATAATAAAATATAATAAATATATTTCTGTTATTGAATTAGTATTAAAAGAAACTTATATTTTCCACAATAATGCTCATTATCAGCAAATTAAAGGTGTACCACAAGGTGGACCAGCTAGCAACTGCTTAGCAAATATTTACTTGCATTTTTATGAAAAGGAAAGTATTAGTTGTGAACATTGTTACTTTTTTAGATTACATAGATGACTTAATTATATTTAAGTAATATAGTAGACTTTGTTCCTGGCTTTAATTAATATCCCCACTATTTAAAATTATTAAAAACTAATTATAATAATGAGTTAGCTAACTTTTTGGACCTTCAATTAAACGTTAAGAATAATTTGCTATTAAGTAACATTTTTGATAAAAGAGACTCATTTGATTTTAACATAATAAAAATGCCTTTTTGGAGTAGTAACCTACACCTATCAATTTTTAGAAATATTATCTTATATTTTATAAAAATAAACAATGATTTCGTTACTGATAACATTTTAAAACATAGTAATTTTGTGAAATTTTGCAATAATTGTTTAGAATACATTTATCCAAGTAAATTTATTTTTAAATGTATTTCTATTTCTAATTAATTCTATTTTTATCTTAGTACAGTATTTTATTTAAAATTTCTTCTATTTAGTTTATATTTAAAAAAAATTTATAATATTTAAGCACTTATTTTAATTGCAATATAATTATCTAGTATATAATTATCCAAGTAAATTTACTTTGAAATATATTTCTATTTGATATTATCTATTCTTAACTTTGTTCATTATTTTATTTAAAACTTCTCATATTTAGTTTATTTTAAAATATCGTAGTGGTTATTTTAATTGCAAAATAACTATCCAGGTGGTGCCACAGTTTTTTCCTTCATGTGCTGACGTTTCAACCCTTTACGTCATTTCGCGTGGGATCTTAACGTAGAAGGTTGATTTCTTGTCTTCCAGTTTTTATTTTACATGCAAGTTTTTTTATCCTAAATTTTTCTATATAATTTTTTTATTATTCCCCTCCTTGAGAGATTCATTATTGTTCTCTATTCTTAATTTCTTTTTACTATATTATCAGGTTCATCATCCACGTGCTTTTCAACATGGCTTTATTATTATTACTATTTTTTCCCTATTATGTCGAAAATTTCTGCTGTACGGGGAAGGTTGGATCCTTAAAGCATTGCTAATCCTAAATCACTGGCCTAATTCAGTGACAGCATTAGAAATCATAATAGGTGTCAAGTTTAGTTCGAAGCCTTTTTTGTATCTACATTTGTTGTGTCTGGTGAATTCCAATTTTTTCTTTTTTTAGCACTGTAGGTTCTAGTACTTCTTCACTTTTATTTTATTGTACTATATATATATATATTTACCCTATTTTAAGCTTTTATTTCACAAAACTCGTAAAAATATTATGTTGTATTACATTATACTTACTCACAAAAACTCTCTTTCTTCTATACAGATAGAAACATAAGTACATAATACATACGCATGTAAATATAACTACCATCCAAAATAAATTTTAATAATTCTATCACTTTTAATCAAATAAATTAATTTAACAGTGCACAAATATTTTAAATTAACTATTTAATACTGCGCAAAAATTCTTTTGAATTGAAATTATTTGCATTTAAAAAAATTATAAGACTTTAAATAAAATTTTAATGAAAAATATAGAGCTTTAATTATTTGAATTTTAAAAACTTCACGTATTATACTTAATATTTTAATTATTTTCTTTTTTTTCATGAAATGAACCAAATTCTATCACATTTTAAATCAAAATTTTAAAAACCATATTTAACTTAAGGCAACTTTAACATCAAACCGATATCTTAAAACATGTTTTTTTAAATGTTTCATTCAAAATGAAAAGTATATTTTTAAAAAGTACTATATGTTTTGAAATGTGTGTGGTAAGATTTCAATCACACTTTTTTACAATTTGCAGTGTGACTTTTTCTTTTAAGACTCAATATGCTTTATTTTTCTGTTAAAGAAGTAGAATTATGTAATTAATTTAATTATTTCATACAAATGCATTTCTGAATAAATATAATAAGAAGCGATATTGTGAGCAAGTTTTTAAAAGTACTCTAATTACACAAGTGAAAATGTTTTTCATTTAAGTGCTAAAAAAATCCTTAATATTTCCATTTTGAACTACACAATTAAATTGAAATTCCAAAAAATTTCAGAAGAGTAATAAAAAAAAAGTTTCTTCAAGTAGTAGAAATTACACTAAAAATTATTTTGCCTTCAAAATTTAACGCGTAAATTATATATAAATTAAAATTTTAAAATAGAATACTGTATGGATAATTTGAGAGTTTTGGTACTCTCTGGACATTTTTTTCTTCTATCTACTCATGTTAAAATTATATTTTAACATGTCGCATAATGTATGTGATAAAAAAAAGAACTTCAGCAGTAAAAATTTGCATTTATTTTATAATATCCTTTTAAAATTTAAAAACATTAGAAAAGCTTTTGAGCCTTGCATAATACTTCTATGATTAACAATATATTAGCATAAAATACCTTCGCAATGTCCTTTACGATTATTTTAACAATTTTAGAACTCGATATCACATGAACATATTCAGTTTTGGAGAAAAAAATAAAATACTGATGTATATATTAAAATATCCATCAGAATATATATATATATATATGTATATATATATATATATATATATATATATATATATATATATATATATATATATATTTAAATATATAAAATCAATCACAATTATCAATTGAAAAATTAAAATATATGAATCTTATATTTATATCAACTTGGTAAGTTAATTGGAAAATATCCAAATTTCAAAAATTTAAAAATTAAAAAGTTAAAAATTAAACCATTATACTTGAAAAATTCAAAAAACTAAAATTAAACCATTATACTTAAAAATTAAACTATTCGCCATCGCATTCTGAAAGATATTACAACATTAAAATATTAAAATTTAAAAACAATTTAGTGCATAATATAAGTGAACCATCAAACACCTAAGATGATTCACCCATCTTTGAAATAGTTGTATAGGTAGAAAAAATAGTTGTATATGTATAAAACATATTTGAGATCCGAAAATTCAAATGAAAAATATTTGAGATCCGAAATTTCAAATTAAAAAAATATCTAAAATAAAAAAGTTCAAACTAAAAATCCGAAAGTTCAAACTAAAAAATCTGAAAGTTCAAACTAAAAATCCGAAAGTTCAAACTAAAAAATTCGAAAGTCCAAACAAAAAAATCGGAAAGTTCAAACTAGAAAATCCGAAAGTTCAAACTAAAAAATTCGAAAGTTCTAACAAAAAATCCGAAAGTTCAAACTAAAAAATCCGATAGTTCAAACTAAAAAAATCCAAAAAGTTCAAACTAAAAAATCCGATAGTTCAAACTATAAAAAATTCAAAAGTTCAAATTAAAAAATATCTACAAACCGAATGTTCAAATTAAAAACACAGTATATACACAATTGAATAGCGTAAATCAGTAAAAACTTACCAAAGAGTATCCCATCAAGAATTCAATCCATATCTTATAGAACGACTTTTCATATTTAATATATCAATTACCACATCCATATTTTGCTCATAACTTCTACCCACGCCATGTCAATCCAAACGATTCATGATCTAATACTAGAGTTTAACCACTTGGCATTAGATGCAAACCAGACCGCATGTAAAAAACTTGTTTGGTTGGTTATAAGCATTTGATTGGTCATAAATGTCTGATTGGACATAAATGTTTAATTGGTCATAAATAATTTTAAAGTGTAGTCGTGTAAATATTGGTCTAAGTGTGTATTAAAATGTATCCTGTGTGTGAAATGCACAAATACTTCACAGCAAGATCACTAACAAGCTGACAAGCCTAATGTTGTGTGGTGGATTTGTGCATTTATGAGGTTAAAAATATATTTTTAAGAAATATTTCTGACCTATATATTTTCTCAGAAAGTTGATGGGATAATCATTCTGTATGCAACACAATATAAATTTCTGGATATTCTTGAGTTTATCAATATTGTGCGTAGTTAAATGATTATTTCTCATCAGAAAATTTAAAATTATATTTCTAAATATTGATATATGTAGACAACTATTGAAGTTTGGTATCTTTATGACATTGAATTTAAATGCTTCTCTTTTATCATATGTATTGCTATATAATTTGTTGTCAATAATAGTTAAATCTAAATGTAAAAATTCAACTTTGTTTGAGTTAAAATTCGTCTGTATTAATTTTAGGTATTCCGGATAAAAATTAGTGCTAGGTATAAATTCCTTATCATGACCTATAACAATTAAATTATCTATGTATCTTAATAAGAGGCAAGAGGGTTCCTTTCTTCGAATTGATTCATAGTGGTGAAAATACAGGTTAGCGAGACTATTACTGGCTGGGCCACCCTGAGGCTATCCTTTGATTTGTTTGTAAAGTTTGTTGTCAAAAATAATGAAGTTCTCATGTATTACAAAACGAATAAGTGTATTGAACTTTTCAAAACTAATGTAATTATTCAAATCATATTTCTCATATGCATCTGAAAGTACCTGAATTATATCTTCTATTTTAATGGAGTTAAATAAATCTTCTAAATCGAAGCCATTCACAGAAATTACCTCTTGTTGATCCCCTTTCTTTATTACATCATGGCTTTTTTTATAATAGAAGTATCCTTAAATTTGTCTATTGTATCTTGTAATATGGTCTGTAAAATTCTTCCCGATTTGGATATATAAGTATTGAACCCCTTTGTTACACTGCGGAATTTGACTGGATTCTTATGAAATTTAGGAGTCAGAAATTTTATTTATTTATTTTACAAATGCCAGGCCATTGAACATCAGGTCATTAGACAACGGGCTCTCCAATACCTTTTTACAATGCAGTTAAGATCATTCAGTGCAGAGCACTCGTCCAAATGAGCGGCAGTCATGTCTTGTCCAGTGTCACACAAACCGAGATAGGTGAAGTCACTAAATTAAAACGAAACAGATGAGCACAAAGGCAGTCATGTCCGGTTAAAAGTCTAAATTTAGCCACAGCAGCAGCACGAGGAGAACTTGGAATACCGTGGGATTTCTTACATAGTGTACTCTAAGGCTTATCACGAGCAACACGAGAAGCTGTAAGGCGAAATGATTCCCTAAAAATCCTTTTAATTTCCAGTTTGGCAGAATGACGTGTCAGGTCTCTGCGAAAGTTCTGAAGGATACCCGTTCCCTTTTTTGCCAAAAAGTCTGCCCTCTCATTTCCCCAAAGACCACAGTGGGATGGTACCCATTGAAAGACATTAGTCAGAAATATCTGGAGATATTTAATTTTATTGCTAGAAATATTTAATTGTTTACAAAATGCCAATAATCTGTTGTTAATTTCTTTCATACTAAATTTACCTACAGCATATGCATTATTATTTTGTATATGACCATTTATTAATTTACTATAATAATATTTTACACATAATTGCATAATTTCCTGGGACTTTATCTACATAGACAATCACAAAGTGTTTTTATAAGTTTTCTATTGGTCCCTTAATTTTTCTATAACAATCTTCATTTTTTGTTCTAAAATTAAAATTCATTAAGTCCTTGAGGACATGAAAACCATATTCTTTAATAGCCTGGGTAGGTAAATTATATTTAATTGCAACATTTAGAATAAATTTATTAAAATCTTCTGATAGTTGTTTTCTCACATTTAAATTACTGTTTGAAATAGTCAATCGATAACCAGTACCTTTGCTCATATTTTCTCTTAATTTCTGATCCTGTACTATTTCTAAGTTGCCAGTTATTACGTGTGCCCATGATATTCGTCTACGTAATTCTTGTATTCATTGCAACTACATTCTTTTTTATCTACCAATTCCTTAATACTATTATAGTTAAAAATTGATCTACTAATTTTTTTATTATACCTGAACGCTCGTTTTATTAACACATTTTTCATCGGGAATAAATCCATGTGTTTCCCAAATATTTCAGAAAATTGTGTCCCATTATATGATTTATTTATGAATAGCAAAGTACAGTATTCTATATTATAAACCTCCTTAGAGTCTATTCTTATTTTTAATCTATTTGTAATGTATTTGCATAGATCCATTACCAAGTGTGATCCATGATTATCTTTTAATCTAATACTTTTTAATAAATTTAAAACTATTATTATTTCCTTTTTATTAAGTCCAAATAAAAAAAATACTTTATTTTTCCAACACTAAAATTATTCTCAGTCTTGTAATAAATTATTTACTTCTTTTTTAATTGTATATATATCTCTATTTTCTCTCTTTTTGCGTCCACCCTTACCAAACCTATTAGTCTTATTACTATTATTTCTACTATTTAAAATAGATTCTTTATCATTTTGTTTCACTGCCTGAATTAAATTTTTATTGTTCCATATTACATTCAATCCGTAAGGATACATAGCATTATAAATACCGATGTAAACATTTTCATACCATAGTATCTTTATTTTATTTGGAACAATTTTAATAATATTTAACGCAGCACCTTCAAAACCATGCTTATTAAAATGTTGTATTTCTATTCTTCCTATATTTTTTGTTGATGTATTTTTTCTAATGTCGGATCTGTGTTGGTTAATTCTCAGGTTCATAGCTCCTGATGTTTGACCTATATATTTAAAGCCGCAGACACCACATGTCAACATATATATGCGGTTGAATGTTTTACAGAACTTAAATACTGATTCTTCATTATTCTGTTCACATTGCATCATGGGGCAGGTTTTGCATCTTTTATCCCCACATTTTCTAAATCTTGATTTTAAATGATCTGAATCACTATGATACTTATTATCAAATGTTTCATCATATTTAAAATAATTACATTTCGATTCATAATTCCTCCACTTCGATACATCATAGTAATTCCCTACAAATCCAGTATTCCAAATAATACGCGTTTTATATCTCTTAATGTTTTCATTATCATGTACTCCTAACTTCGTAAATTTCTCATTAACCAACGAACAAGAAGCTAACGTTTTTTTATTTTTTATTTTATTTATAATGTTTTTGCATGCAGTCTCATATTGTCCGCGCCCTCTACCTTCCTCCAAATCACTTTTATGTATGTAACTGTCTCATTTTATCATATTCCATCATAACCAAAAAATATCATTCTCTCTCTAATGGTAATTGATTGACGATAGCGCAAACACCATCATACTGTACCACCGAGCAATGACAATCAAAATTGAAAGCCAAGTTGCCAGTCTTTAAAAATATACAAATCCTTAATATCATTATGTTTGAGTTAATATATATAAAAATTCCATTAAAATTACTTTGTATTCTCCTCATCCATACACTTAGAACTAAACTCTCAAGTCTCAAAAAAATCGCACACCATGAGTATAACATATAAATTTTCATGTCAAACACATGAATCAAAACTAAATGCTCAATTGATCTCCGTGAAACCCTCAACTGCACATGACTCAGAAACAGCATATATTTTTATAGATATGTACATAAGAAAATAAGCTTTAAAATACCATTACAATGTAATTTAAAAATGAACATTGAAAAACGAAACAACATAATAAGAAAATTCAAAACACACAATAGTTAAAAAGTAATCAAATGTAAACAAAATATATTATCAATAGCTAAAATTCTGATTCTATTAAGAAATCAAAATCAACTATATATTTTTGGTCTTAAAATTTATATTCAAATCATTAAGATATTATATACTAGTGAATTCATACACATACAGGCACAAAGCAGCCCAACATACGAATGAAAAATATTTAAATATATAAAATCAATCACAATTATCAATTGAAAAATTGAAATATATGAATCTTATATTACTAAATCCCATTTCAAAACATCAATGGCGAATATAAAAGATAAAACTCCATCGTTTTGAAACAAAATTAAAATATTATAAAATAAAATAAAAATTTATAAAATATCCAAGTGCAATCTCGGACTTAGGACCGATAAGTGGGGTTAAACTAGTTTGATGGCGCCAACCTTCCCCCTATTGCAACTTGGTAAGTTAATTGAAAAATATCCAAATTTAAAAAATTTAAAAATTAAAAAGTTAAAATTAAACCATTATACTTGAAAAGTTCAAAAATTAAAATTAAACCATTATAATTGAAAAAATAAACTATTCGCCATCGCATTCTGAAAGATATTACAACATTAAAATATTAAAATTTAAAAACAATTTAGTGCATAATATAAGTGAACCATCAGACACCTAAGATTATTCACCCATCTTTAAAATAGTTGTATAGGTAGAAAAAATAGTTGTATATATTTATAAAAAATATTTGAGATCCGAAAGTTCAAATTAAAAAATATCTAAAATCAAAAAGTTCAAACTAAAAAATCTGAAAATTCAAACTAAAAAATCCGAAAGTTCAAACTAGAAAATCCAAAAGTTCAATTTAAAAAATCCGAAAGTTTAAACTAAAAAATCCGAAAGTTCAAACTAAAAAATCTGAAAATTCAAACTAAAAATCCGAAAGTTCAAACTAGAAAATCCAAAAGTTCAATTTAAAAATCCGAAAGTTCAAACTAAAAATCCGAAAGTTCAAACTAGAAAATCCAAAAGTTCAAACTAAAAATCCAAAAGTTCAAACTAAAAATCCGAAAGTTCAAACTAAAAATTCGAAAGTTCAAACAAAAAATCCGAAAGTTCAAACTAAAAAATCCGAAAGTCCAAACTAAAAAATTCAAAAGTTCAAATTAAAAAATATCTACAAACCGAATGTTCAAATTAAAAAAACAGTATATTCACAAATGAATAGCGTAAATTATTAAAAACTCACCAAAGAGTATCCCATCAAGAATTCAATCCATATCATATAGAACGACTTTTCATATTTAATATATCAATTACCACATCCATATTTTGCTCATAACTTCTACCCAAGCCATGTCAATCTAAACGATTTATGACCTAACACTAGAGTTTAACCACTTGGCATTAGATGCAAACCTTCATGTAAGAAACTTGCTTGGTTGGTTATAAGCATTTGATTGGTCATAAACGTGTGATTGGACATAAATGTTTAGTTGGGCATAAATAATTTTTAGGGGAATTCGTATATATATATATATATTTAAATATATAAAATCAATTATCAACAATCAATTAAAAAACTGAAATTATACGAATCTTATAATACTAAATCCTATTTCAAAATATCAATGGCGAATATAGAAGATAAAATTTCATCGTTTTCAAACAAAATTTAAAAATTGTAAAATAAAAATTTATAAAATATCCAAGTGCAACCTCGGACTTAGGACCGCTAAGAGGGGTTTAACTAGTTTGAGGGCGTCAACCTTCCCCTTATTGCAACTTGGTAAATTAATCGAAAAATATCCAATTTTTAAAAATTTAAAAATTAAAAATTAAAAAGTTAAAATTAAACCATTAAACTTGAAAAATTAAACTATTCGCCATCGCATTCTGAAAGATATTATAACATTATAATATTAAAATTCTAAAACAAAATAGTGCATAATATAAGTGAACCATCGAACACCAAAGATGATGCACCCATCTTTAAAATAGTTGTATAGGTAGAAAGAATATCTAAAATCCGAAAGTTCAAATTAAAAACCCGGTATGTTCACAAATGAATAGCGTAAATAATTAAAAACTCACCATACATCATCCTATCAATAATCCAATCCATAATAATTGAACGACTTCTCATATTTAATACTAAAATTACCACTCCTATATTTTGCTCATAACTCCTACTAATTCCATGTCAATCCAAACGATTCATAATCTAACATTAGAGTTTAACTATTTGGTATTAGATGCAAATCAGATTGCATGCAAAAAACTTGCTTGATTGGTCATAAACGTTTGATTGGCCATAAATGTTTGATTGGTCATAAATAATTTTAAAGTGTAGTCGTGTAAATATTGGTCTATGTGTGTATTAAAATGTATCCTGTGTGTGGAATGCATATATATTTCACAGCTGGACCACTAACAAGCTGACTTTGTGGACCTAATGTTGTGTGGTGGATTTGTGCATTTATGATTTTAAAAATATTTTTAAGAAATACTTCTGACGTATATATTTTCTCAGAAAGTTGATGGGATAATCATTCTGTATGCAACACAATATAAATTTCTGGATATTCTTGAATTTATCAATATTGTGCGTAGTTAAATGATTATTTCTCATCAGAAAATTTAAAATTATATTTCTAAATATTGATATATGTAGACAACTATTGAAGTTTGGTATCTTTATGACATTGAATTTAAATGCTTCTCTTTTATCATATATATTGCTATATAATTTGTTGTCAATAATAGTTAAATCTACATCTAAAAATTCAACTTTGTTCGAGTTAAAATTTGTCTGTATTAAATTTAGGTATTCCGGATAAAAATTAATACTAGGTTTAAATTCCCTGTCACGACCTATAACAATTAAATCATCTATGTATCTTAATAAGAGGTAAGAGGGTTCCTTTCTTCGAATTGATTCATACTGGTGTAAATACAGATTAGCGAGACTATTACTGGCTGGGCCACCTTCAGGCAATCCTTTGAATTGTTTGTAAAGTTTGTTATAAAAATTCATGAAGTTCTCCTGTTTTACAAAACGAATTAGTGTATTGAACTTTTCAAAACTAATGTAATTATTCCATCCATATTTCTCATATGAATCTGAAAGTACCTGAATTATATCTTCTATTTCGATGGAATTAAATAAATCTTTTCAAATTAAGCTCGTTGCCAAGGTGATATTTCACACTAAAAAATTATTTGCTGTGTTTCTTTTGGTTCATTCAGTTGTGAGTTGCAGGGTGTTAAAATTGGAAGTCAACAAAGAGAAAATTCGGTACATTTTACATTTTATTTTTGATAAAAGCAAAAATGCAAACCAAGCAGCTAAAATTGTGAATCGTGTTTACGGTGCCGATATCGTAACAGCTAACTACGAGTAACTGTGGTTTCTTCGATTCTGTTGAGGCATTTTTGATGTTAAAGTTGCCCCTCGCACAGTCAGGCCCATAATCGAAAATGTCGATAAAATCACAAAAATAATCAAAATTGACCGGCATGTTAGTAGTCGTAGCATCGCCAATGAGCTCAAAATCGACCATAAAACAGTTTTAAACCATTTGAGCAAAGTTGGATTCAAAAAGAAGCTCAATGTTTTGGTGCCACACATATTAACACGAAAAAACATGATGGATTGAATTTAGATATGCGAATCCCTGTGGCCAAATGGAATGAAATCAACCCATTTCTTAAATGGATGGTGACTGGGGATGAGAAATGGGTCACATACGACAATATTGTGTGAAAATGATCGTGGTCAAAGCGCGGTGAAGCAGCTCAAACGGTGGCCAAACCAGGACTAACGGCCAGGAAGGTTCTACTGTGTATGTGCAGGGACTAGAGAGAAATAATTTATTATGAGTTGCTTCTGTAGGGCCAAACACTAAATTCAGATATCTACTGTCAACAATGGGACTTTTTGAAGCTAGCGACTGAACTGAAACGGCCATCAGAAGAGGTGTTGTGTTCCATGAAGACAACGACACGCCACACACTTCTGTAGTGACTCGCCAGAAACTCTGGGAGCTTGGTTGGTAAGTTTTAATGCATCCACCACATAGTCCGGACCTCGCACCAAACAATTACCACCTCGCATTACAAAACTTCCTGAGTGATAAGAAATTAGGATCAAGTGAGGATTGTTAAAATGGATATTACTAGAGTTTTTCGTCAATAAAAGCCAAGACTTCTATGAAAGAGGCAATATGAAGCAACCTTTAAAATGGCAACAAATTATACAACAAAACGGTACATATTTGACGCAAATCGGACAATACGAAACATGTTAAATAAAATTTTGAATTTCCTGCAAAAATCATGGATTTCTTTTTCCCCAACCTAATATATATCTATATTGCCCAAAAGTAGTCAAAATGACTGCATTGTGAAAGAATAACTAATGTGTAAATAAATTTGTTTAAAAAATAAATTTTTAAAATTTTTTTATATTATTTACAGGTCATATATAACAAGTTATTTGTAAATATTAACATTAAAAGAAATTTACTTCACTCAGAAAAAAAATATACTGCATAAAAGTCTAAGAATTTGTGCCATTATATACACCATTGTTTTTCTAATTGAAATTAAAACGCAGTCAAAATGACTTCCTTGGTCAATATAGTGTTAACAGCAAACTTTTACTGCAATCAGTTGGTAGAAACCAATATAAACATCAATAGAACACATATTTTTATTGATTACAAATAGAAAACATGTTAATAATAAATTAGGTTTATCAATAAAGTTCATAACTCTTAATTATCAAAAAGAATTGTTGTTTGAAAACCTTTCTATCAGCCACATCTATTTTTTCTATGAAAATTTCTTACTTCTAAGTAAATAATATTTATCCGATATCTGGTTTTGTCAACATAAAATAAGATTTCTTTTGAAAGGATTCAAGCATAACATTTGATCAAAATCTAAATTTGAATAGATCCAGAAAAATAATAGCATTCGCTAAAGTACTTTTGAATTGCTTCAAATCTGTAATAACATTTTAATGAAACATCCCCAAAGGGCAATCAATACGTCTGTCTAAAACAGCTGTTAAACAAGAAAAGTAACATAAACAGAGAGAATGCTCTTAAATTTTTATGAATTCCGCTTTGGTGGATAGCAAAGCTCAAAAAAGCTTCTTCATTTATCTTGACAACAATTGAAGCAGAATTATGTGTGAAATTCTTCCCCATTAAACATTTAAAATCATTTTTAACTTGTTCTCAATAAAATTTTTAGATTTAACCTATGAGTTTTCACTGTAATTCAGCGTTTCTCAAACTGTGGACGCTACCCCCTTGGGGAGCGTGATAATTCTACAAGGGGTGCGCGAGCATATTGAAAGGACGAAAACAAAAGATTATTTTTAAAAAATTACTATTTTACTGACAGTTAACAAACAAGAAATACATTCTGACATAATGAAAAATAAAAATCACATTTACACTGATATAATACGTTTATAAAAGTATCAGTACTGCATAATGTATTTCATAATTAATTTAACAATACTAAGTTAAGAACAAGTAAATAATTACCAGTGATCCCATGATTGCGTCATATATATAAAACTATATACAAAAATTAATACTTATCTTCATAATTTGTGCAATTTATAACGAATCCCTTAACTGCCGATTAAAAGTTATGCGATTCGTTCCCCAATGCAACGTAGGCTCAATTCGTTTTCCACGTAGATCTGCTTATATGATGTATTGAGAGGGGGGTGAAAGAAATAAAAATAAGCAAATCCTATTAAATAAGTACATCCTTCGCAAACACTGTCCTTTTATTGTATTCAAAAGCCTGCGGAATATTAGAAGTGCTCAGAAAAGATCATACTTTTACAGACGTATATATACGTCCGGGGAAAATAGCGTTTTAGTTGAGCGAGACGTTTATATGCGCGGGTGGAACTTATGATATTTAAATCCTATTGTAGGTTTATCCTCAAAGTATTGTATTATTGAATTCAATAAATTGTTATTATATGGAGGGGGTGCGATGAAAGTTATTTTTGAATATTGGGTCGCAAGTATTGAAAGTTTGAGAATCACTGCTGTAATTGTTTCACAGGTTAAGATTGTAGTACTACGACTTAAAAATCTGGTTTTCAAATCTAGAAGACAATTATTTAAGTTACCTGTCGTTTTATAAATTTAAATTGGTATTGAACTTTTTGCCTCTGTAAATGTTTTCAATTTACTGCAAGTTGTGAATTGTGCTTTTTTAATTTCTTAAACTGAGAACCTTTGTAATCGCTCAAACAAAAAAACAATCTGCTATCAATAAAATTCACTTTAGTAAATATTATTTGCATAGTAATACTCGTGTATCATAATACTCGTGCAAGAAAACTCGGAAACTTCAGAAACTCGGCAAACAGAGAGAAACAAAACGAAACATAAGTTATGCTCATTTTAAAATGATGTTCGAAGCAATGAGCGAGAATTTTAGTTCATTAGATTATACATTAGAGTCCCGAAGACTCGGTATAACGTGGACCGAAGGGTGGCCAAGTTTGTGAAAATGCCAGGTTATCAAGAATGGGATTAAAGAAGGATGAATACAAGTGTTTCCTCAGAAAATATTATACTGCACTTGAAACAATTGTTTGCTAAAGAATATAACAGAAATTAAACTGTCCAAATACCTTTAAGTAAACGAAAAGTACATACATTATAATAGCATAGAGCATTTAATATACATGAAAATGAAAACTAATGAACACATCGTGTACAGCAGTGCTTCTCAAACTTTCAATATTGGTGACCCAATATTCAATCCTAATTTTCATTGCGCCCCCTCCATACAATACCAATGTATTGAATTCAGTAACACTATACTTCGATGTTACAACTACAATACGACTTAAACCTCTTAAGTGCCACCGACGTATATAAGCGTCTCGCTCAGCCAAAGCGTTATTCCCCGGACGTATATATACGTCTTTACGAAGTATGATCATTTATGAGCACTGCTATCCATAAAATTATTCCGAAGTCTTTGGAATGCATTAAAAGGACCTGGACAGAGTGTTTTCGAAGGATTTATTTATTTCAGAGGATTTGCTTTTTTATTTCCCCCCTCCCTCCACCAATGCATCGCATACGCACGCCTACGTGGAAAACGGTTGTATTGGGAAGTGAATCCTGTAACTTTTAATCGGCAGTTAAGGGTTTAATTATAAGCTGTACACCTTATCAAGATAAGTGTTAATTTTTGTATATAATTTTATACATGACAAGGCTGGAGTCACTGGTAATTATTAAACTTGTTCTTAGCTTAGTATTGTTAAGTTAATTATAAAACACGTTGTGCGGTGCTGATACTTTTATAAATGTATTATATCGGTGTAAATGTCTATTTTATTTTTTTTTATTATGTCAGAATGTATTTGTTTGTTTACTTTCAGCAAATTAGTAACTTTTTAAAATAATCTTTTGTTTTCGACTTTTCAGTAGGCTCACGCCCCCCTCGTAGAGTTATCACAACCCCAAGGGGGGAGGCGTGCCCAACAGTTTGAGAAATGCTGGTACACAGTAATTTACCTGATCAGACACACCTCATAAAGATACTGAATGTAGGTGTAAAGCTGTCTATAATGAGAATCTAGTACTCGACTTTGCAAAAACTGGCTACACGTTTCCAAAAAATGCTTAATGTCTTGTTGCCTTCCATACTGCGCTCTGCGTTTTACTACTTCGTCACGAAAAGAAGAGTTCGTGAGAAAAGAAGCCATTAAATCAGACTCGAAATTATTACAAGTACAGAATGTTTTAACATATTAATATTACTAATCAAAACCTAGAAATGATTACTTGATAAGCAGAGAAGACAAGCTAAAGGGTAGGAAATAGTTTTGTACTTATCTAAACGAGATACAACTCCTCAGCCTTGACATTTCAAAAACTTCCGGAATTTTGAATTTCAAAAATATGACGACATAACTTTGAAATGAATCAATGTGGTGTGATATCGACCACAATCATATGTAATCTTCTTTATCTCTCTGAATCATCTTTCTCACTGATTATTTATATACTTTTTGGTGATGACGTTTACTTGTATTAAAGCTTTATTCTAGCATAAAGTATCTATCTAGCTGGATGGAAAAAAAACTCGAGACATATAGGATAGACCTCGCAGGTACCCCCATTGGCTGCCTTAGATTTTGTACATAAATAAAAAGTAACTGCAGCAATAAATGTTTAAAGCAATAAAATTAAAAATTTCGTTGATATTCCCTAGAAAATTCAGATAAATAAAATCTGAACAGCAACATACTTACGTCTTATTGTTTGATATATATATATATTTTTACTCGTAATAGCTTATATTCATATAATAAGTAAATTATAACTTTAATAATTTTAAATATTGATACGTAGAATAAAAAATAACAACTTGGCTTCTAATATTTAATAATATTTCTTTCTAAATGCATGCATAATTTCAAATATATTAATATGATAATATGAATACAATATATATTTCAATATTAACAAATGCTCCTTAACCAAGTAAAGTGTTTCAGTAAAAGTAAAATTTAACCAAAAAAAGCATTTTAAAAACAGTTTTTAAATAAATATGATATGTTTTTAAATAATTATTAAATATAAAATGTTGTGAATATTCTACAGGGAAAAATTTTTAATGTGTAAAAATGTATTCTAATCAAATTTTAAGAGACTATTGTTCAGTAAATAAATATATACGAAATTCGAAAATGGAAAACTGTTGAGCAAAATATACAATAAAGTATCAGGAAATTAAAATGTTTAAAAGCGGCCAATATTTAAAGTTATTATTCCTACTTTTTTAGATTCTAATATTACGTTTACGTATTAAAATATTTCCATCGTATTCTTTAAAAAGTTTTTTCTTATCTAATGCTTCCCTATTGAGAGTAAATACTAATTTTTTGAATTAGGGAAAGATTAAATGATTCATCTCCATTAAATACTTTTTTATCAAAATTCTTACGGATTATTCATTCTTTTGAGATGCGACTAAAATATAAATGCATTTTAACTCCAGGGAAATAAAACACGATAAATTCTAAATCCTGAGATAAAACGATGTATTACAGTTAAAAAATGGTAAAACTGGAAATATATTTAAAATAACTCAATCCTTTCAAGTACTTAATTTATGAAAAAAAAAATTTATATTTCAATGTATTCTCAAGAGGAGAAACAAGACGTTCATTTCATCAACAATATTTTACTGAAAGAAGATAACTGTGGAGATTAAAATTGAAGTCTTGATTTAAAATTTAATAAAACGCATTGAAGACTATGAAATAAACGAATAACATATAATGAACTCAAACTATTCACAGTTTAACTTTTTGTATTTTAATACAGGGAAGTCAATGCTTTTCAAAATTAAATCTGCAAACGCTTAGAAGGAATATTTGCATTTAAGACAATAAAAAATATTTTGTGCAAAATTGAGAGAACCGAAACACTCTATTTTTATTAAAAGCTTTGATTCAACTTCAGCTTCCTTCACTTTTCATTTTCATCAATAATACGATCTCTTTTTCTTCTTTTAACCTATAATTTTCAATTTAATCCTCTAATGTCTGTGTAGTTTTTGATAAGGTTATTTAATTTGTCTCAAGTAATGATAGGCTTTTCAACACAAAAACATAATTACCTTTTCTTTTCCAAAAAGAATTTAAAACAATGCATATAACTATAATAAAAATGTATATAATGCGTTTAGAAAAAGGTAACGAAATAAATCTGTATAATTTTATATAGATAATAGCATTTTTAAGAATTATATAAATGTGTATTAACAATACCTGAACAATATTCTTTGTTCTTTTGTAAGGATGACTATGTTTAATGAGCACTATGTTTAACTATTTTTATATTTCTGTAGTTCAGTAGCGCAAACAGGAATTTTTCAAAGGTGATCCGAAGTCGAAAGTTCACCATTCTTGTATCATGCTCCTTTTGATTTTGTTGATTTTCGGGAACAAAACACAGAAAAAACTAATTATTGAATAAATAATTAGCATTAATTAATAAAATTAATCATTAATAACAAATAAAGAGTGTTTTTTTTCGAGGTATAGAAGTTTAAGTTGGCATTACTTTCCAAGATGGTGACCGATTTAACAGCTGTCAAGTGATTTATTCTCAGTTTGTGGTTTGGCAATTCATCAAAACGATCATCAAGCGTCGAATTCGTCGAATGGGCCCAAAACGAGATTGCCGTTGTTCCCGATTTTCATAAGCGAATTTTGTTTAGGGATGAAGCGCACTTCTGGTTGAATGGCTACGTCAACAAACAAAACTGCCGCATTTGGAGTGAAGCTAATCCACAAGTGTATGTCGAAACACCGTTACATCCAGAAAAACTGACTGTTTGGTGAGCTTTATGGGCTGGTGGAATCATTGGTCCGTACTTCTTCAAAAACGATGAAGGCCACAACGTTACAGTCAATGGTGATCGGTATAGAGCCATGATTACTAACTTTTTCATTCTTGAAATTGAACAATCATGATGTCCAGGAGCTGTGGTTCTAACAAGACGGCGCAACATGTCACACAGCTCGTGCCACAATCGATTTATTGAAAGACACGTTTGGTGACCGCCTAATTTCACGTTTTGGACCTGTGAATTGGCCTCCAAGATCTTGTGATTTAACACCGCTAGACTATTTTCTGTGAGGCTATGTAAAGTCATTGGTCTATGCGGATAAGCCACAAACGCTTGACCATTTGGAAGACAACATTCGCCGTGTTATTGCCGATATACGGCCACAAATGTTGGAAAAAGTCATCGAAAATTGGACGTCCAGATTGGACTACATCCGAGCCAGCCGTGGCAGTCCTATGCCAGAAATCATATTTAAAATGTAATGCCACAAGACTACCTTTAGAATAAAAAAATTCATGTCAATCGAATAATACATCGTTGTTTTATTGCAATTTAAAGTTCTATACCTCTAAAAAAACACCCTTTACTTAATTAAATTTCACATACTATACTATACTTAGAATTATAATCAATCGGAAAAAATCAAGGGCTTTGGAGGGGGGAGGGGTCCGGACCAACAGGACACCCCCCCTTGTGTGCGCCCCTTCTGTAGTTCTTTTTAACCCAGTGCTTCTTAAAATTTCAATATTCTCGCCCCAATATTCGATCATAATTTTCATCGCGCCCCTATCATACAATAACAATGTATTGAATTCGATAATACTATACTTTGACGTTAAAGTTACAATGTGACTTTAACCTCTTAAGTGCCACTGGTGTATATCAACTTCTCGATCAGCCAAAGCATTGAATTCCCCGGAGGTATATATATATGTCTTTCCAAAGTACGATCTTTTCTGTGTACTGCTATCCATAAAATTATTCCGAAGGTTTTAGAATGCAAAAAAAAGACCTTGATAGTGTTTGTGAAATATTTAATTATTTCAGACTTTTTTTCTTTCTTATTCCTTTTCTTCTCCCCCTCCCTCCCCCAATACATTGCATACGCGTGCCTACGTGGCAAATAGGTGGCATTGGGAAGCATATCGTTCAACTTTTAATCGGCACTTAAGGGATTAAATATAAACAGTACAAATTGCCAAGATAAGTGTTAACCTTTGTATATAACTTTATGTATGACAAACCCTTGGGGTTACTGATAATTATTAAACTTGTTCTTAACTCTGTACTGCAGCGTTTCTCAAACCGTAGGGCGCGCCTCCTTGGGGGGGTGATAATCTTACAAGGGGGCGCGAGCATGTCAAAAATGAAATATTTGAAAAATTGCAGACTTTCTGAAAGGGACCAAAACAGAATACATTCTGATTAATAAAAAAGTAAAATACACATTTACATTGATATAATATACTTATAAATGCATCTGCACTGCATAATGTATTATATTTGATAATTAATTTATCAAAACTAAGTTAAGTACAAGATTAAAAATTTCTAGTGACTCCCTTGGGCTTATCATATACAAAACTATACACAAATTTAATACTTTCTTGATAATTTGTACGGTTTATAATTAAAGTCATATTGAAGCTTCAATATGTAGCTTTTAGTACTTTATTTTTGAAATCAATACATTGTTATTGTATGGAGGGGGGCGCGATGAAAATTCTGATTGAAAATTGGGGCACAAGAATTGAAAATTTGAGAAGCACTAATGTGCAGTTAAATTAATTATAAAATGCATTGTGTAGCACTGATACATTTATAAGTGTAATATATCAGTGTATATGTGTATTTTATTTTTCATTATGTCTGAATGTATTTATTAATGTACTGAAAGTTAACAAACAAATTTAATTAAATAGAATTCTGCTTACGACTTTTCAATATGCTCCCGCCTTTTCCTCCTAGTGCTGTCATGGCCCCCAAAGGGAGTCGTGGTCCACAGTTTGAGAAACGCTGTTTTAACCCTTTATCTACCACATTATGATTGGCTGCAGTTCTTTTTATGCAATATTTCTTTCGAATAACTACATTGAAAAATAAAGAATATGCTTTATCAAACTACTCAAATTTGGAAAATTTAATCAGTTAGAGCTAATTAATTCATTAAAGATATTCAACTGTAAAATTAATTATATACACAGTTTATTTAAAATAAATAGTCAAATCGTTTTCCAAGGTCTTCCTTAACATACAAAAAATATAAGACACTTACCTTTTGACACTAACTATTTTTTCGGAACAAAAATGACAATCTTCGCAATCCGCTGAAAACGCAATTTCAGCTATAAAACTATTCGCCTTCACCACTAAAATGCTTATCATAGAACCTGTGCTGCTATATATCTTCGAAGAGAGGATTTCAAATAATTTTCCTGCTAAGTATAGTCAGAGTATTCGTAATAATGGTTATTCTATGTGATTTTAAAGTGAGTGGTACTTATAAGTACCGTCGGTAGATAAAGGGTTAAACTTCCTACATTTCTATAAAAAAGAAAAATTTTACAGAAAACTGTATTTAATACGGTGCAGTTTATTTTCATATAAAGGGGCTGTAACTATTAAAATTAATATACGTGATATATATTTTTTATTCTGCTAGCATTTTTAGGATGCATTTAATTTATACTCTATTATAATTTAATACATTTTAGGATAAAAACATACTTTTTTGCTTATCAGATTATGAAAACTTTGCCTAAATAAGATTTTCTAAAATTGGTGAAAAACTAATACACCCAACACTTTTTTTACAAGGTAGATACGTTCTTTAGAAAACCGTGCAAAAATGTCGCATAAAAAATACTTGCGACATACGGTGAAGAGTTAGGGATATGTTCCACAATTTTAAAAATCGTGTTAGAGGAAAAATCTCTTAATATTTTCCCAAAAAGGTAATTTATGCTACATATTTATAAAACAAAAACACTTATTTTAATTTATATTAAAATTAGCGTACAGTGAAAATTCAGTCTATAAGAACCGACAACACATAAAAGTTTAAAAAAACTGAAATAACTGATTCAACTCTACTTGATAGAAAGCGTGCAGGTTTCTTACAAACTAAATCAAAAATGCTATTATCAGTGAATGTGTCACATATGTCTAGCATAACTGTCGGTTTTGATTCAAATAAAGAACTCCGTTCTTTATTAACGACCTGTGTTGGGTTTTTTTTGTTATTACAAAATCTTATTAGCGACACTGTCTATTTGGTTCCTCAAGTTAATAATATAACTCTTGATATCCTACAACTCAAGATTACGTAGAAATTGTAATGTATGCTCTATGTCAGGATCATGAGCCATAAAATGTTGTTCCATACCTTAAGCAAATTTTAAACTCTCACGAATTAATTCAGCTATTAATAGCTGAACTTTACCTTCGACTTCTGTATTACCAAAAAATTGTTCTTAAACTCACGGAAATCGTCCTCTTCCAATGGGCACGAGGCTCCAATTTTTTTTAAAATTCGTACAAGATCAAAAATTCGCTTAAAAAATTCGTTAAATTCGTGTATCGCGTTATTTCAAAATTGTGTAAAAAAGAGAGTTCGCTGTACCATTACTGGAAGCAAATTATTTATCGATCATTTCTTTTGAGAATTAATTAAAAAATATTCTCTATATTGAAAAGTAAGAGAAGGCAATGTTGTATAAGACAAAAATTTCTGAATTTTGTAACAGAACAATAAGTTTTAAAGGCTTTGGTAATGTTTAAAAAGAATTGAACGTCAGCTTATCGTCTTTTAATAATCTTTATCCTCTATAACTATATGCTCTGCAAACATTTTTTACTTGCTTTGGTTTTAAAAGAATTTTAGCAGCTCAGATTTTTATAACAAAAATAAAGCTTTCACCGATATTAAAAACATCCCTGAAAAGTATTTTTAAAAAGTATATTTGTTAAAATATTAATTAATACGTATATAATCTCATTTAAATTCAATTTAAAAAATAATCAAAGTTCAAAATGAGCATCAAAACATTTATTTAGAAACCTTATAAATCATTACACATGCAACCTTTATTTTTCTTAAAATATTTTGAACTAGATGCTTCAATAATCTGGGGACTGAAAGGTAAGAAAAAAAATTTATAATTTCTAATTTATTTCGCAGAGAGAGGTAAAAAAATCTTTAAAAAAATTTGGAACAAATGCAGATGTGTGGCTAGGCAAAATATTTTAATGGTAAGGCCAAACATGAAACATAATATAAGTATATTTGTACCATTAGTAGAGCTAAAATCATTACTTTTTATATGATGTCAGAGAAACACAGGAACAATGGAATCAAAAATGATTACATGTTTAGCATATACACTGCTGGACAATTGCTAAAGGACGGATAACACTATCATCCATAGCAAGCACAAAATGAAAGGAAGCAAAATGTGGAAAATTAGAATAAGTGCGGGTTATTAGTAAAAAGTATGAGTATGCAATTTTTTTTTTTTCCACGTCTGTTCATCACGTGATAGCTTTCATAAGAGTTTTAAGAGGTTTTGACGCGTGTGGACAGTTGTTGTTTCAAGTCAAAGTTTTTTACAGGAAAGATTTAATAGACGAATTAAAATTTTTGGCATGTCTTCCCGACATCACATAGATGATTTTATGCGTGGCCGAATTATTGGAAAGATCGAAGAGAAGGGCGAAAAATAACAGATGTTGCCAGGGAGTTTGACATCGCTCACAGCGTTGTTTCACGGCTGTGGAAGTCATTTAAAACTACTGGAATGTGTAGTAGACGGCACGGGGAGGTCGTGTTAGAAGTACGACGCCTGCAGAAGACAGATATATCGTCCTATTAGCAAAAAGGAACAGGCGCACCACAGATCAGCAGGTGGCAAATCAGTTTCTTGCTGCCTCAGGAAAGCAGATCTCCCGAAAAACTGTTGCCAGACGTTTGAGGGGAGGAGAACTATACGCACGCAGACCTGTTGTCCCATTGACCAGACAGCACCGTACTGCCCGTTTGCAATGGTGTCGTGAGCATCACAATTGGACTGAACAGGACTGGGCATGCGTACTCTTCTCAGATGAATAGGTTCAGTCTGTCAACGGATTGTAGACGCCAACTGATCTGGCGCGAGAGTGGTACTGCTTATCGTCCAGAAAATATCCAGGAAAAGGACCGATAAATTGCAGTATCATGGTGTGGGCCGGCATCATGATCAATGGCCGCACGCACTTACAAGTGGTTGCGAATGGGACTATGACGGGCCAACGATACATTGATGAAGTTCTACTTCCTCATGTTCGTCTTTTTCCGTGGTGCTGTCGGTGATAAATTTGTTTTTATGGACGACAACGCAACATGTCATCGAACACTCGCTGTTCAGGCTTGTCTAGACAGCGAGGGTATTCAACGTCTCGTATGGCCAGCGCGTTCTCCAGATCTAAACCCCATTGAAAATGTGTAGGATGCTTTGGTGAGGCAATGAAACTATCCTCCGACAAACAAGAACACCCTCATCGGTGACTCACAGAGGAATGGGATAAATTGCCTCAACAGCTGCTGGATAATGTTGTGCAAAAGTATACGACGTGTGGAATGTTGCATCACACTCCACGGTGGACATATCCCGTACTGATACCTTTCTTTTAAGGTGCCTGCTGACTTTTAGATGCATTGTTCCATTTCTCCGTACGCAGATCAAATGAACATTTTTTTTTCTTTCAGATGTTTCACAGCTTTTGTATTCCTGAACAATAAATATTCTTTATTCTAATGTCTGAACAGTGCAACTATATTTTATCCTACTAGGCCTCATGTCTCGCTTAATGTTATGCTACATAGCAATTTGTGATCCGTCCTTAGCAATTGTCCAGCAGTGTATATCTAAAATTACATGTATCCAACATTTATATATATGCGTGCGCAAGACGTTTTGAGGTGTGCACAAATGAAACTTTTCATTGATCTAAGTACTTCAATTATTTAATTACAAATTATACGTAAAAAAATAAAATTATAATTTGAACAATTTGCTGCTTTTTAATTTAAATTAAGCAGAAATAGAACTACGAGAGAGTAACACTTTTAATTGTACTAATACTATCTGAAGAACTAACCTTATTCCGTAAAAGTAACAATTCTGTCTCTCTCCCTTTTCTAATTTCTTAGTAATAGTTTGTATACTATTCCCGTTTAGAGCATGATATTCCGAGTAGAACATCAGAAGCATACCAGTGCAATGTGCATACTCTACCCACTGTAGTGCAACAACTCTACAAGTATTGAGTAATTACATTCTATGCATATTTAATGAATGCGTCTACGGAATTCTCACGCTAAGACGGTACTATTCGTTTGATAAAGAGACTATTGACTTGTGAGTGAATGTTTATAGCAAGTATATAGTGTAAGCATGGAGAAATAGTTTTGATAGCATTTATTTCATGTATATTGTAAACCTTTCAATGGACATTTTTTAGATTATTATTAAAGTGCATAAGTAAGTTGTATGAATTTTACAAACTTTTCTGAGTATTTGTTGAATACGATGCATGATAATTTTTTGTTGTTATGTAACTCATGTGTTTAATTAAATCTATTATATATATATATATATATATATATATATATATATATGGGGGTATATCTTTATCTATCTACTATATATATATATATATATATATATATATATATATATATATATACCGTATATCTCTCTATATACCATTTACAAAATGTGTATGTTTCCATTACAGATCAGAAGTTGAGCAATACATCACAAATGAAGAAAATTTTTTAAATAAAAATAGAATATTAAATAACTTAAATATATATATATATAATTAATAAATACCAAATTTTATATTGAAAAGTATGATATCGCATTAAATTTACTTTTATATGCTTTTCTTGAGATAGCCAAATTCTAGTGCATACTTTTGATTATGAACATTTCTACAAAGAATCATAACACTTTGTAATTAATTTCTTCTGCCTTATACCGTAAAAATTTCTTTTGTATTGTTAAATAATGTAGCACGAATATATCTCCCTTTCACTCTTTAGAGCATGATTTCATGTACTTTTGACGTTACTAAGTAATATTTTTGGTTATGAACAACAATTCTACAGAGGATCATAATACTTTTTAATGAATTTCTTTTACATAATACCGAATAATTTTCACTTGTATTGTTACTTAGTATAGTACAAATATCTTCTTTACTCTTCAGAACAGAATATCTTGAATTTTTGATATTACGAATGGATATTACTGAAAAGATTAAGACTGTACATTTATTTTAATTAAATGTAGATGATGAGTATTTCAAGATAAACTTTCATATTTAAGTCTAACTATTCTCATGAATTTCTCGTATATAAGTATCACTCGTAATTTATAACTGAAAATATGGAAACGACTTATTCAAATTAAAAAAATGAAGTTTATACACATTATTTATAAACAATGCTTTTATCATGTACCAAAAGAAAATATCTATCTAATCACACATGAACACAAAAATACATATTCACTGAGTTAGAAAACTTTTCGAGCAGTAATAAAGGGCAGCTTGCAACATAGTTATTACAAAGCTTCAACTTCGGAACAAAATGCATTACCACCGATGACAAATACTCTCTCATTTTTTCATCATTATAATTGAAAGATATATCGCCACACGTCACAACCCTTCTATTCGACGCCATTTAGTCTCATACGCAACATATGAAAAAATATTACCTTGACTCCTATGGTGTCTTTCATATAAGATCGGAAAGACCATAACAATAAATTTATTCCCTTTTTTCCATATCATAGCCATGATTCTTTGTAATGGTGATAATGATTATGATTAAAATATGATGATTATTCTTTGGGAAGAGGTGTACAAGAAATGGATCGCTCACATTCTTTAGTTTCTTAGAGGGGGTGGGTTCTTTTCTTATTCAATGTCATTCATTGGAAAAAAGAAAGAAGTGAAGGATATTTTAGATTTTCATAAACTAAAAATGAAAATATTTGCTTATTTATGCATGTAGGTTTGACTTACTTCTAAGTATAATTTTTATTTTATTATTTGTATTATAAAACATATCGATTTAATACACTGAAAAGAAGTGGACTTCATATAGATTCAAGAAATATATAATCATATATTCCTCTAGTATTATAAATGGTGCCACGCTTATAAAATAAAACCAACAGTGCTATTCCTTTTTGAAAAAGATATATTCATCTAGTAATTTACTTAAACCATTATTTTTTGCATAATACTTATTATAATGTTGCCTTACTGTTTCCCTTGCTTACTTTTTGTATAGTTGCGTTACTGTTCTCGTTGCTTACTTATTGTATTCTTACTTTAATGTTGTCCTTTTGCCTACTTATTACCTTGCTGCATTACTGTTGCTCTTGCTTATTTATTTTGTATTGTTTTGTCACTGGAGTCATTGCCTACTTATGATATTGTTGTATTATCCTTGTTATTGCCTACTTATTGTATTGTTGCTTGTATCAGAAATTTACATATTGATCCTTGGGTTGCATTGAACACAGTGGCGTAAGGAAAAATATGAGGGCTCCCTGGAAAGTCAGGTTTTCCCTTTAATATTTTAAAAATTGGTTAAATACTTACTTGGCACCAGTAAGGTTTTTCTCTCCCACCCCCGCAATGTGAGGTTGTGTTGTTGTGTTGCGGCTAATGCCACCTGTCTGACGTAGTCAGAACGAGACCCACGAAATTCATCGTGGCGAGTTTGTACGTTACGCCACTGAATGAATATTACAAATGAAGGACATGTTTATGCATTTGTTTTATTATTCCAATAATATATATATATGATCCATAACATGTTCTATTGCTTTAATTTTTTCCGTAGTTAGATCATTCATTGCATGTTACAGAGTTTTTGGAGAGGCCTCATACCCATAATACACGAAATTATCAAAAAAATTTTAATTTTAAAAATTGGTTTAACTATTCAACCAAACCAAAAATTTTATAAATTGTTTAAACAAAAATATTGTTAACGCAAATTTATAATTCTATGATAATAATTGCTTGAAATTATTTTTTTTTCTTCGTGCTTTAATTTAATAAAATTATTACATGAAATATCAATACCCTTGTATATTCACAAAATGCACAACTTCTATTTAACATATTGCTATAAAAAAAAGACAAATTAAAATATTTAATTATGAAAATTCACTTATTTCAGAACAGGAATAAAATGTAGTGTAGTTATTAAAAGCAAGCCGAAATGTTTCTAAACACATCCTTTAAATGTTTAGAGCTACAAAATACATGGCAATTTAAAGAATTCATCCTAATTCAATAAAAACTTATACATAATTTAAATAGCTTTCAGAAAAGATACAATGTATATAAGCAGTTCATGCTCCTACACATTAAAATAATAATTGAACTAATTAGCTTTATCATAAAACTGTTTCTGTGACACTTAGTGATAAGATGCAATTAATGATTTCTAGATTTATTGTTGGGGAAATTAACGGATAACAGAAACTAAAAGCTTTCTCTAATGTGGAAATCGTCCGATTCATTTCATGGAATCCTTAATACATCCTACACGATATTAATGATATATTAATAACGCGATTATTTTTAGAGTTAAGCTATAGTTTACTACTTTCATTTTTAGCTTAAGGTAAACACAGCATAATATTGTTTATACTCATTTCAAACAAGAGTGTTGATGTACTAATTTAGACATCTTTACTACGTTCTTCCCACCATTAAGACCATACTTAAATAAATCTAAAACTTTGATAATAACTTCATTCCATTTTGGATATGATCTTTTATTTTTTTAAAAGGTAAATTTGTGTTTTTCAAGCTGTAATATTATTTTAAATGTGTTTTGAAAGTAACACATAAATTATTTTTGTTACTTATTTCACTCGTATTGTTTAAAAATGATGTTCATATGACGCTGTTTTTATTATTCAACTTTAACCATTTGTAACAGAACATTTTTTTAACAGAATAATGTTCGCTGTGTATATAAAGCCTGATAAAACGAAGCAATCTATTTTAGTTAATTTTAATATTTTATTCATAAATCATTGCATTACTTACGATAGATTTTAATAATATTTCGAATTTACTAAAGTGTTGTTCTATTATGAATAAATTATGCAATAATTTATAATTATGAGTCTTATCTTATTTAAATGTGTGTTTTCTTAATATGACACAACTACAACTTTATCCAGTAATAACACATCGGAATCACTTTGAGATCATTAAACTTATTCTACGAATTTTATTTTAAAAATAGGCTTTCAGAAGACCTTTTAACAAAAATTTATTGAATATGACAATAATTTTTCATTGTATTCTACATATTTGGGTTTATTGGCTTACACACAACTTATTCCAAATTTAAAAAATAAATGGTTTTCTGTGTCTATAACCTAAAATTAAACATTAATTTATGCTTGAAAATAAAATTGATTTCATATGACCTATCAAGTTTTCAAAACAGCTCATTATTTATTAGTATTTATTGTATAATAGCATATACATGATCATAATTACACTAACTATTTAAACAGTTTTTTAATACGTTTTATATTGTACTTAAGGAAACAAAGTTTGTTTGAAAATTCATCATTCATCACAAGAACATTCAAATAGTATCCATTGCCAATAATTAAGACGCATTTCATGCAAATATAAAGTCAATTGACCGTCAATAGTTCTATGAAGATGATATGGAAAAAATGCTTTGCATTCCTATATATATATATATATATATATATATATAATTAGACAATTTAATCATCTTTAATATGACAAGAAGAAAAATGCATGAATCTCATTTTAAAACAAAACTATAAGAAATATTAAAAAAAGAGTCTGTGTGCTTATGACCACACGAAAGAAGTGATAACTTCAAGTTTCGTAATGTTATTTAGGGATTATTTTGGTGAATAAAAAATAAGGGGATATTAAAGTATTATATAAAATTATTTATTATTACTATGTAGGGAAGAGAAAACCTAGACATTTGTTTGCATTCACTGAATACAGAAAGATTCAAAATGTCAAAAATACTGATGAAAACAATTCAACATTTTCTTATATTCTTAAAATTTTTCACTCTAAATCGCTTTTTTAAGAAACTATAAAGAAAACTATCAGTTGTAATGTATCAGAAAGTTGTCTTTCTGTACATGCTCCATAAACTTTAAACTGGTCAATTCTGTCGTAGGTTTATTACAATTTATTATTACTGGCATTTGGTCATTCTAGCAATTTTTTTCTTGGCATTTCTATGGCTCGTTGAAATGGAAAAGTGCCTTTTTTAAAAATATTTCATGTGCAAAAGAGCAGAAAAATATATTTTTTTTAAAATTACAAAATTCTATAAATTTTTTAAAAAAGTTTTACACTATTCCATCTTAGTCTAACTTGGCAGCGTTGAGAAAGCTATACAATGCACCAGTCTACATCAAAAATATAGTTGTAAACTTTCTCTTTTTTTAAATTTAAATTCAAGAAAATCCATAGAAATTAGTAAAATGTGTAAAACATATTAGAGATTGGGATTTTAATAAAATATTTCAAGTTAATCACATGTTAAAAGCATTTATTTTTAAACAAAGTTAATTAATACAGACAATAGAGCAACGACATGAAATTCCAGTTTAGCTGAAAACCGATTTTGTCGTTGTTGTAACAATAACATTCTTACAACAACGAAAAGAGCCGAATGAGCATAACGTCAATAATTATAAATTATTGACGTTCATTTAAGTTCTTTCTCCTGCAAAACGCGCCTAAAGAAGTTATCACCTCGAAAAATATATAAATAGGTATAAAAATAATATTTATAGAGTTGATATGAGTATTTTTATGCATTTAAAAATGATTTTAAAATAAGGAATAATAATATAAACATACCCTCATAAACATATGAATTGTGTAATTAGATATTTAAAAATTGTATAAAAATTGCTTACCATGTATTACGTAGTGAACTTCATTTTCCTTATAATTTTTTAAAAAGTTTATTTTATTTCCCATAAGGAATCAGAACGTCATTCCTAAATATAATTATATTTAGTATACATACTAAATATAATTATATTTAGTATTGACTTTCTCTAAAAAAATGAGACACAAATTTTTTTGTTTAACATCTCTTGTAAATAACGAAAATGCATTTAAGTATATTTAAATGATAAAATTTCTAAATGCATATTCAGATCTTAGATTACAGCTGATTAATCAAATATAAATTTGAAAAAATAAAAAAAGTCATGAAAAATAATCTGAGGATTAAGTTTTGTATAACCATTTAAAAAAATATTTGCTTACTTGCAATATTACTTAAGTACTTAGAAAAAAAATCACACATCAGCTAAAAATAACGCTTATTCTTTGAATTTCCTTAAGGATTCGCTTTACTTGCATCTTTTATATTTGTAGGAAGAAATTCGATTACTGTTATTAAATATTTGCAATCGTATCGTATGCAAGAATGTATCGATCAATACTGATTTTATTGCTGAAGACTTACTGCCAGTCGAAAAAATCGTCCTTTATGAAATATTTCAAAAAATGCGTGTTTGACAATCTTTGCAAAATATTTATTCCATAAAATAAGTTTCAAATACTTCATTTATTAATGAATACATTTCCAGAATAATCTTTTCAATGATTCCTTTCATGAAAAGTATATAATTTAAAAGTTTCTAATAGATATTTTAAATATCTGTGTTTAGTGGATTCTTATGCCAATTGCAATATGGATTGAACAGATTAAATGTTAACCTCTTTCAAAAATTCAATTTAGCTGCTTAAAATACATCAGGGGCAGGATTATTTTAGAAAAAATGTCTTCCCAACAACTTGGGAAATTTTGATCGTAAGAACGTTAAGAAGTTAAGAAATATTTTGTTTTTTTACCTGATTTAAGCAGAGTTAATGCATAATTTAACAAGATTACCGTTAAAAAAATGTTGTTCTTGCAGATATTTTGATGAAGATTTGATGGGAATTATCATTCAAACCATAAGAAAATACCAAAATCTTGCAAGGAAATTTATAAAATTGGATTAACGCAAAGTTTTATCCTAAGTCTTTGCTCCGTTAGCAACTAATACAGAGTGTTTTTTTTTCAGGTATAGAAGTTTAAGTTGGCATTACTTTCCAAGATGGCGACCGATTTAACAGCTGTCAAGTGATTTATTCTCAGTTTGGTTTGGCAGTTCATCATGAATACACTCATGCCTGAACAACGCTTTCAAATTGTGCAATTTTATTTCGAAAATAATGGTCAATTTTCATAAGCGAATTTTGTTTAGCGATGAAGCGCACTTCTGGTTGAATGCCTACGTCAACAAACAAAACTGCCGCATTTGGAGTGAAGCTAATCCACAAGTGTATGTCGAAACACTGTTACATCAAGAAAAACTGACTGTTTGGTGCGCTTTATGGGCTGGTGGAATCCTTCTTCAAAAACGATGAAGGCCACAACGTTACAGTGAATGGTGATCGGTATAGAGCCATGATTACTAACTTTTTCATTCTTGAAATTGAACAATCATGATGTCCAGGAGCTGTGGTTCTAACAAGACGGCGCAACATGTCACACAGCTCGTGCCACAATCGATTTATTGAAAGACACGTTTGGTGACCGCCTAATTTCACGTTTTGGACCTGTGAATTGGCCTCAGAGATCTTGTGATTTAATACAGCTAGACTCTTTTCTGTGGGGCTATGTAAAGTCATTGGTCTATGCGGATAAGCCACAAACGCTTGACCATTTGGAAGGCAACATTCGCCGTGTTATTGCCGATATACGGCCACAAATGTTGGAAAAAGTCATCGAAAATTGGACGTCCAGATTGGACTACATCCGAGCCAGCCGTGGCAGTCCTATGCCAGAAATCATATTTAAAATGTAATGCCACAAGATTATCTTTCGAATAAAAAAAACTTCATGTCAATCGAATAATACATTGTTGTTTTATTGCAATTTAAAGTTCTATACCTCTCAAAAAACACCCTTTATAACTATTGAAACAAAATATTTCCTAAACAAAATATTTCGCAAAATAGACAAATTTAAATTAAATAATATACTTTCCATAAGTTTGGAAAAAATATTTTATCTAATGTAGATTAATAAGCTGTTTAAGAAATAAAGATAGTTAGTAGCTATCCACACACACACACAATTTAGGGAAAGTGTTAGGAGGAAGAACAGGATGTATAGGAAATATTGAAGTATAACGGCAGCTGCAGTGTAATACATGGAATAAATCTATTACTTATTTTTATTTTTATAATGCGTTAAGGCAGAGGTAATGAACCTTGTTTCCCACCGGGCCATATACATATGACAGGTATTTCACGCGGGCCGCAAAATGAGGATAACGAGAACGGGGAGGGGACTATTTTGGATCAAAATATTACAACTCATCTTTCCGGCCTTTATTTTGATACTATATCAAACTTTCTATCAATCAAACACACAAAAATATTTACTTTCATGCAATTTTTACTGAGTTATAGGATAGTATAGTCCAGGGAGATCGAACCTTTATTTATCAACCTGCCATTTTTTCTAAAGAAGTGCTCAATGAGGTATAGACTTGCCGTCAGATAATTTCGACTTGCAATAAGTGGTCAAAACTCGTTATTTATTACGAAGAAAATACATTTTGCACTGTATAGTTGTAAATGTTTTAGTTATACGTGTAATCAAATTCAAGTAAAATTGGTGTGACTTCTGTTGCTGCAGATTGGATGATAAATAACAAATTAAGATCGTAAGATGTTGCTTTTAGTAGAAAGTATTTTGAATTGGAGTCATCTGCCAAATGATTCCTAAACAATTATTTTTGCTGTGGTTCACTTTTTTGACAAGAGGGTTTGTCATTTGCTTCAAAATCCGTTTTACAGATTATATGTTCTGCATACCACTTTTCCAGAACATAAAATGCACACCACTTTGTCTCCTTTACTAATAATGCCATGTTTCTAGATTCACCAAGTTTAAAGTTCTTTGTTACACTTATTAACTTGCACTTTTTGTCCTTTTTCTGAACTAGCTATGTTAAATAACAGTTAACAATCGTAAATATAACGCAAATAAAATACAAACTACATTAGTTTCAACGAAGTTGACTATGTTATGCGTAGACAAATTTTACATCAAAAGCAACTCTAGTCCACGATGTAACTAAAGCAGGATAATAATAAACAAGTGTGCTCCCGGCCACGTTTGTCCGTAATACTTCATACTTAACCTTGTTATTTTGAAATAAAATGCAAACCATTTTGATTGCTGGAGTGCCAAAATGTTGTGTCACGTGACATAGATGCCACGCGTGCTACTGGTTTCCCATCCCTGGTTTAGGCTTTCTTTCCTCAATGACCAAATAAATCCCTTGTTTACATCCTACTGTAAAAAAAGAATGTTCATACCAAAATTGATAGATCCAATTGCTTGATTGGTAGAATTTTCCGCTAAATTTTCAGCACAATGTTCTTAAGGTATCCAACTACGTTCGGAACCATGATTTTAAAAAGACGCATAAATGGATAATTCTTATGATATTTAGTATCACTTAGATTAGAATACATGCATAAAATTGTCTTAAGGACATTTTGACAAAAAAAAATTTATTTAAATGAAATATTTTGGCAAAAAAATTCAAAATGCTCTCCTTTTATAAAAAATTGCTTCTAAAATAATAATATTTTGCTTATATAAAGTAAAAATTTCTCCAGAGAGTGTGAACTATTTTTTTTTGAAAAATTCACTTTATTTTCAGAGTTACAACCAATTAAGGTATCCGACTACCCTAAAACCATGATTTTTTTCAAAAATTGGCAAATTTTTTTATGACTTTATTTTATAGACCATTTTGTTAACTTAATAACAATACCAAGTACTTTATTTTCCCTAAAATAGAACAAAAACTACAAGCGTTTTAGTAAAAGCAAATGCCATAACTTTACACAAGGTGTCAAACTTTAAAATGCGTTTTACTCGAAATGTGCTTTTTTCGAAAAATTCAAACGGGAACCGTGATTGCTCAAAAAGTTTTGAAAATAATTAGCTGAAATTTTTTGCTTATGTTTTGCATAACAGTAGAAGTGTTTTGATCTTCAGATTTATCAATAACTGTTTTATTTCAAAATTTGAAGTTCTTTATGTGAATATAGTCAATGTTTTTTTAAGCAATTTCGTATAATGACTTAGATAAAGTGCTCTAGTTTTTGTAAAAATTAAAATATCTCTTATCGTGAAGGTCACTTCAAACAGGAATAACAAAGTAACACATCAAAATTGAAAAATTGAGAATTTGTTCATAAAATCTTTGTACAGAGCGGGCCCCGTTTATGTAATTTTTCGTACATTTTTACTAGTTTTTTCCCATTTTAATAATAATAATTTTTTTTCTTTTACCAATTTTAGGATTTTTTCCTTAAAATATACTAAACAAATATAAAAATCTCAAAAAGATCTCCATATCTCCTTTTTATCAGAAAAAAGTTGTCGCAAGTAGTCGGATACCTTAAAATAATTATGGGCGGGTTTTTTTTTCTTAAAATTTCTCCCCTGTGCTTTCGTTAAACATGGATAAATTAACTTCTAAGTTATATATTTCAAAAATTCAAGTTGAGCCTCTGTACAGAGGTCTGAGCTATGTACAGGCAAAATATTATTAAAATAGAAGCATTTCTCACAAAAGGAGAATATTTAGATAATTGGTCATTCTAAGTTCATTTTTGGCAAAATATTGTACTTAAATAATTCTGTATTGTAAAAATATATTCTTATTAAAACAATTTTATATACATTTTCTAATCTAAGTGACACTAAAAATCATAAATATTATCAATTTTTACGCTTTTGCAAAATCACGGTTCCGAACGTAGTCGGATACCTTAAATAATTGAATTCCTTTGTGAAATCGACCATAATCGGGCCACTCAGAAAAGACCGGCGGGCCTCAAGTAGAGTATAACTGCATTAAGGCATCCCATATATTTAAAAAGACCTATAAGCATTTAAAACATGTGAAAAAAAAAGCCTTACAAGATTAAACACCTTTCTGAATAAAAATTCCACTTCCAATATAAGTTCTCACAAAATTGTAACAATAAAAATAAATTTGCTATATTTCTGTAAATTCAAGTTTAAAATGTATCTTTATCAAGGGTTGATTTAATATAACTATTATTATTTATAATCAGTAATAATTTTAAAATTCTATGCGAAGGAGTGTAAAATAAAGTATGAAAATGATGGCTATTTACATTGGTATGAAAACACGAATGATGTATCAAGGTAAATTCTTCTGTGCACAGTAAAACATTTTCTTCACATTTGAATTCTGAACGCTCAAAAAATATTTAATTACAACGTAAATAAAAGTTATTTCTCGTATGTGGTTATACATTATACACAATTTTCTAAAATGTTTTGAAAATTCCAATCATAAAAAATGGAACAATACACAGTTATTAAAAAAAGGACAAGAAATTCAATTCTATAGTTTTTCGTGTATGGCACCAGATATATTTAAATAATTCCTTCAAAATCAAACATTCCTATATCAATATTTATTCATGATTCATTAGTTATAGGAACTGTGCATTCGGAAGAAATTATGGATTGTATTTTAAAATGTTTTTTTCCTACGGCATAAAAAAAATGACGAACTCTTATAACAAAACAAGAAACACGCAAAGGTACTTAAAAGTATAAAATTAATATCTTGCAAGTACTAAAATATATAGAGTACGAGTAACAGGTACACTCTAAAAAAAGCAAAACAATAAAAATATTTTTATGGATTAAAAAAGCATTTTAAAGCTCGGTTAATTTATTTTTTCTTATTTTAAAAGCAAATTTACCTTCACTACAGTTCTATATTCTGATCTCTTGAAATAAAAATTCTATAAATAAATACATAGCTTTTAAAAAACAAATGAATTAATGTTAAGTTATGAATTAATGCAATTAATTGATTCACCATCGCTATAAGAAAATAAATTAAATTTCAATAAAAATGTTCACAATAAGATAAGTCTGTGTCTTTTATCAATAGTATTCTACTCCTAAAAACATCTATTTCGCTTTTTATCGAATCACTACAACATATACATGGAGTATATTTTAAAAATTTATCAAAACGGCTTTGCAAATTCTTAACAGATCGAATACCTTAAAGGTATCTGACTACGTTCAGAACCATGATTTTAAAAAACCGCATAAATGGATAATTTTCGTGATATTTAGTGTCACTCAGATTAGAATACATGCATAAAATTGTTTTAAGGACATTTTGATAAAAAGAAATTAATTTAAATATAATATTTTGGCAAAAAATTAACTTAGACTAATCTATTTTCCCCAAATGTTCTCCTTTTGTAAAGAATGGTTCTACTATAATAATATTTTGCCTGTATGTAGCTCAGACCTCACTACAGAGGCTCAACTAGAATTTTTGAAAAATCCACATTATTTTCAGAGTTACTACCAATTGAAATAATTATTCGCGTTGTTTTCTTAAAACTGCACCCCTCTGTTGTCGTAAAATATGAATAAACCCACTTCTAAGTTATATATTTCAAAAATTCTTGTTGAGACTCTGTAGAGAGGTTTGAGTTATATACAAACAAAATATTATTATAATAGATGCATTTTTCACAAAAGGAGAACATTTGGAAAAAAGATTATTCTAAGTTAATTTTTTGCCAAAATATTGTATTTAAATAAGTTTTTTTGTCAAAATGTCCTTAAACCAATTTTATGCATGTATTCTAACCTTAGTGACACTATATATTATTTATGCACTTTTTTAAAACCATGGTTCCGAAAGTAGTCGTATACCTTAAAACATATGAGACACTTCTTTCTCATAACTGCTGGTTCGTAATAGATATCTACAACATAAGCTCATTTTATAAATGATAATATATGGTAAGAGACAGGTGGCTGAGAAAGAAGAACAAAAGGGGCTAGGAATCCACCAGCAGAACCTTCGAGGACTGTTGGAGGGGAAATTGCATAATCATAAGCGTCGTTGACACAGACAAATTATCTTGGAGTAGTGCTCGAGACAGCTCTTGTCTGTAATTAAGATCCCGTTTACTCTAGTCATCTTATGATAGAAAACTTTCTCCAGTGTGCACATGTTTTTGCTGCTTTGCATCATAAACAAAATGCAGGGAGTTTCTTGAAGTAGTCTGATTTGAACTTTTTTTAATGCTCTTTGGCAAATAACAAAAATGACTCTAAAATTGAAAATTAATCCATATTTCCCTGTTCATTATCGTAACGTGAAACTAGGTACTTCACATTTAAATGCTACTTACTTGATGCTTCTTGGAGATGACAAGTTTTTTGAGAAAACTTAGAAAAACTTGTTTGTAAATTAAGCAAAGCTTGTTTTATCTATAATTTTGTTTTATTTTACATTAAAGGGGAAAACAATTTTTTTAGAGGTAAGCCTGCTTTATTCTTGAAAGTTTAATGTTTCTTTACTAATGACAAATACCAATTACTTAAACAAGTAAAATAAAAAAAAATATTTTTAAGTCAATTCCTACTTATAGATCAACAAAGAAAATTTTTATTTTAGCTACTTTTTATTAAATAGTTACAATTAATATAAATATGTATATACATAGGTATTATCATCCAAAATAATCCTGTATATAAAATTTCAGTTGAACTGAATGCTTTAAAACGTGAGAAAAAAACATTTTCAAGTTTTGACACAAGTCGCCAAAAATGATGCCAACGTGGCTGTATTTGTAATTCTTTAAATAATTAGTTTCAGTCCATTAATTTTTATTAATTATAATAAAATTATTATATTGTAATCCAAAATAATCATGTATATAAAGTTGCAGCTCAATTGAGCGCTTTAAAATGTATTTTATTAATGATTGAAAACTCCACCAAGATAAATAAATAAATATATAGAGAGTGTGTGCTAAAAGTAGGAATTGAAAAAGAGCATAAATTGTAGTGTTAAAGACATAATTAAATTACTTATACATTGGTTGTTTAATTAAGTTGTAATCCTATTTTTAATATATCAGATATCCGTCATGAAATAAGCTTAAATATTATAGAGAGTTTTGTATGCAAGTTAAAAGTTAATATAATATGAGGCTTAAAAATGGATTTTTTAAAAAAAAATCCTCGATTTTAAGAAAAATTCTACTCAAAATTCTTCAAAGACTTTTACATTAATCTAAAAATAGCATTTTCCAGTTATAGACACATAAATATGTTGTTGAAAGTTATAATAGCATGGAAGTGTTATAAATAATTTGGAAGCAGCTATGAAATGCAGTGAATATTCAAACCTTTTTAAAATTTTCATATTTGATCTCTATTGTTACTAAACTTTCAAATGTAAAATGTGTTATAATTATCTAGGATAGTTAAGCAAATATTCCAAGCCAAACTTGGTACCCAAAAATGTCACTCTTAAAAAAAGACGAACTAACTATAACTTTAACAACTAGATCCATTCCTCTCTTTATGTTTGGAAACAAGAGGGATGTTATCAATCGCTTCCTCGAAATTATTTTGCAAATGGATCTCTACAAATATTTTCTTGAATATTTCTGGAACTAATAATCTCATTCTAATAAAATACAGAATGTAAACTATTTATTCCATTCTCTACATACTGCTACAAAAACACACGTCGTAAAAAGAAAAATGCTATAATAGAAATAGTTAACACTATTAATTAAATCATTTCAAGATCTCTTAAAAAATATTAGTTTCCTGTATGCTTTAAACAGAAATCAGTCCAAAACTTTATGGAAATCAGCAAAATATAATGCTAAGTCTATAATCAGTGGCATAATGTACACTCCCGTAACCGCGCATTGCGGGGGGTGCAGCATTCTAGGGGGCCCAAAGTTTGACTGACGCCAAGTACGCAATCCTTTGTCAGATCTACTTTGTGGTCTAAGACCTGACTTTGCAGAAGGGCCCTAATGTTCTCCGTTACACCACTGAGTCCTGTGCCTTCTACATTAATGCACTTGAAAAACAGTAGATTCATCTTCAAGAATATCCATGTAATTTCCCTAATTTAATAGTAATTCATTTCTAAGCTAAAACCTTACATTAGACTCGAATTTGAAATTAGGCACATGAAATATTCTTGAATTAAAATTAAATGTTGTTTAATATTATTTTCCCGCAAATATTTTACTTACAGTTAGATGAAGTTCAAAATTAAATATAATTATAGTATTCATTTGAATCTTACTTCACTTTATTAGCAATGTTAATGCTACTGAAAATCGGATGCAGCTTAGAATCGAAGGCGTAGAATTTCATTGGATTGAGAAAATTGAACTTCGCCCTGACCGTTAGAACAATTACGTGTTCATGTATGTATTTAAAAGGTTTTATTGCTGGTAAAATAAATTATTCACTTGCTAGTTCCGATATAAATCTTTCTTCTCCTTTCTTGAATACCGGATATCAACAAATTAGTTCACATTTTTTTAAAAAATTTTCACAAAAACAAGTTGAAAATTTGGATGCAGCTTATAATTGATGGTGGCTTGTATTTGATTAAATGCAGTACATTATATTCTATAAAAGCTCCTTCATTATAAGTTGAGTACAATAAAGTTGTCACTCACGATCAGTAGGCATAGAGTAGATCGAAGCTCGAAGCTCACCAATGTCCTCAGTTCTAGATATTATACGAACAATAAGGACATATCTGCTTCATCCAGTAAGTGATAGTAATACCGTTGGAAGACAGTTGCTGGCTTCTGGAAACCATTCAAGTATCCGATTACGTTTGGAACCGTGATTTTGCAAAAGTGTATAAATGGATAATATTTATGTTATTTAGTGTCACTTAGATTAGAAAACGTATATGAATTTTTTTAAGAATATTACTATAATAAAAAATTATTTAAGTACAATATTTTGACAAAAAATGAACATAGAATGACCCAGTTTCAAAACATTCTCCTTTTATGAAAAATGCTTTTATTATAAAAATGTTTTGTGCCTGCGCATAACTCAGACCTCAGTACAGAGGCTGGACAGGAATTTTTGAAATATATAACTTAGAAGTGGATTCACCCATATTTTACTACAACAGAGGCGAGAAATTTTAAGAAAAAAACGTCGATAATTATTTCAATGGGTTGTAACTCTGAAAATAATCTGAATTTTTCAGGAGTTCCAATTGAGACTCTCCGGAATAGTTTTCACTTTATATCAGCAAAATATCATTATTATAGAAGCAATTTTATAAAAGGAGAATGTTTTGAAAAAAGGTTATTCCAAGTTCATTTTTTGCAAAATACTGCATGTAAATAATTTTTTTGTTATAATGTTTTTAAAACAGTTTTATACATGTATTCCTATGTAAGTGACACTAAATATAATGAAAATTATCCATTTATGCACTTTTTTAAAATCAAGGTTCCAAACGTAATCGGAACCTTGATTAGTTGAAACCTTAAAACAGTTTAAAAAACAGTTTTATACATGTATTCCTATGTAAGTGACACTAAATGTAATGAAAATTATCCATTTATGCACTTTTTTTAAAATTAAGGTTCCGAACGTAGTCGGATATCTTAAAGAGATTACCCCTGACACCACAGCAACGTCTCCAGACTGCAATGCTTCCACAAAAAAAGCAACATGGCGCCATGCGCAATGGTAGCATACCACTTTATGAATCTTGTTTTTGTCTTGGTGAGGATGATATCCAAAAAATTGGTCAAAACCATACGCGATGAATGATTTGTTGTCATTCTTCACCATGCTATAATGCTATGAGGAACAATTTCGTAGGGTTGTAGGGAGATATCTTAGGAGGTTATTTTTGAATGCAAATTGATTTTTCCTTCGTTTATCAAGAAATCTTTTTAGAAATGGCTCTAGACGAAAATATTCCAAAATCTTTAATGAAATGTATATATACAATAAAATGAACGAACCATTTTTTTTTCATCTTTTTTTCTAAATTCCTTATTCAAATAGTTCAAATTCACTTGGATTTGGAAGTATAGCTTTTCCATAAATCCTACCATACTTATGATTTCAGTAAATAAGTTTATTTGTGAATTTAACAAATTAATTTCTAAAGAAAAATGATTATTTTAATACAGGATATGTAATTTATAGTTTTATATAACAAATACACTGCTGGACAATTGCTAAGGACGGATCACAAATTGCTATGTAGCATAACATTAAACGAGACATGAGGCCTAGTAGGATAAAATGTAGTTGCCACACTGTTCAAACATTAGAATAAAGAATACTTATTCTTCTGGAAAGTACAAAAGCTGTGAAACATCAGAAAGAAAAAAAATGTTCATTTGATCTGCGTACGGAGAAATGGAACAATGCATCTAAAAGTCAGCAGGCACCTTAAAGAAAGGTATCAGTACGGGATATGTCCACCGTGGAGTGTGATGCAACATTCCACACGTCGTACCATACTTTGCACAACATTATCCAGCAGCTGTTGAGGCAATTTATCCCATTCCTCTGTGAGTGCACCGATGAGGGTGTTCTTGTTTGTCGGAGGATAGTTTCTACCAGCAACTTGCCTCCCCAAAGCATCCTACACATTTTCAATGAAGTTTAGATCTGGAGAACGCGCTGGCCATACGAGACGTTGAATACCCTCGCTGTCTAGACAATCCTGAACAGCGAGTGTTCGATGACATGTTGCATTGTCGTCCATAAAATCAAATTTATCACCGACAGCACCACGGAAAAGACGAACATGAGGAAGTAGAACTTCATCAATGTATCGTTGGCCCGTCATAGTCCCATTCGCAACCACATGTAGGATGATGATCATGATTGATCATGATGCCGGCCCACACCATGATACTGCATGTCGTATATCGGTCCTTTTCCTGGATATTTTCTGGACGATAAGCAGTACCACTCTCGCGCCAGATCAGTTGGCGTCTACAATCCGATGACAGACTGAACCTACTCTCATCTGAGAATAGTACGCATGCCCAGTCCTGTTCATTCCAATTGTGATGCTCACGACACCATTGCAAACGGGCAGTACGGTGCTGTCTGGTCAATGGGACACACACAACAGGTCTGCGTGCGTATAGTCCTCCTCCCCTCAAACGTCTGGCAACAGTTTTTCGGGAGATCTGCTTTCCTGAGGCAGCAAGAAACTTATTTGCTACCTGCTGAGCTGTGGTGCGCCTGTTCCTTTTTGCTGATAGGACGATATATCTGTCTTCTGCAGGCGTCGTATTTCTAACACGACCTCCCCCGTGCTGTCTACTACACATTCCAGTAGTTTTAAATGACTTCCACAGCCGTGAAACAACGCTGTGAGCGATGTCGAACTCCCTGGCAACATCTGTTATTTTTCGCCCTTCTTCGATCTTTCCAATAATTCGCATAAAATCATCTATGTGATGTCGGGAAGACATGCCAAAAATTTTTAATTCGTCTATTAAATCTTTCCTGTAAAACTTTGACTTGAAACAACAACTGTCCACACGCGTCAAAATCTTTAAAGCTCTTATGAACGCTATCACTTGATGAACAGACGTGGAAAAAAATTTGCATATTCATACTTCTTCTTACTAATATCCCGCACTTATTCTAATTTTCCACATTTTGCTTCCTTTCATTTTGTGGTTGCTATGGATGATAGTGTTATCCGTCCTTAGCAATTGTCCAGCAGTGTATTATATGTGGATTGTGTGTGAACTGAGATGAGTAATTACTATGAATATTTTAAAAATTCTTATTTTAATAATCTGAATTTTTTTTTGCAATTCTAACATTTAAAATAAAAATAGCAGTGGAAACTACTGTTAATGAATTGCACTTAAATTAATCTGACTGTTTTTAAACTTTTTCTCATATTTTTATCGAAAATCAACAAAGTTTTTTATAAGAATGTATACACATCTTAACAATTTACATTAAATAAAATAATTTATAATGTTACTATTAATGATAAAAAAAACCAAGCTCATTTAAATATTTAATAATAAATCAATAAATATTTTATTCCAAGGATTAGAAGCAAGAATTAAGAAGTTACATTGTTCTTATTTTGTTTCAGTTATTTCTTTTGTAGATATATTAAAAAAATCTACAGTGAAATTGATAATGCATTTAAATATCAAAATCTCTTCAATTACTCTACAGCATACGATCAGAGTCATAAACATTCATTAATAAATATTTTTTTTATTTTACGAACAGACAATTATAATACGAGAATAGAAGATAATTATACTTTACGTATTATCTTTTGAAGAACACCATCATCATTTTTTCATTGTAATAGCTTTAAGCAAACTTAATCAACTTTTTCTTCTTCTATTCCAATCTATTAATTACAAGAGAGATAGATACACCCTTCGGTAAAATATAGATAGGTGGAGAAAAAAAATGATTCCATAACAAGTCTTTCGCTGAAAGAGTAAAAAACTAATGAAGTAAAACTATTGAAGAAAACAAAATTTTAAAAAAAGTTATTATTTCCCGAAGTTCAAAATCAGTCTCTTGTAAAAGAACAAATGAGTTCACCCTCAAGTCATTTTCTCCATGCTTTTCTCTACTTCTACCCCTCTATTCTGATCTCACTTCTTATCTCAGCTACATCATTTTCCCTTTTCTAAGCGAGCAAGCAATTGTTCATAAAATGGACTTATATAGACTAAGGTGCTTTCGCGAGCGCGCGCGTCTTAAAAATTCTAGGGGAAAGTTAAACGTTCCCCAAACATTTTATCTAAGCAAGAGATGAAATGAATTATCTTGATTGATTGTCAGAATATTTTTTGTAGCTCTGAGAGTTGTGTGTGTGTGTGGTATATCACCTATATTTATTATAAAGACAGATGCTTAGATACTCCACTACAAGGGTGTCAAACTCAAATACTAAAGTAGGCAAAAAAAAAAAACAAGATTTAACTTTAGATGGACAGCAAAAAAAAATTAATATTCATAGAAACGTATACTTATTTCAAATATCACACTGTAATAAATATATATAAAAGAACAGAAAAAAATTTAATGTTTATGTCCTGACACTTGACATCTATTCTCTGCTACTATCTTTGCTATTTTGAGAGATTTTTATTATTATTTATTGTGTGGACCGATATATTTGCCGGTCCGCAAAAATGTTCGTGGTTGGCCGCATGTAGCCCTCGGGCCGCAAAGTACGAGACCCTTGCTCTACTACTTATCTTTCATGAGATTTTGCTATTTTTTTAAAATATGTCTTCTATTGAAGATAATTTGTACATAAAAGTTATTAAAAATCATTCTTATCTATATAGTTCAATGTATTTACTCTTTGGTCGCATGAAACTATAAACAGGACTAAATTATATAATTTCTAAAAAGCTCATAAATAAATAAAAATTCAAACTTTCAAAGCAATTGCCTAAAAGATATTATGAACATTCATTCATAATTATGTATTTTGGATATTAATTTACCTTGCAGCCTATTTATATATATAGTGTCTTTTTCTTATTAAACTATTCAATATAATTTCCACGGACTTTCCATCTTGGTTGCATTCATTTTTATCAAAATGAGTTGTTCTATATTTCAATTACTTCTTGAAAGAGAAGCATAAAAGCTGAATTTGTTTTACAGCTTTATTTCAAAAATTTCAGTTAGTTTTTAAGCTTTGGGAAGTAAATTAAATACAAAAAATTCATTAAAAGCTTAGTAACTCTAAAAACATAAATGTTTTAAAATATGATTTTGTGCGTGAATTTTACATACTTAGCATTTAAAGTTCGAAATTCGGGGGAGGGGGATTGAGATATTTAAGTAATTTTCCATAGGTTCCCATACCAGGTTCAAAACGGATGGGTTTGTATGTTCATTGCACTGGCTCTAATTGGTAGCAAAAATATAACGATATGTTTAGAAGGATTAAGAGATAACTTTAAATCCTCTTCAAAATCCAACAAAGCTGACAGAGAGTCATTGAATCTGAACTCGATTTCATATAAATAAGTTTCCCACCGTAACAGTTTGGCAATTTTCATTATTTTTTCTATCCAGCAGCGCTATCTTAACAGTAGTCTCTGATATTACCATTCCACGTGCTATTATCCTTTATACATACATTATGTCACAAAAAAATATATATACACCCAGAAGGAAGCAAGCTACTATCCCGAAACTTAACATATATGTAGTGTATGAGGGGATAAGCAAATAACTAAAAATTCAAAACAGATTATTATAGTAATAATATATGGAATGATAAATGTTACAAATCATTAAATAGTAATTCCACCTCTGGAAGCTATTCAAGCTGAAACACGGCGTGGTATCGAATCAATGAGATCACCAATGATCGCCTGGGGAAGATCAAGCCGTAATCCTTGCAACTGGGCAGTTTATTCACTAATATTCCGGACTGGAGTAGATGCCTACCAAGCACGTCCCAGACGCACTCTACTGGCTAGATATCTGAAGGCTTGGAAGGCTGCTTGAGTGCGTCATATTCTTGAAGATGCTGTTGGGGGAGTCGCGCAGTAAGTAGAAAAGCGTTATCTTACTGATAAATGACACTTGGGAGACTTGATAGCAAAGGCAGTACAACTGGCGTTAAAATTCCGTCCACATAACTTCGTGCGTTGGAGAACGACTGGAGATGATTGTATGTCCCAATGAATCTCTGCCCACATTGTCGCAAATAGCGTAATCGCCGTATGCCTCTTTTCAATAAATGCTGGGTCGGACCGGTGACTCGGTACCTCCGCCCGCGTATGCGCTGGTCATCAGCATTGAGATTGAAGGGTTCATAGCTGAAGATCACAAACTCCAGTCGGTTACACTCCGTCTACTCCAAGGTTGATGAAAATCCAATCGACACAGCCTACGATGCGGTGACAGTGGTAGGCATCTTAATGGTCGTCGGCTCGTTATACCTGCGTCGGTGGTTAGTCTTCTAAAGGTTTTCTTCAAGGCCACTGGATGTCTGGAATAGGATAATCTCTCATCAGATTGATTCTAACAACGTTGTTGGTGAGAACGTAACCACTCTTATGATTGAGTAATCATTGTGCGCATTTGTATTCTTGAACGTCCTGACCATACGCGACGGTAGACTATCCCTTCCGCGATCCATTGTTACCAACACCAAGCAACTACTATATCCTTCCGCCAGAGGTGACGGCCTCTCGATGCACCTTTTCGACCAACCAGCTACTCTAAGGCTCACTATACACCTCCTCTCAAAGTCCAATAATTGTTCGTACTGTCACCGGTTATGTCTCCGAGATTTCTCCAAGTTGACAGATTTATTTGACTAACCCTGTGGCACCAGAAATCATTCTTTTAAACTATCTCAGCTACGCATTCTCATATGTGTATACGTCTCTTACTCTTGTTTCATTGACGTCGAAATTAAAATCATTTGGATATCTCTTCCAGACTACATTCTTAACAAGATTCGTGGTAGTACCTCGATTTCTTCTGGGTGAATATATTTTTATGACAGAGAGTGTATACATATACGTACTAGCCGTTACCCACCCACTTCACTGGGTAGTTCATGATGTTGTATAACTTTATACTGTTTACATAAACATAAATTATTGATATCTAGCATTAAGAATTCGACTGCATTGAAAAATATAGTTTTAGCTGTAACTCTTGCCTATTGATATAAAAAAGACAAAATTTAAAATTGATAATTTCTATTAAACTCTAAAATAGAAGAAAAGATATTTTTTGCGCTCACTTAACCCAATAATCAAGTGTATTTCCTTGAAATCAACTTTCAGTAGATCTCTACTCCATAAAAAAATTTCAAGTCTAATCGAATAAAGCAAAAACGGAATTTTTATCCTAAATACACCCTGTGACCCCGTTGAGACCATTTTTAGTGGATTTCAATTCAACAAAAGAAACATGCAAGCCAAATTTTATTATTATAGTCTTAGTAGTTCAAAAACGGGAATTTTGTTTATCAATACACCTCAGTAGCTCCCCCGCTTCTCCCTGAAGTTTATTTCCCTAAAATCCATTCTTAATGGAACTCTATTCAACTAAAGAAACGTGATTTAAAAATTTCAAGTAAATGGGTTAGAAAATTTAAAAACAATATTTTTTATAACTCTCCTTGACCCCACGCAACCTCCTCGCTTGAGGATCGATTTTCGCAAAACTCTTTGTTGGAAGAATATTCCATGAAAGGAACATACCTTTTAATTTCAAAGCAAGTGGGTCTTATTGTTTTAAAACGGAAATATTTATCTAATACGCCCCTTAATCCCCCGCAGTGCCCCTTGGGGGAAAATGTTCTTGAAACCTATTTTGTAGCGGATCTCTACGTTATGAAATTAATCTGCTTATTAAATTTCAAGACTGTACGTCTAATAGTTTAAACATGGATATAATGTTCTATAACACCCCTTAAGCCCTCTCAATGCAACTTGGGGATCAATTTTTGTAATAAACATTTTACAGCGGACCTCTACTCCAGGAAAGAAAACTGCATTCCAAATTTCCAGACTTACGTCTAATAGTTAAAAAATGGAAACAATTATCTATAACGTCCCTTAAGCCGCCGTAACGCCACTTGGGTTCAATTTTTTCAAAATTCTTTCTTAGAGGATCTCTACTGCATGAAAGAAATATCCCTATCAAATTTCAGGTCTGTAGGTTTAATAGTTCCAAAGATATCATGATGAGTCAGTGAGTCGCTTTTCTCCTTTATATTTATATATATAGACTAGAGGACCCGATAGACGTTGTCCTGTAAACACATCTTAAATTCAAAATAAAAGATTTTTGAATATTCGATACTGCGATCGTAGCGCAGTCAGCCGGATCCAATGTAAAACATTTCAAGATCAACAATTTATAAATAAAAAATTAATTTAATAAGCATTTCTAAACCAAGTTTTAAATCTAAACCATTCTCGAGTCCACTGGAACAGACAAAAACTTTCATCAAAATCGGTCGAGCCGTTTAGGAGGAGTTTAGTGACATGCACACGCACAGAAGATTTTTATTTATAAAAATGTATTTTGGTTTTTTATTCAAAAGAATCAAAGATTTTGATTTCGCGATGTCCAGAAAAGTGTTAAACAATAACCTCAAAACATCAATATTTATAAGGAATGTAACGCAAAAAAATATTTTCATTTTATTTCAATGCAAGTTAAAAAGGAAAAAAATCCCCTGGTGAAAGAAAAACTTACATGTACATATTAGGTTTTGGGAAGCATTTATCGTTTTAAAGTATCTCTTCAGACAGATAAAAAATATTTTGATCGGAATTGTCTGTGAATGTGCTTCTCCACATCAAAATCTTTTGTCAGAGAAGGGATAAAAATACAATCATTTTGGATCAGTTTGTTGATCTTATGTACTAAATAAATCTTTCAAAGAGGAAACTCAAATACAGCCTACACTGCTTTATATTTTATTGTTCTTATTTTGATTCAGTAGAAATCTATCTTTTACAGGAAAAAATATAGTAAATTCTCATTGTAATCATTTTGTCCATATTTCCATAAGTTTCTGTTTCTTTTTATACTACATTAGAGAATGTGAACTGAGTTAATACTAAGAAATACGTTCTCTCTCTCGTCTCCAAAAAATAAAATACAATCAGTCTTAAATATTTAATTCGAAAATAATTGAACATGAACATAAGTTATCATAGTTGCGAATTGAATAAATCTTTAATAATTTTTATGTAATTTTAATATTAAACAAACGGAGGATTACATATCAAGTAAGAATTTATTTTCAAATACGTTTCAATTGGTTAGTTTATAATCAACATATATTCTTTTATTTTAAATAAAATGAGTGAGTGTTTCTTAAAGTTGCACTACAAATTAACGCAAGGGCTATAGGTGACGGTCCTTCTAATTCTTAACCATGGTCATGAGACGAAGACGATACTCCCCTTTCCGAACTTCCACACCATGCCAAAGGTAGGTATTTTAGCCCAGACAGATTTAACATACATCGCCTTCTTCTAGATGGGAGATCTTCAGTGGCATTAAGTTCGAACAGAAGATCCGTGACTTTGACCACTGGGCTACCGTGGCCTTTTGAATAAATAAGACAGCATAGCAATATGTATTCTCTTTTTTTTAGAGTACTTGATTTACATTAATCTGAAAATTAAATTGGCTTATATCACACAGAAAAATAAATTCATCGCATAATCTGTGTAGCAATTTATAATCAAAAGACTGCAATACAGCATCTTTATATAATTTACTGGAAAAGCAATTCTTTTTTCAGAAAAAAAAAACTCGTGTATCTTTTTTCAAAGGGCATTGAGTAATTGGAATTTCCAATTGAACTAAAATATTTCCATAAAAACAAGATACATCCAAGGGTTAAAGTTGTCCATAAAGTAGATCCAGAATTTCTCTCGCAGAAGGTGGAATGTTATAAAAAATTACGACTTTGGTGGAGGATGTGGAGAGGATTTTCGCTATCCCTAAATTTTACGAGTATTATTTGATTTTTCCTTCTGGAAAGGTACATTTTCACGTCCCAAACTAATATTTCCTTTAAATCATGAACATTTCTACAACTTCTAGTTTATCATTAGGGTTTCAAACTTATTTTAATGGCTCCTTATAAAAACGTAATTTATGTGTGTAACAACGCATAAATAGTTTATACCGCTAGTCAAAATCGATATTGTCACAGGAATAAAAAGACAACATATGTGGAAATTTTCCGACTAATGATGTAATATTTTTAAAAGAAGCAAGCAGTTTCAAAAAATTCAGGCAATTTAAAAATATATGTGGATTTTATTTTTTTAATTTTAAGTTATTTTATATACTTATATTTTGACCCCATTACGATGATTTTTATTTTATCAACATAATTATCCGTCTGGCATTAATCATTTCAAATAAAATTCGAAGGAAAAATACCTCAAATAATTGTATTTAAAGAAGGTATTTGCTCGTCTGCTATGACCAATCAAGTAATTGATTATTTATATAAAGAATTATATATAATAAGTGAATTAATTTTAATTCATTTATATTGTAGTGAAAACCAAATAGAATATTTACTGAAAAATAAATCAAGCTCACATTTTTTTCAAAACACATTTGTATTAACTTTATTGTGAAAATAAAAAACAGTATTAATTGAAGTCTTAAGAAACTAAACCATTCAAGTTTTCAAAATTTAACCAGAAATTTTAACTACTAATGAAACAGGATTAGACTAATTTAAAATCTCACACTAAATCCCTTTTTATAAGATGTTTATTAATAAGTCATGTAAAATTCTTTAAACATAAGATGATTGTGATATAAACATCTATTATATATTTAAAAAATAACTTTCTTATAGTTAAAGGTTAAATTTAACTACAGAAAAGTTACTTTCTAGAAAAAAAGACATCTTTGGTGTCTCGTAATTATATCGTAAATCATTTTTTTATCTCTATACGAGTCTTTTATCCATGTGTGACCTATTTATAAATAAGATAATTATCTTCTTATAAAATGTATAAATAGCACAATTTATTTTATTTAAGCTGAGTAATATTATATTACTATGAAAATAATACGCACAAGGAAGTCTCAGCCAGCGTAAAATATAGCAATATTTCAAAGTGCGTATGTTAAACATTTTTATATAATTCGTGTTAAACCGTACAACCACCTACTAAATCTCGAAATAGACATCAAGCTAAATATTTTTCTAATTTACTTTTTAAAAATTCTCAAGATTTTTTAATGAATAGTTTCAAGTGTAAAAGAAATATTTCAAAGTTGTAAGATAGTGCCCGTATTATTATTTATTTATTATAATAAAAATGCAAAATATGTATATAATATTTTCGATTTTTCTTTTAAAAATGTAACTATTTTTGCAATACTTAAAAATTCATAATCTTTTCATTTACATGAATATTCTACGTTTAATACACATTATAGATGTAGTAATCACACAACATACATTTTGACAATCTGACACTATTTATTTTGAAAATTTGTACTAGTTTTGGATATTTTAACTACTTTTCGAACTTTAAGCGTTATTTCTTAGATCATGAGTTCTACACTTATATAATTACAATTCCATTATTTTTCCTTTTACATCTTTCATTCAAGAATTTCATTTGATTACTGACGTTTTATGGTATTCGATGGAAATAAAACTCTTTATTTTATAAATATTATTATATAAACATTTATAAAATTTATTTTAATTAATTTATTTTTGTTTACAGTAACATATGTTAGATATTTTTCAGTTTCTTAAAGTATTATTTGCCAATTTTGTAGAACAGTTTTCAAACTCATATTTTTATTATATTTGCAACCGCGTGCAATAAATCCTAAATGTAAGATCCTAATGTAAGATAATCCTAAATGTAAGATAAAGCCTTTCATTGGGAAATTAATATGCGCAAAAATATGAATTATACGAATATCATATCTGGCAGATACCTCATCTTGGTATATTATCGTGTACATTATCTCATAGCTGTATATTATCTTGCATATTATATTTATATATTATCCTGTATATTATATTTATATAATATCTTGTATATTATATTTATATATTATATTGTATATTATCTCATATTTATATATTATCTTGTATATTATCTCATATTTATATATGATCTTGTATTTTATCTTATATTTATATATTATTGTGTATATTGTCTCCTATTTATATATTATTATATATATTCTATCATATTTCTATAAGGACAAATGTTTATTTATGCATCATATACAGAAAGGTTGAGGCATACAGAAATATTCTTTGGGCATTTCATGAATTTTTTAGTGCTAAATGAAAATGAGTAAATAATTGTAACACTTGTGTATTTTTCACAATTTATATTCTAGGTTCACATAACAGACACAGCACTAAGAGGTGAAAGTATTTAATTCGGATAGCCTATCAAGTTTTGTGACATAATTTGATTGATCCTTGATTTCATTTTCATATTTTTACACAGTGCACTGTCTGAATTTAGTTCTCTATCATTCATTAATTTGAAACTAGAGGACACATTTGATAAGCATTAGTTTTACATAACAATAAAACCTACGTAGAATCTTTATATTAAAAATTATGTGCAATTTTTTTACTAAAGATGAAAAAAATTTTAACATAGTAAAATAAAAAAATAAAATCTACTGTTTCCGATTCATTGTATTTAGATTCTATCCTGTGTTTTTTTAAAGTCTTTTCAGTTTTTCAATGTTATTCAATAACTATCAATAAACTATCAAAAACTATCAAATAAAATATTATTTGAGTTCAATGCAACCAACTGAATCCAAAATTTTATTACAGAAATATTCGCTACTACTTTTAGTAAGTAAATAATGATTTTTTACTGTTTTTATACTTTTTAATAGCAGATTATTTCCGAAAACGCGAAGATGAGTTTCAAGGATGCGTTAAAGCAAATTTTAACGAAAATTCTTTCAACAGTTTAGAAGATAATAATAGTCATTATATGAACTATTTGTTTAATATTACTCTAAATTTCCCGTTTTGGACAGCATCATTTTACGTTCAAAACCCTTTTTTTAAGAACATCATAACGTACGGTACGTAAGAACAACTATAACTAAATTGTTGAAGACAACTAAAAAGATTCTGCCTCTCTTATAATTTACATAATTTATAGTCTGTTTGTTGTAAGATTAAGTATCATCATGTAAATTACGAAGAATGTTAGAATCGCGTAAACAAAATATTTTTTTGCTATAATTTTCAGTTTCACGTTTTAACTGTTCTTTTTCTAGTTGAATATTTTATTTTGAAGGCGTATGAATAACACGTGAGAAGTACTTCAATATTTTTCGATAATAACTTCACATTTTTGTGAAAAACTTTAGTTTTCATGAATAAATTTAATTACGAAATATCTCATGAAACAAACAAAGGTTTACTATTTATGGGGCCCGGCTTGAATATAAATGGATTATTTGAGTTACGAATTTGAAGTAATTGTATAATATAATAACTTTTCTTATCAGCAATTAAAACCTCCAAAAATTTAGAAAAATTAAACATGGAAGAAAAAACATTTTTATCTAGGAAATTGTTTTAAATTTTTATCATGAAAAATATCTACTGGCAAAAAATCTTGGATTAACTCTTTCAAAATAATTCTGAAAAAGAAATTTTAAAAAAACATGTTTAACCCTAAATTTAAAAAAGTATTTTGAAGAATAAGTTAGATCTATTTTTTTTCTTTTTAACTCCAATAGCTTAAACCTCAATAATCTTTATGTATGATGACAAAAAGATTACAGAAATCGTAGCGGAAGGTTTAAAATAACGCAATACAACTTCATTGATAATGGATTAAATACGTGTACATGATTTAACACAATTTAATGGAATTAAATAAAATAATCATAAATACGCATAATTCAAATGAATGGATATAGAAAGAAATTATTGATTATTTAAATTAATGTAAAAAAACATTGTATAAAATATATTTAAGCTATTATGAATACTTACAATAACTTAAATATAATAAACTATTGTAAATAATAAAGCTTATGAACTATTCTTCGTAACAAAAAGTGACATTCCTATTTTGAAAAGCGAGGGAGATGTATAATATATTTAGATTGTGAATCAGTGTAAACATTCTCATTTAAGCTGTATTCGTATACGATTGTTAACACGTTATATACAGTTAACTTTTCTTTTTGATATAAATAAGAATTACAAAGTAGAAGAATATTTCATTATATTTAGCCGTTTTATCTTGAAACATGCATCTATGAACTATGTTGAATAAAAGTTTCTGATTTTTCAAATAATTTTCCCTTCGTCAACTCATGCAGTAATAAAAAATTATTTACAAATGCAAATAATTCTATCCTTACAGTAGAAAACCAATAAAATAATGAGGGAGAAAAAGGTAAAAACAAATGGACACACATATATAAATCGGCAATTATCACAATAATATAGAAGCATAATTTATAAAATAAAATAATATACGACACGGCATGAATAAAAATTAGGTAAGCTATAGATTACTACTTTGAATCGCACTCCACAATTAGCTACAAAATATGACATAAATTATTGTAAGCAGCTAGAGAGAGAGAGAGAGATGTGTTGTAAGATATATTGTCCCAAACGTCTACCCCGAAAGAGATTGGTGCCATTAAAGTTTGGAGTCCGAAATTTCAAATCTCATTCGTTGGGGGTGGTTAAGTAGCGCAAACTCCTCCCCTGGACACGGTTCAGTTATTCACAATCTTCGATGCCCGCTCGTAGACTAAGCAGCATCTACTACCCACTAAACGTAAAATAAATGAGAGAGGGATGACAAAATTTAAAAACATTATTCATAATAGACAGAGCAACTTCTCTACTCAAAATAAAAAGAAACAATTTGATGTACGCACGTAGTGCGTATGAATGAAGATTGAAGGAATGATGACACGTAGAAAATAGTACACGCAAGATTTTCTTGCGGAATCACTAAAACTGCTCGAAAGAGCACCCATCAGCAAAGATGCAGGCCTCACACCGCCGGTGGAGAGACTGTCGAGCATTAGCAAATACCTTATGTATCTCCCGGATATCGCCTGCTACGACGGCATTCCTCGGTTTATGCAGGAGAGGTCAGACGAGCGTGCCAGCCAATTTACCGGACCACCCCGTCCAATCAATCGCCCTGGATATACTGTATCCAATGCACTTCACACATCTGCACTGAAATGTGCAGGCGCTCCGTCATGTTGGAACCCCATACGAGTCTTTATGTTGGCTGGAACACTTTTCAGTAAAACTTTACACCATTACATACAGTTAGCACCATACAGTTAAATCCTTGTGAACTACACTTTGCGTGCAAATTGGATGATTTACATAATCGGGTATTTTGCGGGGAGAAATTGCTCATGTCTGTTTTTATTTAATTTTGTAATCCCTCTCTCGTTTATTTTAAGTTTAGTGGCTAGTAGATGCTGCCTAGTCTACGACCAAGCATTGAAGATGTGAATAACTTAACCGTGTCCAGAGGAGGAGGTGAGTTAAAATTTCCCCTCCTGAACACAGTTGAGTTTGCACTACTTAACCACCCTCAACGATTCAAATTTTGTGCTCAAAATTTTAGTTTAAGCCTAAGCTTTTGAAAACATTTAATGTGATACAAAAAACAACAGTAAAAAATAGTTGTTCGTTACTCTAAAGTCTAAAGCTCCCTCCATCGACATTTTTTAGATTTATCTTTAAAATTTATTTTTCAAGAAAATACTGACAAAAAAAATAATTTTAGCAAAAACCGCTAACGAATCGATTTTTATAATATAATCCGTTTTTATATAATCCGTTTTTTATTATCATTTGAAATTTCGGACCCTAAACTTTAATGGCACCTATCTCTTTCAGACCCTACGTTTCCTATTTACTATTGTTTGTCTTGATGTGTACTATAACCCCTTAAGGTTTTGCTGCAGATTTTAGCTACACCCTGTACTTAAGATAGTAAAAAAATCAGTTATTGTTCTAATAACTTTTTTTATTTATTTGGCAACTGGTAGTATTACAAGATAGTATAAGGATAACTGAAATAAATTTTACTGCTTATAAAAACTTATATTTTGTTTATTTCAATTAAAACTAATAAAAGACGATTGCTATTAAGTTGATGAGTTGGGGTTTATTCGATTCAAAACTTATAGTAATTGTATTTTTAATTTTTATGGCTTATTTTACAAATTCTTAAACATACATTTCCATATTTTCCATTAAAAACTACTGGGTTAAATCAGGGTGCTTAGGATTTTAATTGTTATGGAAATTGTAATTCTAATTAATGATTATAAGGAATTATTATACTCCAAGAAAAGGTATAGGCAAATTTATAATAAGATGCGTGGGAACTAATGAGAAATATTTCTGGACAAACCTTTGGAAAAAATGATAACCATTGAGAAATGCAAAACCGTGTTTCAAAAGACACTTTAAATAGTAATTCGAGCATTTTTTTAACATGGAAAAAGTTCCATCAAAACATTTTAATAAACAGGAAATTGATAACTTTTGTTAATCAAATATTAAGAAGTTTCGCAAACAGAAATTAATTCAGCGATAATTTAGTTTATCTATTCCAAGAAATTAAATGAAATCAAAAGGAACAAAACTCACAAGCTGTAAAAATAAATTTAATAAACGTAAAGGCAATCCTAATTCAATTCAGTGCATTTCGAAACTAAGGATATTGTGACCCCGCTGTCGCTTATATGAAGTAAAAGACGCCAAATAATCAGCCATTATAATAAAATCAATACATATATATATATATATATATATATATATATATATATATATATATATATATATTAATCTTACTATTTATTATCAATAAATGTGATAAACTCAGGGTGTGGTTAACTTAATCGCTATCTGAAATTTCTAAGATATATAATTAAGTCATTATTCTTTCTGACGATTCAAAGTAACAACACTAGTCAGGCTTGACTAGATTTTCTTCTAGAATGAGACCAAAGATTATCTTCTATAACTCCGTGGACTTCAGAGAAAAACTTGGATAATCTAACTTCCATAGCAGCCTAACAATCAACCCCTATACTCACTTTGCTAGAGTTTAAATAGCAATCAAATTAGCATAAAACACAGTTTCTTTACGGGAAGCAACAGCTGAGAAATATTTTTTCCCAGATAATTAGTCACAGATGCGGATAAGACCCGCCAAAGAGATGCCTCATACGAAAAGCATTTATTAAATATTCACACAAAGAAAAAAAAGTTAAGTTGCTTATTTACATACAAAATACATATTAGTCTTTACTATTAACTCTCTTAGGAGCCTCTTAGTATTATGCTTATAAATTTAAATGCGTAGAACTAATACATTTAATGCTACCCAGAAATTAGAATCAAAATATTAATAGGGATTTTTTTTAAATTAAGTGCAGAACAGATAAATATAATGAGAGTAGATAAATATGTATTTAAGATAACAAATTATTTATTTTAAATATATATTGCAATATACGTGTTTATTCTTAGTTTAAACAATTTAGTTAATGTTATATTAGTTAACTAACTTAATGTTGTGTAGTAATGCAATTAGTAATTATATTTTGAGTGAACTTTGAAAATCTTGTCGATTGAGCAATTCTAATAAATTATTTTTCAATAATTTTTACTTGTGAGATAGCACTTATGAAGGTTTATTATAGTTCCTGAGATCTAAAAACGAGAGAGAGAGAGAGATAAGTCCCACACCGTAGCTCTGGAAGTATTCTGAGAAGGAGCTTGCAAACTTCAATTGCACTTCCATGAGCATCCCGTATAAGCTACATGAAATTCAGGTCTGGAGATTGGACAGACCTCTCCAGGACAAGAATATCCTGGGTTTTAAGTTATTCATCAACCGTCAGAACTCATTGAGAACCAGTGTTACCGTTCATAAAACGAAGTAGGCATCTATTGTCCCTCTGGAAAGCTTCACATAAGGCTCTACATGACAGCCAAAGTGCCTCTCTAAAAAGACGAACAGCTCTTTATTCCCCTACAACACGCCGATCCCAAATCATAACATCGCCATTTTCCATAGTGCATTTTCTGCATGATATTAGAGGGTACCTGGTTCTCTCCAAATATAAGCATATCGAGGGTTAGCATTCAACCAGAATCTCAGCTAATTAATGAAGAGAAGATAGTCCAATTACTCCCATGTCCAAGGTTGATGTAAGCATTAAGTAAGGCCGTGGTAGCCTAATGGTCAAGGCCATTGACTCGTGGCAGGTATGTCAGGAGTTCGAACCCAGTACAATTGAAAACCCACAGTGCAAAAATAGCCGATGCTCCTTAAATATGTCGAGGTTTAAACTTCCTCCCATTGGTGTGGTGTGAACGATAGGAGAGGGACAGTTCAGGTATCGTCCTCATAAATTGATAATGGTTCAAAATTACGAATGGACTTTGGTATTCTGGATTCATCCTTATGACTCAGAAAACAAGAAGCAATCCGTGGAATATCGTCATCCTGGTTCTCCGAATGTCAAGAAATTCGAAACTTCAATGTCAGCAACAAAAGTCAGGCCCACCATCTTTTGGGATGAAAGTGGTGTGCTTTACATGGAATTTCTGACTAATAGATTGAGGGTGAATTCCGGCAGGCACTGCGTTTATAAACGTACTTGTTATTTTAATATAAGATATTAAAAATATAAGTGAGTTATCCCTCATGTTACACATACCATGCATGTAGAAACGGCCATAACACTGCAGCAATAAGGAAATAAGCGTGTTTGGAATTCCCCCCCTATACATGGGGGAAGACGCCACATGGTTCAGAAATAAAGGAAATGAACTTAATTTTTTTAATTGTGTAGCACTGTATAATATTGTATAAATTATAACTACAATTAATAATTCTGCTGTGAGAATGGCGCATAGGATCTCCATAGAAAGAGGATTAGATCGACTACTACTTCAACCTGCTATAGACCAGGAAATTTATTGCAAAGAAAGGATCACGTAGTATCCACCACGTCATGCCAAGGGAGAAGGAAGAGACCATAACTGTAATGGCATGCTGCAATACCGAAGGTAATATCCTTCATCCATATTGTATTTGTAAAATTAAACGGAAGAAGTCTAAGTTTAGGGATGGCATGCTGCCAGGTTCACATGTAGAGGGGAATGAAACATCCCCCTACATGAACTCAAAAGTGTTTATGAAATTTCTGAAGAAACGACTTATCCCCAGGAAAGAACCTGGGAAAGTTATCCTTATTTGAGATAGCCACGCATTCCATTGCTCAGATGTGGACGCATTAGATTTAGCAGCAGAAAATCACGTAATACGTTTTTCTTCCAAGCCATATCACCCAGTATTTATAGTCACTTGATCACTCGTTTTACAAACATATTGGCGACAAGCTCTAAGCTTATTGATACACAACAAGCCAAATCGTAAAGTGTCAAGACTTCAGTTCGGATCACTTCGGAATGCAGCTAGGAGCAAGGAAACCACAGTAGGAAATAATACTTCTAAGTTTTCACCTACTCAGATTTACCTCTGTAACCCACAAGCAATCCAATAGCAAGCAAACATGTGTTTAGCATTCCTGATGGTTTCAGCAATGATACAGCTGTTGCTTCCACCAGAGGGCATGGGACATGCCTACACCAGCAGTTGCTTCCACCAGAAGAGTTAGTGGCAGTATACTATCACCATCTCTGCATCCACTAGCACAGAACAAGGGATTTCCTGTCTAGAAGCAATTAACCCTATTCCTCCGGTCAGAAAAAGTAAGCTATCCGGGTGTAAAAAACAAACATCAGAAGTCTTAACTGAATCACAGAGGAGAGTAACTATACGGGAAAATGACCGAATAAAGCTATAAAAAGCGAGTAAGGGCAAAACAAATAACAGAAACCTTCGGAAAAACAGACAAAAAACAGACGTGTCAGCTTGTCATTCTCAAGTGAAGAAATTTCCCTAGGTACTAGTAGGGATAGTTTTGATAAGGATAATAATGACAACTTTTATTCTGTGTGTTAAGGGTGCTTTTATGCTAAAGAATGCCCCAAGTGTGACAGGATTCAGTGCATCGAATGCAACCAATGGTTGCAAGAAAATTGCAATGATAATCATTTGCACTGAGGGATATGTTGTGTAGACTATCATTTGAATCCGTACTGTTATTATTTTTATCAAACTAATTATGAAAGAATTTAATTTCTTTTCTATAGTCACATTTAATTTGGTAATGTTTGTCTTATTTTTTTATTTGCTGTGATGTTGCTGCATCTTACTCCATTGCTCGTGGCATCTTATCCTATATATGGAGGAACATGCCGCAATTAAATGAATTTATTTTTTAACATTAAATGTCTTATTTATTTCCATACTAATAAGAACTTGTATACATAACCAATTAAATACTGAAATAAGTGTATTTTTTATGGTCTTGTTATTTTAATTTTCAATGCACTAATCGAAAAATCTTTAAATGTGGCAGATTTGCCCCGATTCACCTTAATATATGTATATATATGCATATATATATATATATATATATATATATATATATATATATATATATATATATATATATATATATACAGAGAGAGAAAAAGAGCGACTCACTCTTTCAATCATCACGATATCTCAAGATATACTCACAAACGATATGGGTTATTAGACCCAAAGACTTGAAATTTTCTAAAGATGTTCCTTTCATGGAGAAAAACAGCGTTTATCAAACCGTGAGGTGTGCCCCTCTAGGAGGGCGTGGTAACTGAACGAGGGGACGCGAGCATATTAAAAAGTCGAAAACAAAAGATTATTCAAAAAAATTTTAACTTACTGAAAGCGAATAAACAAAAAGTTCTGACATAATAAAAATAAAATACACATTTACACTGATATAATACACTTATAAATCTATCAGTACTGCATGATGTATTTTATAATTAATTTACAAAACTATAAGTTAGGAACAAATTTTTAATAAGATCCAGTGACCCCATGGGTTTATCATGTATAAGATTATACACAAAAATTAACACATATCTTAACAATTTGTACTGTTTATTATTAATCACTTAACTGCTGATTAAAAGTTACGCAATTTGCTCCCCAATGGGGAGGAAAAAGAGAAAAGAAAGAAATAAGCAAATCCTTTGGAATTAGTAAATCCTTTGCAAACAATGTCAAGGTCTTTTATTGCATTCCAAAGTGTTCGGTACAATTTTATGAATAGCAGGGCACATAAAATGTCATACTTCGGAAAGCTCTAAAGCTTTCGGCAGTTAATGCTTTGGCTGAAAGAGACGTTTATGTACGCCAGTGGTATTTAAGAGGTTAAAGTCGTGTTGTAGCTTTAGCGTCAAAGTATAGTATTATTGAATTCAATACATTGTTATTGTATGGAGGGGGGCGTGATGAAAATTATGATTGAATATTGGATCGCAAGTATTGAAAGTTTGAGAAGCACTGAAGAAGAGATCCGCTAAGAACGTTTTTACGAAAATCGAACCCCAGAGCATGTTACGAGTTTATTCTCGTTTTCGAACTATCAGACCTATAGATTTAAAATATGATAGGCCCGTTCTTTCCATGGAGCAAAGGGTTTCCAAAAATCAATCACCCAAGGGGTGGCACGAGGGCTTAATAGGAGTTGTAGGTAAATATAATCCCGTTTTTGAACTATAAGACCTATATAATTGAAATTTCATAGACATGTAATTTTTATGGAGTACAGATCGAATACAATAGGAGTTTTGTGAAAACTGTCCTCCAAAGAGCGCTGCGAAAGCTTAAGTGGAGTTAAAGGTAAATGTTCCCATTTTTAAACTATTAAACCTACAGATTTGAAATTTTATATGCCAATTCCTATCCTGGACTAAAGTGCTCTAAAAACGCCTTCCTTTTTTTCCAATTGTGAGACTTACAGGCTTGATATTTTGTAAGCATGTCTTTTTTGTTCAATATACACTGCTGTTTATAAAAAATGCAACATCATGAAGGAATTATCAGAATTAAATGAACTTTGCAGCAAATATCAATTATAGGATGTTACGTAAAATAGTAACATTTCAGAGCCACCGCGCATGAGTGGAGTGAGCAGCATCCTCTGAACAGTTGCTGAAAGCGTATAAATAGACGGCTGCAGAGGGGAGATTGAAAATAGTTAATGATTATTTGTTAGTATCGAACGCTTAGTAAGGAGGATTATCAGCCTTCGAGAAGGAGGATTTTCCTATCGCGCACTAGGAGCTTGTGAGCAGTGTAACAGTCCCACAGTGATGCGAGTTTGGAAGCATTTTACCTACGAGCACCGAATAACTCGAAAAACTGGCACGACTGGACGGTGGAATGTGACCTGGTGGTGAATGACCGTTCAGATTTCTCCAGGCAGTTGACAGCACGTTGGTTTACATCTACAGGTGTACTAATGTCACCTTCGTCAATTTGTCGACGTCGTCTGCACCGTGGATTGCATGCAAGGTTGCCTTTATACAGGATCATCCTCACGGCAAACCATCGACAGTTGTGTCTGCAATGGGCTCATGAGCACAGAGCCTGACAAGCTGATTGACACCAAGTTGTCTTTTCAGATAAATCACGCTTCAATTTGTGGGACCATGAGGGTCTCATTCGTGTTAGACGCTATGCTGGTGAAAGCTGCCTTCCAGAGTGCGTTATCGAACGACATAGTGGCCTAACACCCGGAGTTATGGCTTGGGGTGCGATTTCGTATCATGGACGATCCAATTTGCTACGAATTGAGGGTAATCTCAATATCAACAGGTACGTTCGTGAAGTTCTACAGCCCGAAGTCGTTTCCTTCATTTAAGGCATCTCTGTAGCTATCTTTCAGCTGGATAATGCATGCTCACGTGTTACAAAAACTGTTCGAGACTTCTGTTCAGCCCAATACATGCAACTTCTTCCTTGGATTGCTTATTCGCCGGATATGTCGCCTATTGAACCCGTGTGGGATTTGGTTGGTCGGTGTCTTGCTCGTGATCTGCGTCCTGGGGCTTCAAAAGACGAACTTTTGCTGCGCATCAAAAAAATAGGGAATTTTCTTCCCCAAGTAGACATTCAAAATCTGTTTGACTCCATGCCACTTCGTATAGCAGCACTTATTTTAGCGTAATGATGGCTACACCAAATACTGTTATCAGACACTAAATATTGCTATTTTTGCTTTGAAAATTTCGTCATTTATTGGTAATAATACAATTCGTTTGTGTATTAAATTTCATTTAATTCTGCTGATTTCTTCATGGTGTTGCATTTTTTTACAAACATTAGTTTAGATTTGCAGTAAAAGGTTTTTTTACGGAAATTGACTCGTATGAGAAGGAGTGGGAAGTTAATGAGACGTACTGATAAAATTCTTCTTTGCATCTTTGGAACAATCCATTTTGAAGCAGGTTATGAAAGTGCAAAAGATAATTCTACTTCAATTTTAGAAATTATTATTTAGAACTGTCCTTTTAAAATCAAAGGGTGAGAGTTGTAAGAATATTTCTTTATGCATGTATTTATACTGAGTGAACAAATAATTAGAAACACCCTTTAGTAAGCATTTGGTTACATTTTTCATTGATAGCAAATGAACTTTTATAGTCCATCATCTGTTAACGCCCACCTTAAGTCTGTCCTGTGCGTCGGAAAATGTTTTGCGATGCAGCTGCATTGATTTCAGTTATAATTTGTCCAGTTGTTGCCCTTATTTTGCTGCAGACTATACGCATTATACATTGCAACTCTGTCCTTTATCAGCCTTTTTCGACCACAATAACTCTAAAGATGCTATCTCCAGTTCTTTTTGCTTCGACGATCATCCGTCTTTAAAAGTCACTTAAAAATTTCATTGTACCTATTTTGACATTAATTTTCATTCCATAACTAAATCAATCAAAACTGCGCATTCCTAATATAAGTAACTCTATGTTGATAAGTCACCATAAAATTTATTTACTTTTAAGTTAGATTCGACTCTAATTTCTTGTCCACTCAAGCCACATATGTAAACTTTTTATTCGCTATTTCTTTTAATTTTAATAGAAGAACACACACATTACCAAACCGATACACTTTAAATTTTTCCACTGCAGGCTCTCAAGTACTTAGGCATGGTGAGACGAACACATTCTTTATCAGATTTTTCATTCGTAAAATTATAATATTGAAAAAATAGTCGTAGAAGTATGAAATTTTAATTATCTCGCTGCGAAGAGCTACATGTGTAACGCCTACGTTTGCTCCCCTATGTTAACCTCGAGAGGGTTAACATAGGGGTAATCTGAAAAATATGCAATCTAATTTTTAATCTCTGACAATCTTGTGAATGGAATTCGGTTGAAAAGCTTTAGTCTGTATAAAAACAAGCTCTGTTCTCTGAGAAATCCCCAACTACATACTTCCGTTTTAGAGTAAAATCTGGTGTTTTATTTCATGGAAATCGTCATTTAACCCCTTCGCGACGGGCAGTGCAAATATGTATTCTTCACGGACGCATCTCAGGGACGGGCAGTGCAAATCTGCATTTTCAGCTGGAACGTTTTTAATGACCCCTAGATGGCACCCTATATCCATTATATTGAAATCGAACGTAGCTAGAGTAACCTGACCTTCAGTTAGTTTATATTCCGCCTGAATTTGATATTTTGCACATCAGCTGAGTAGGGGGAGGGGGTAATTGAAAGGTCAACAAACAGAGCTCGGCTCATAAACTTTCCTCTTGAGATGAAACATTCGCGTTTCTTATAACTCATCGAATACTTTTTCTTATTTTTTTTTACTACTGTGTGGGGTTTTAGCGTGAGTTCTGCTTAAGATTTGTTGTTTTCGGATATATTTCGCGTACTTTTCTCATTTCAAAAACTTTGACTTCAGATTATTATTTGATTGTTTTGAAGGCATTTTCCTAACCTTAATATAAACAAAAAGGGTGAAAAAAGCCAAAGCGTTTAGTCACAAACCGTGTGTAAATATTAAAAAAACGTAACAAGCATTTCATGCTTGCAAATCATACAAAAAAATGTAGGACTTTACGTTTCTCCATACTTCGAGATTTTCCACACTCAATCTTCATTTTAATTTTGCTATTTCTTTTTGTAAATAACCTTTGTCGTAATTTTTTATTATTTTGAAAGTGTATTAATGTGTTTTGTCCATGAAAATTTTGGAAAAAATGAATAGTGCTGGCGAAATTTATTTCCCAAGGTAAGTCATATTTTTTTATATAAGTTAAAGGAAAAACGTTATTACAATCTAGTTTTAATGTAACTTACAAATTGTGTAATAATCTAAAGGGGTACCAAAAATTACGGTGCTAGAATTGTAATTTTATTATTTATGTGTGTTTTTCTTAAGTTAGGCTTAGCGACAAAACCGCCCCGTCCTGAAAGGGTTTTAATGGAATATTTATATACGTATTTATTTTTTTCCCCTCATTTTCTCTAACAGACACAATATCAGCCGAATGCTACCAGAGGAAAGCACTATGATTATTGTTGTTCTTTTTGTGAAATCACTTCCCCAACGGTATCTTGGGACATCACATTTATTTATATACATACGAAAATAATGATCGCGGATACTGCACACAACAAGTCTGACCTAAAAGCACACAGCCTCCGGTCAGCTCGTCAACCCCGTAGAAGGAATGCGTGGGAGTGAGGCGGGAAAAATAGTGCGTGGGTGGATCACTCAGTTCAATACACAATTATTTTCTGATTTAATCTTACAACCTTTATCCATTAAACATGTTACAGACAGTAAATTACATCTTAATTGAGGAACATAACTGACATCAGTAATTGTTAGATTAATAGAATTACAATGTTTTGTTCTCACAGTTTTAGCTGAAACGTTTCCAGTTCCTTGGCTCATCATTTTAGAATTTTTATCGGCTAAGTAAATGTCCATCACTTCTGGACTAAAATTTTTGACCACATAGATTCTTTGGCCATATGACAGGATGCACCACTATCCAGAATCCAGATATTGTCACAAAGTTTTTCTTCTCGATGGGAAGCTGTAAATACGTGTCCATTTCTAGACGAATTATTTCTTTGGCTTGTACTTGGAGAGTTCTTGTTTCTATAATAACAGTACTTAGCTAGATAATTTGATTTTCTGCAAGTATAACACAGTCTCGTTTGCTTTTCATTTTTTCTCTTACAATAAAATGCTTCATTAATTCCATCCATGCCAGTTTTAATTGGCAAGTTTAAAGTTGTTCTTCTTCCCTTAAAATTTGTAATATTTCGTCCATGCTTTTTCCTCTTTGTGTTTTCAGAATATCGCGCACTTTGGAGAATTTTCCATTTAATCCTCTAACGGTATGGTAGACCAATTCCCTCGGCGACACGTCCAGTCCAAGGGAGTGACACTTAGTCGAAATCCCCCGCGCTCTTGCAATATAATCTGCTACAGTTTCTCCATTTTTCATTCTGATGTTTTTTAGTTCATTGCCCGCGTCAATTTTTCGGTCTTCGCCTTTGCCGATGTAAGTCGCTCTAATTTTATCCCACAGCACTTTCACGTTGTCTTCCGCCGCGATCTGTAAGGCTTGCTCATCTGCGAGCGATAACTTAATGTATGCTATTGCATCTGAGTTTTTCGTAATCCAGTCCATTTCATCTTTACGGGTAAGGTCTTCAGGTTTTTCCTCCAAGATTAGAGGGGGTCTAATCTTTTTAAGCTAAGGGTAGCTTTCATTTTAAGCTCCCAAATAAAATAGTTCGTTCCGTTTAAATCGGGAATAGTTATCTTATCCATTGTAGGTAGAAAGGTTTAAACGTTCACAAAGTCAACTAACTCATCACACAGATTAACCACGGACTGCTACCACTTGTTGTTCTTTTTGTGAAATCACTTCCACTACGGTATCTTGGGACATCACATTTATTCATATACATACGAAAATAATGATCGCGGATACTGCACACAGCAAGTCTGACCCAAAAGCACACAGCGTCCGGTCAGCTCGTCAACCCCGTAGAAGGAATGCGTGGGAGTGAGGCGGGAAAAGAGTGCGTGGGTGGATCACTCAGTTATCCTTCCGCCAGGAAAAAATAGTTCACTCGCTTCACCCCAACAATTATTTATATGTTTAGTTCGTAAACTTTCTTGGATTTCAAGGAAGCTCATTAAAAGAAATATGCTTCTCTCTTTTGAGATTTTGAAAATATTTTGTGAAATAAGTATTGCAGAAATATGTGGATAATCTGACTGCTTTCTACCCTGAAATTTTTTTCTGGACCAGGTTTCTTACCACTTTTTACTTGATTGATGTTATTTTATGTCAAATGATAACCATAAAAAGTAACAAAAGTTAATAAACATAACTATATTTCCGCTTTAACAACGTTTATATTTCTGTTTGCGTTTCTGACATTTATAAATTTAATTTCGACTTTTTTTCGTTTTAAAAAAATGTCTATTATATTTAACTTATTAATCTCTAAAAAATTTTAACTACGATGCATTTATAATGTTGGATGCTGTAGAAAGTCATTTTGTCTAGAATGAAATAAATGGTTTTATTGCTTTTGTTTTCCTGTATATTAATCATTTCTTGTCTCTTAGAAAACATTTATTAAAAGCAAATCATATGGACTAGATTGTAAACAAAAAGGTTTTGAAAAGTTTTTACAGCATTGTATTTTAAAAAGGCTTTTGTTTGATTTTGGTTACGTTCTATTAGCAAAATAATTTACTACCTAAAAATAAAATTAATACCTCACAACGAAGCTTGCATTTTAAAATATATGTAGAATAAACAAGTACGTCTCCTTTTTATTTTAAAAAATAACATTTAGAAACTTAACAATAACACATTATCTGTTCATTTAAAATTTTTGCCCAATTTTTAAGTAAGGAAAGCTCTAAAAGTCCAAAACACGTAGAATTGAAACATTTTTTGTCCATCCTTTCTGGAATTAGTTAGTCCTCAAATCCGTATTAAAAAGGAAATTTTCAGGGATAAAAAGCGTATTCTTCAATTTTTTAGTTTTCAATGAAATAAATAGGCTTTATGATCTGTTAAAAACTGATATTTTTAAAGGTCCAAAGAAAAAAATTGACCAAGAAATTGAACTCCGTTTATTCAATACCAAAGTATAATTTTTTATGCTCCATTTTACATAATTACTCTTAATATTTTGTGATGTTTAATACTTATGAAAAATGACGTCCAAATCATCTTTTTTGTAAATAATGTAGAGTTGAATATACTTCAGAAACTTGACCAAATTTAAACCACTTTCACTCTTTTTCTTTTAAAAGTTCTTTTTGTTTTTTTCTTAATTATAGCTTTTGAAATTCAGATATTACATATGTTTTCTAAAAAATTACTTTATGTAAAATATTTTTTTAAATTATAGGAAAAACTTATTGTTAAAATCTCTCTTTACTTAAACACCATTCTCTAATATTTATGAATTCCAGAAAGATTAATAGGAAAATAAATTTATTTACTAAAACATTAATTATAAAAACTCTCACATATCTTCCTCAAGGCCAGACATTGTTTTTTTTACCAACGCCAATCCGTCGATAAAGATTTTCCTCTGCTTTTTTCTACAATGTATGGGCTCAATTTATTTTTTGGCTACTATGCTTTTATCAAGCTTTAAGTGTTACATTGTGTCTCTGTAGGGTGAATTTCATGTCCCTCAATTGTTGCACAATTTTAAAGTTTTTTCACTAGTATATATTATGTCATACACTGCTGGACAATTGCTAAGAACGGATAACACTATCATCCATAGCAACCACAAAATGAAAGGAAGCAAAATGTGGAAAATTAGAATAAGTGCGGGATATTAGTAAGAAGAAGTATGAGTATGCAAATTTTTTCCCACGTCTGTTCATCACGTGATAGCGTTCATAAGAGCTTTAAAGGTTTTGACGCGTGTGGACAGTTGTTGTTTCAAGTCAAAGTTTTACAGGAAAGATTTAATAGACGAACTTAAAATTTTTGGCATGTCTTCCCGACATCACATAGATGATTTTATGCGTGGCCGAGTTATTGGAAAGATCGAAGAAGGGCGAAAAATAACAGATGTTGCCAGGGAGTTCGACTTCGGTCACAGCGTTGTTTCACGGCTGTGGAAGTCATTTAAAACTACTGGAATGTGAAGTAGATGGCACGGGGGAGGTCGTGTTATAAGTACGACGCCTGCAGAAGACAGATATATCGTCCTATCAGCAAAAAGGAACAGGCGCACCACAGATCAGCAGGTGGCAAATCAGTTTCTTGCTGCCTCAGGAAAGCAGATCTCCCAAAAAACTGTTGCCAGACGTTTGAGGGGAGGAGGACTATACGCACGCAAACCTGTTGTGTGTGTCCCATTGACCAGACAGCACCGTACTGCCCGTTTGCAATGGTATCGTGAGCATTACAATTGGACTGAACAGGACTGGGCATGCGTACTATTCTCAGATGAGAGTAGGTTCAGTCTGTCATCGGATTGTAGACGCCAACTGATCTGGCGCGAGAGTGGTACTGATTATCGTCCAGAAAATATCCAGGAAAAGGACCTATATCCGACATGCAGTATCATGGTGTGGGCCGGCATAATGATCGATGGCCGCAAGCGCCTAGATGTGGGTTGGAATGGGACTATGACGAGCCAACGATACATTGATGAAGTTCTACTCCCTCATGTTCGTCTTTTCCGTGGTGCAGTCGGTGATAAATTTGTTTTTATGGACGACAACGCAACATGTCATCGAACACTCGCTGTTCAGGATTGTCTAGACAGCGAGGGTATTCAACGTCTCGTATGGCCAGCGCGTTCTCCAGATCTAAACCCCATTGAAAATGTGTGGGATGCTTTGGGGAGGCAAGTTGCTGGTCGAAACTATCCTCCGACAAACAAAAACACCCTCATCCGTGCACTCACAGAGGAATGGGATAAATTGCCTCAACAGCTGCTGGATAATGATGTGCAAAGTATGGTACAACGTGTGGAATGTTGCATCACGCTCCACGGTGGACATATCCCGTACTGATACCTTTCTTTAAGGTGCCTGCTGACTTTTAGATGTATCGTTCCATTTCTCCGTACGCAGATCAAATGAACATTTTTTTTCTTTCAGATGTTTCACAGCTTTTGTACTTTCCAGAACAATAAATTTTCTTCATTCTAATGTCTGAACAGTGTGGCAACTATATTTTATCCTACTAGGCCTCATGTTTCGCTTAATGTTATGCTACATAGCAATTTGTGATCCGTCCTTAGCAATTGTCCAGCTGTGTATATATACTCGCATATGCATACAATACAAACATACAACTACATCAAAAACTAAAATAATTTGCATATTTGGTCAAATTTCTGAAAAACTAATAAATTTTAGTAAAATTTAGTATGAACATTCATTTACAACAGAAAAAGATCTAAGGTTTAAAAACATTTGTACACATGATTATCAATAGCGCTATATTGTAACGATGTCCCAAACCAACATGTTGTGATATCAATATGAAAATGAATCGATTTTGGAGTGCATTCCCATTTCACAGCCAGACAGGGTGCACCTCGATACCCTACAGGACAATAGGCAGTCCCACTCTTGCAGAAAGGCAGTTTTTATGTCAGGTATGACTTTCATAGGGTTATGGCAAGAGGCAATTAGTCCCTCAAACGCCTCCTACAGATATGGTTAATTAGGTTAATGTCAAGAATTTGGTTCTCCAATTCACACAGTGAATATCCTTACTTTCAAATAATTTTCAAGCAAGCAAATGAACACTTTCTGGGTAAGCCCTTCGTCCATTAACAGCAACTCGTACCAGTTGTACCAATAGAAAATTGGAAAGGGTGTAAGGTATATCTCTTCCCTTTACCTTATGGTGGTCTGGAAATCTTTGTTAAGCATTTATCGGGATGTTCGACCGTCCACCATAATCTCTGTCCAAACCATTACATTTCCTATATCATAATGATCATTTTCCATGATGAAGAAAGGATGCATTAAAGCATCTAGGTCTCTCCAGATAAAAGCATGCTGAGAATCAGTGCCCAAGCTAAATTTCGACTCATGTGTCAGCTCAATACTGCCCTGAAGTCTTGTGCCCTGTAATATGCTCAATCTGCTGTTTTGTGTGCCACAGAGAGCGAGATGCAAACAACGGGTTTTCAGGAATACTATCCTCTCTCACAAAGCTTTCAGATAACTTTAGGTTGAAAAACTTCGGTTACAGTGGCAGCACACAGCTCACATGAGAAATATGAAGAGGTAGCAGTCTTGTGTCTCCACAATGAAAGTTGCGAATAAAAAGTATCATTCACTATTGTGAACCCTAGTCACTCTTGTGCATGTCTTCCCGATAGGGGTCTAGTTTTCTGAAACTGTTTCCAGAAATTTCAAATGCCATCTCTGTAGGCATATACGCTTATGATTTATCCTACCTCCAATATACTGACAGTTCTCCGTCCCATTCCATCATCCATAAGCTTGTAACTTCACATTTTACTTGATACCTTAAGTGTGATATTATCTCTCCAAAGTCACGTCTCCACAAACTCGAATGTGTTCGCTTACATATTCGACTGAGAATATTTTAATAATTCTTCGAGAGGGATTAGTATTTGTATTTCAATACTTTTAACGAAAAAAATATAATGCATACTAATTATAAAGTTTTTTAGATAAAATAATATCACAGTATTAATACTTAATTCAAGAAACTCACTGAATTAAATTACCTGTCCTGTTCATCTTCTGGACTGCTGGGAATTTCCTTGGGACAGTTGCTTGGAGATCAAGACTTAGTTTGTGACATTCTTATGCGGAAAGGTCAAATGGACTTGGTCAAATGGCTTTCTAGCTCCAATGGGATTTGAAACAACATACTTAATAGAATTAAAACAAAATATCTAATTATTCATCCTTGGACAACTGTCCTTCAAACTAAATACAACTACTAAAAGGGATTTTTCTTCGCTGGTTAATGACTATATAATAAATGGGAAACATTTGATAAATCAAATGACAAAAAATAACGGTTTTTAATCACTAACTTAAAAAAGTACTGTTTGATACATTTGATTAATGGTATGTAAGGTCCTGCATGTTTGATTAATGAATTGTCATTGATGTTTTAAAAGCCCTTTCGAAAGATGTCTATCAAAAACATTGATTAACGTGACCAATAGCAGTTAAAATAACAGAGTCGAACCACAAAGAATAATAGTTTTCTCTTCACAATCTAAATACATTTTTTAAGAAAAAAAGTATTTGAAACTTTAACGTTGCGTCAAGTCTTTTACATTCTTGATAGTTGAAATTCAGAAAATATATTTATCTTTCTTTTCTTTTTTTGAGAAATTTTCTTGCGCCGTTTCATTTGAGGACAAAAGAGAAAAGATTAGAAAGGAAAATTTTCTGTTCTATCGAATGATTTATTTTTTTCTGTGACAATTTTTGAATATTATGGTGGGACATTATTTTGTGTCTTTTTTTCTGATTTTTAAAATGCTTGCCTTTTTGCTGAATAACTACTTTTATTTTATATTTCTTAGAAGGAAGATTTTATGCAAACATTATCTAATATAAATCGAATAATTTGATAATATTGTTTAAAAGTTAAGTTTTTCGGATTTATCTTTCAATAGCTTCATTTTAAATATATTTGGCACAGCTATTTCTTTCACATTTTATTCTTTAAAAAAATTCACGTGTGTGTGTGTTCAGATTTTGCCATTTTTCCGAAAGGAATCCCTTTTATAACATGAAATCTAGACTATCGAGTCACACAATAAAGTACTTACAGGTTAATGGAAATATAATAGAAAAAAACTAATTGTACGCATATATTATTGAATGGGAAAGGTTTTTACTGACGAAATGTTTTTAGTAAAAAACAATGTCTTTTTCCATGAGGAAGAATAAAAACCTAAGGTCTCTTATTAAGGCATATGTAAGTGCGTATTAGTAAAAGATATGACCTCCCATAAATGAAATGTGGTTGAGTGACACTTTCTGTTGAAGTTATTCAGCAATTCATGAGATAACAGTTGAAACTCTTTAAGGAGATCTATATTAGCTAAATAGTAATCTCCGGAGAATACGATCTTACTCTCAGACGTCTGCCCAAAACGTTTCACACATGTTTGACAGAAGCATGCCGATCAATCCATTTTACAGATATCCACACATTTTAGAAGCCCCTCAACAACATAAGTTCTCGTGGACGTGCATTGTCTTTCACAAAAATAAAGTCTGGTCAATGGCACCTCGGAATAGATGAGCGTGTAAGTGGATAATTTCGTCTCCATGACGATATCTGGTAAGTGAGCTGCTGTCGAAAATATATAGTTCCATCCGTCCATTCAACATAATACCTCCCATTAAAAAACTCCTTGTTCACAGTGGTATATTTCCCTGATACTAGGGGTCCGGAACCCCCCAAAGCCTTTGATTTTTTTTCCGATTGATTATAATTCTTAGTATGTAGTACGTAAAATTTAATTAATTACTTGTTATCAATGATCAATTTTATTATTTAATGCTAATTATTTATCCAAATATTAGTTTTTACTGTGTTTTGTTCCCGAAAATCGACAAAATCAAAAGGAGCATGATACAAGGAGGGTGAACTTTCGACACCGGACTCCCCCTTGAAAAATCCCTGTGTGCGCTACTGAATCTGATATCATCTGATTCGACCAACTGCTTATCAATTTGAGGTTAAAGTCGAGGAAATTGACTGGATTAGAGTTGTTGGAATCAATTCTCTCATGAATGCTTGGATAAAAATCTGATATATTGATAAGGTCATCAATATATCAAAATAAATGGCATGATGCATTGTTGAAATTATTATATTTATTTAAGTGCAAATAGATATTACCTACACCAAGGGTGTACTGGGGCCGCATGTGGTCCGCCAGTACGTAAGTTGCGGCCCGCCAACTTGTATAAAAAATTTTAAATATCAGATTTTTAAAATTTTTTCATTTTGAAATTTTTTTTCGGGGGGGGGGGAGGAATTTATATATAGTCTAATTTTCTACAAACAAGAGATAAACACATTCATCAATCACATTCGAAAACAACAGAGACAGTAAAGAGAACATACAATGAAGGACACTAGATTAAAAATAATAAAATGGATGTTGTAGTATTATAAACATTGCTGACTTAAGACAGGTAATATATAAAATAATTTATATAAAAGTGGGATTGAACATGTTTTTTGGCCAGCCAATCTTCCCTCTTTATGTAAATAATACTGAGCAAAAACCTATTGAAAGTAATGGACAGGAATATCTAAATCCATTACAAAATAGAGGTAACTTACCTAAAAATTGCACTTGAAAATGCAGAGCCTGGGCTAAATCTGAGTGCATAAAATAAGTTATTGCCAGATTTTGGACCCTAATGCAGATTCAAAGGTTCAAAGGCTGAAATGTTGCACTTAACTAAAGTATAAAAAGAATAGAAGCAAAAATTGATGAAGTGTTACAAAATACCATAACTTTAGTGACACTAAAGTATATATGAATTAAATAATAATAAGTAATTTTAACTAAAAATAGAATACCATAACTTTAGTGACACTAAAGTATATTTGAATTAAATAATAATAAGTAATTTTAACTAAAAATAGAATACCATAACTTTAGTGACACTAAAGTATATATGAATTAAATAATAATAAGTAATTTTAACTAAAAATAGAATATGGAGGTAACTATAACTATGAAATGTGTAAATTTATAGTATTAAACTATTATTAATCTAAGAATTTTTAATCTATACAATTTTGAATAGCTTTATTCATGTAACTATTAATAAAATTAATTGGGTATTTCTGATTTAAGCAATATTTAGTAAAATGTTTATAGTTATTTATTTTTCTGATTTTTTGACACCAGAAATTTATTGCGTTGTATATAATTAATAACAATATTACTTAATATAGAAATATGTACAATACTCTCCCACTGCGGAACTTTTATAATATTGAAATTAAAATCTTCTCTTTTATCATAAATGTAGGATTTTCCCTTTGAAACATTTTGTTAAAAGGTTGAGTCATATCCTTTACAGAGGACCATTAATGTCAATTTTGTTTATTACCACACTCCGAAGTAGCACCGTCTAGTGAGCTTTTGGAGCGCCAGCTTGAATCATTTTTCGGCAGAGGCCTACTAACTCCCGCCGGTTCAACACTTCACGTTTTTTGCACATTTCGCGCCCTGCGCGATTTCGGTCCAAGCGTCCAAACATGAGAAAGGTAATTAATTTCTTCGTCTTCTAAAGGTATTAATCAGCTTTCAATTAATCTAATTTCTGCATGTCTCTTTCCCTTTGTAAATATTCCCCTTGTTAATTTTCCCCTTTAACTTGAAATAAATTATTTTTTACTTAAATGAAGTATCTGCGTTTAAATGACTTTGATTCAATTAATTCATCCTAACCCTTTAATACTTACCCCTAGACAACCACCTCGCCAATTTAAAATCCCGACCACTGAAGAGTCTGATTTTATTCGGACTCCCACAGAAATAATTGGGGCATCGCCCGGGATTTGATTACAAAAATCTTCTCTAAATAATTAGTTTGATGAACTCCTAGACTTCTTCTTTGAAAAGAAAAAAAACCATTTTTGGCTGCACGCCTAAATTACAAACGGACTGAATCGAAAATGCGAGGATTGCCTCTCATAACATACTAACATTTAGCTGAAAAAAAATAAAGCGACTCCCGGAGTCAAGAGCTTCAACACGTTACCGAAAACACGTTATTTCTGCAGTGTGCAACTTCAAAAGATTATCAGTGAACACGTCGTCCAGGGAATCAGGTACTGTGTTTTTGTTGTTCTTCAAAAAAAAAGAAAAGAAATCTAAAAGAATACATGAGCCACTGTCATTTTGCTTATAAAAAATTGTTGTAGCCGATTTCATGAAGTAATTTATATTTTTAAATATCGTGTGTTTTTTTGAAATACTATTTTTCTAATTGTGTATAGAAATCGTATCAATTAAACCTTTCTACAAGTATATCTTTTAAAATATTAAGGAAGTCGTACGTAATATTCAAGTTTTTTTTTATTTGTATCTAATTTAATAACGAATTGAATTACATTTCATATGTACGAAAAGCTATCGTTTCTTTTGGTTGGTCATTGACCTTGAACGGCGCCAACTAGCTAACTCTTAAGAAATTCATGTTTCTTCCATTCCTAAACCTTTGGTAATCCCATGAGAATTATCTCTGATAGAGGCTCAGCGTTCACTTCAAAATTATTCAACGACTACTGTGATGAAAAGAACATTCAACATCTACAAACAGCAACAGGTGTTCCTCGAGGAAACGGACAACTTGAACGAATTCATCGAACTTTGATTCCAGTTCTCAACAAGCTATCATTAGACGACTCAACGAAATGGTACAAATAAGTCGACAGATTACAGAGAATACTAAATAGCACTATATGTCGCAGTACAAAATGGACACCATTCGAACTATTAGTGGGAACCAAAATGAGTAACAAGGAAGACATCCTAATCAAAGACTTACTGTTAGAAGAAATGGTAAAAGAATTGGTAGAACAACGCGAATTTTTAAGAAACGATGCAAAAAAGAACATCGAAACCCTACAATCTGAGAATAGAAAGACGTATAACAGAAGAAGAAAGAAAGCTTCGTTATACAAAGAAGGTGATTTAGTAGCCATCCAAAGAACCCAATTTGGAGCTGGACTGAAACTAAGACCAAAGTTCTTAGGTCCTTACAAAGTAACGAAAGTGAATTCTAATGATAGGTATGAAGTGGAAAAGGTTGGTCAGCACGAAGGACCGAACTCAACCACCACCTCAGCTAATTTGATGAAACATTTTTATGCTTAATTGAATTTTTTTATAAGTTATTATTTTTAATTTTTCTCGTACTATATCCCTCTTGAGAAATTAATAGATGTTCTATGGTAACACTCGTTTCCATTAATCATTTTATATTCACTTGTAACATTTATTATATTTTCGTATTATTCTTTATCTTTCTATTGATACGAAGGATTTTTTTCATGGTTTAGTTAATTGTAGATCACAATATAGAATATTTTGTTTTTATATGCTTTATTTCAGGTCCGGAATTGTGATTATTAGGTACACATCTTTTCATCTGTAATATTTTATTTTATTATCTTTAAGAACCGTATTATTTGTCTTTAATTTCTGCATGTCTCTTTCCCTTTTTAAATATTCTCCTTGTAAATTTTCTCCTTTAACTTGAAATAAATTCTTTTTTACTTAAATGAAGTATGTGCGTTTACATGACTTTGATTCAATTAATTCATCACTAACCCTTTAATACTTACCCCTAGACAACCCCCTCGTCAATTTAAAATCCCGACTTCTGAAGAGTTTGATTTTTATTCGAAGATTTTATTCGGACTCCCACATAAATATTAGAAACTATTACATTATCTATTAATTTGATATGTATGTCAAGATATGTATATATATATATATACAATGTATTTGCCTGTTACCTGTTCTTGTTTTAAAATGAATCCTCTTTGATAATAGAAATGTCCTTTAGATTAAAATAGATTTATATCTTATCAAACAGTTACATTTGATTTTACTATATTTAGTTACTTTTTTAATAAATTTGGAATTACATTATGCATATCCTTTATGATGGATGGTACATGATTCTCTGTGTATGCGGCTTTCGTTTCTCCTCTTTTTCTGTTTGGAGTGCCCAAAAAGCAAAAGTATGTCAGAGATGTTTTTTATAGTTTAAAAAATATTCAGGATGGTTAAGATAAAGAGCAATGTATACTTAATCGTTTGCGAATGACAGCACTATCAATTATCGACTGATTAAATTTCAAACTCATGTGAGTCAGTAAAGGAACATTAATTTTACATGCGGATTTTTTTTCGAGATTTTTAATTGCAGCATTTTTTTCTATGTCGTTAACAATTCTTGCCTTTAGTCCTAAAAGAAATAAATTTCATTACAAAAAATTATAACTCTTAATTCGGGGAATGATTTTTCCTCTATGTATATGATAAAGTTGAAAATAAAAAAATCAAGGTGGTAACAGCATTTGCAAAATAAAGATAGTGTTTTTTAAATTTTCACTCCAATAAATGTTTTTTTTTGTTTCCAAATCTGATATAAAGGTACACGTTTTTATGTGCGGCACGTGAGATTATAATGTTTTTCCGAAGTGGCCCGCAAGGTCATTTGGGTTGGACACCTCTGATCTACACCTTTATTTGTCGGTCCACTTTGTGGCAGACCTTTAACCTGTGTGTAATTATTTACATTGTAGTAAATATAATTCTTTTGAACAACAAGCTAAAATTTATATCATAACATATTACATATTTCTTAAAAACTTTGAAGACACACACACACACACACATACATCTAACCTAAATCTTAAAAATAAAAAAATGAAAGAATCTCACGACAAATAAAAACGTTATTCATAAGAATTCATTCATAAATAAAAGTGTGCATTATTCCGTCTGAATATCCTTTATACTGACATTTATCTTATATATATATATATATATATATATATATATATATATATATATATATATATATATATATATATTTATGTATCAAATATTTTATAATATATTTTGCAAATGGATTCTGGGGCTTTCTCTAAAATTATCCTTATTTAGTAATTCTCCTGAAATATATATTTCCATTTTTATGGATGTCAAATATAAAATATTTGATTTGCTTGACGCAAAATTTTTTAATATATTGCTAAAATATCAGTAATTTTATTTTTAGTTTTTTCAATTTGCACTGAGTTTCTAGCCCCATTCCATATTTTTCTTTTAGTTTTATCAGCATTTTAATTATTGTAAAGAAAAAATTCTTTAAAATTATTTTGTTTAATTGCATATAAAACAATTATGTCTTAGTTTAACGATTATATATATTACGTAAGCTGAGAAAATGTGAAAAGTTAGAAAATCACACGTCTGTTCAGGTGCCATTCTCGTCACTTGACCACGATTTCAAATTATGAAGTCCGTTGCCCTAATGTAGCATTAAGTGCAGTGTTTTAATGAACAATTAATCAATAGAATAACTTAAAAATGTACAAACATTATATGAATAAACATTCAATAAAATATGCTTTCTCATTTTAATTTTAATAATTGGAATTTTAATAATTTGGAAAATGCAAATAATTGTATATCTTTTGAATTATTATTTCTAAAAAAACTAATTTAAACTTATATGCTATTTTGATAAATATTATTACAAATTTCTCGGGAAACTTCGATACATCATGTTATTCAGAACTCATTGAACAAACTATATAAAAAGGTGTTAAATTACATCCTAAAAGTCATTTTTTGAATAAGAATGTATAAGTGAACAAGAACAAGAAACAGACATGAATAGAAACATAAATAGCCAATTTGCAGCATAGATGACAAGTCCTTGGAAAATGTGACAAATATTGGATATTGATTGCTTCTTATGGGAACATACCCTGAAGACAGCCTTCATGTACTGCTGGAGGACAGGACTCCAAATCAGAACTTTATGCTATAAAAACATTCATGAATATTACATTCTGACCTCGTTATCCATTAGACAGCAGCATATTTTACAACTTTATTCATTTATGTATGAGTCAATCTTACTGGAGTAAAATGTGTTTCATATTTCATTCACCCATACTGTAATATTAAAGTGGTTTCAAGTTTTACATGTTCTTGCGAAGAAGTACACATTTTTGCAAAGTTTCTAAATTATAAAATATTATGATAAACTGGTGTTTGCGTTACAACGTTAAAAATTTATTTGAAAAGTGGAAAATCTTTTGGCCTAAATATGCGTTTACCGTTTGGTTGGGCCCCTTGATAATAGGAAAAAGCAGCTTTAAGAAGATCCCGTTCAATACCTTGTCATTCGAATATCCATTGTATGTGTACATATGCGAGGAATATTTGGCACCCCCTGTAAATTATTAAGCTAAGCCAACCATTGATGCTGCGAAGCAATTATTCAGGATGATGAAGCAATTTTGATCATTTTTGTTGATTATTTGTTGGGAAAAGTAGTAAACAGGGATGTTACAAGTTGTAAAGGGTCTATCCACGATTCTACTAATAGTCTTCTTGGGTACCATTAATCTTTTTAACTGTGATTTTAATTGAAAATCTTTCTCTGTGAAGAAGACGGGATTTTTGCAAATTAGAAATTCTATTCAAGTATTTGAAGTAGAGTAGACGGGAGTACTTGAACGTGGATATTGAAGCGTGAATAAGGTTATGACTGGAGGTCGTATTGTTGATCAAGTTATGTAAAGATAATCCAAGTATTGGAGTCAAGAGCGCTCCCATATGAAGATAAGTGTGCTTATTTCTATCATAATTAAATTAATCCAACGTGATTTCTCCTCGGGTTTAATGTTTTAAGTACATTCTCCCCCTTTCGTTGTTTATTGTTATTAAGTTAAACAGATAATAAAAGTGTTCCTAAATTACTAGGGCTGATCCCACTATACTCGAATCCCCAAACACCAGCGTCCTCCAGGACGTTACAAAGTAAACAATTTGTAACTCATTTCAAGATATATTATATCAAAGAATCACTTTTGTCCATACATTCTTATGCAAACAAATCTGTTGTGCTTCGCTCTCCTCAAAATTTATTTGTGTGGTCCAAATCACTGTATAGAATTGAGATCTATCATGTAAGTACTCCTCTCCAGTTCTCTAATTTTATTAATTGTCATGAGGAGAAATAATTCTTTCAATTTCTTTGTGTGCCCTCGCTTTAACTAATACTTTCCCAGATTAATTTGTGAAGAATAGTTATGTACTTTTAAAATATCTAAAATATCACTGTGTGTGTGTATTGCGTCGTGCGCATGCATGCCAGTACAGAAAAGTCTATTTTTCTTATGTAAGAAACATCCAACTTGGATTAGTTTGCGTAAGAATAAACAAATGTTCCCTAACTATTCATAAATACACTACAGAATAAATCAATACTCGTTCCTAAAAGTTCTTTAGCTATATATTTTTTATTGAAAAATGAAAGGATTTCTGATGAGTTTTCCTAGAAAGAAAGCATCAGATCCATTATTCTGTCTTTCATGTTTCTGAAGACCATTATGATCCATAATACGAATATATTTTGCTGCCATCGCTTTGAATAGGCATCATATGTACTGTGCAGAACTTCTTCAATGGTATCTTGATTGATTTTATTCTTCATTAGTGAAGGATTAAAAGGAGGTCATATATATGTTTACTTAGGATATTGCTTGAAAGCAAGTTTTATAGAAATCAATTTCTGTGAAAGCGAAAAATGATATTTTAATAATGCATAGAAGAAAGCGTTATAAAAACTGAAAAATCATTTTTAAACATAAATTTCATTATAATTTCGAGATCTACATTTTGCATAAAATTTTATAAATAGTTAAATAAGTTTCATCTTTTAGCAATTTGAGTGACAAATCTTCTTAATTAGAACTATACATGTTATTTTAAATAATCACATAATAAAAACACATATTTAAAAATATATTTATTACTTAAAATTGTTAAGAAAAGATGCATATATATATATATATATATATATATATATATATATATATATATATATATATATAATAGTTAGTATAAGTATAGGGAAATAGTATGCTATAATTATCAATAATAAAGTTCATTTTTCGTTCATTATCAGACAGTATAATAAGAAATTAAGCATATTTGTAATACTTCTTTGTTACGTTTCTACTTTGCTAGATTATTATAATCATTTTATTTTTCTTGAAGAGGTTTATAAAATTCAATATACCTATAAAATGTTGTTTATATATATAAATATAGAAATGTAACATCCATTACAAAAGATTGAAAGCAATTTTTAAGATTTTTCTATTGCTTATGGAAAAAGGGGGGAATAATTAATACCTAATTATTAAACAGTTTATAGTGACGTATCATAATATTAAAACTGCATTGTCCTACATATGGCGAATATCAAACAAGTGGCTCGTCGTATTGTAAAGAGACATGTTACAATACCATGAGCCACTTGTTTGACTTGTCAAAAAATGATGTTGCCACTTGCCTCTTCATTTCGTGATGATATCAAAACTAGCCTTTTAGTACATAATTTCTACATATGAGTAACATATTCAATTTGAAATTTTTCATTCATGTAACCGTATAGTATAGCTCCTAACAGTTTTAAGCTGTGAACTATTAAAAATGCACTGTAAAAAACATGAATTACATATTTTTTCATTATTTCGTGGTATGTGTTTAGACTCACAAATCAAATTATTACGTTATGTTGTTGTCGTGTGTTTTTTATCCTAGGATACATATGAAATACAAGTGGAAGAACAGATGCATACAATACTAACAGAAGAATACAGTCATTTTTATTACAGATGATGATCCGATTATATAACAAGAAGGGGTGCGCTGCTTTCCATTCGAGACGAGAATCCATTATAGGCGAAAAAAAAGTCCAATTTTTTCCCTAAAAAAATACAGCCATGCTTTTTTTGGGATTCGAACTCACTCAGTTACAAGTGGAGGATCATATCCACCATAGTGGCTGGGCGTCATTATTTTATGTTGTCGACCAGATAAAGATTTATTGTACTAGTGAAGATGGGAAACTTGTAAAAATTCTTTTTTTTAACTCATAACTCTTAAAATCCATACAATCCGTTAAAAATAATATTATTTTGCACTCGTTGTGTAATATTTTTCGTGATTAATTATCAACCTATGCAGAGTCTGATCACATTAATAGTTTTCCTCTTCGGTGTAGGTTTTTTCCCCTTTTTCACCTTCTAAATCTTAATACATTTTATATATATTCATGCATAAAATATAATTTTCTTTTAGACATATTTTTTGCTATTTAAAAAAATTCTTAGCAAAGTTATGTATTATTTTGAACGTTCGAATATATACTTAAGAAACGATTTGTTTAATGATGGCTTGATGGCTTAGAGTTAGCGAGCTATCTTTGCAATCCGAAGGTTTCTCTTTCGATCTCGGTTGGAGTCGATTGACTTTCTTGATGAGGAAATTGCAAGCACGTATGTGATATAATTATGTGACGTATAAAACATCCCTTTATTGTCAATTTGGCTTTCGTACTCTTGGTAAAATTAAATTGCTTCAGTATTTAGTAACTGGTGAGGGCTTGAACTAAAATTAATTAAAGCGTCAAAATCTGGCAGCGAGACCCTCTACTAGATGGTGTCATCATTAAATTGCTCTCTCATATATATATATATATATATATATATATATATATATATATATATATATATAAACATGTATGTAAATATATATATATATAAACATGTATATATATATATATACCGTCCTTGGCCAAATTATTACACGCACTATAAGATTTTATGAAAAATATTAATTATCAGGTGATACTATATAGGTTTTTTGTATTTATCAGATACAGTGTATGTTTTTTTGGTTGTCAATTTAATAATCTATTATTATCGCAAATAAAACATCATCATTAAAGAAAAAATATGTATTTATTGACTCTTGAAAGTAAACAGGAACAAATATAATTAAATATTAATATTTTGCTGTGCCACCTTTAGCCGCTATGAGACCTTTTATTCTGCGTGGCATGCTATCAATACAAGACTGTGCTGTCCCCTGCATTTGAGGATGATGATTCCACACGTGAATTATTCTTTCTAAGAACATCGTTTTATTTGTAATCACTTCTTTAGCCACTTCTCTTTTCATTAACTCCCAAACGTTTTCGATTGTGTTCATATCAGGGCTATTACCCGGCCAATTCAACAGAGGGATATTTTGTTCTGCCAAAAAAGCTTTGATAGACCGAGCTGTATGGCAGGGAGCTAGCTCTATATTGCATAAAAATATGGTTCTCCATTTGGAAACCATTCTTCCAGCAGGGGAATCAAGCAATTTTGCAAGACATCTTTGTACTGGTCTTGCCACATCATACCTTTGACCACGTACAGACGTCCAGTACCCTTGCCACTAATGACTGAACAAATCATTATTTTTGTAGGGTGTTTCACAGTCTGAACAACACAGTCAAAATGATATTTTTCTGCACGACGACGACGCACAAACTGAGCTTTGTTCTGCAAAATATCAAATGTGCTTTCATCACTGAAGCATACCTTTCAAAAATAAAAATAATAATAAATAAATATCTTTTCTGTTCCTTTTGTAATCATCGAAAATGGTTAAACACATTGTGAATAAATTATAACAACATACCGATCTCCAGAAGTCCACATCTTTATCACGCCACTGTTTGACCCAATTCAGATGCTTTGCTTTCATTTCAGGGATTAAACATGAGCTTCCTGGTGGGCCGGCAGGTCTTAAAATTTAAATCTTTTAATTTTCTTCGAACAGTGCGTTCAGAAGCATTCAGAATATCTTGGAGTTGCGATTTTATCACTTTTGTGGTAGCAAATCTGTTTTCAAGGCAAGTTTCCTTTAAAGATCTTTCTGACCTTGGGTTGAAAATAGGATCTCTGCCGCATTTTTTCTTTCTTTTTGGGCTCAATTCTTCCCCTCAATTCTTCTTTATGCGTCGTACACTAGATTCAGAAACTTTCAACCTTCGTTATATTTCGCGATTTGAAAACAATTTTGCATTCACAAGGTCCTTTACTTCTGCTTTCCTACATGGGTAAAGATCGTTTTTTTTACCCTTGCTGAAAGTGTACAAACTGATTATTTAAACGCCGCACATGAAATAAACAAATAACTGTGTAATATAAAACTGCTAAATTAACAAACAAAGCACATTAACCCACAGAAACACGTTCGCAAATGTAGCATGTGTGAACGCGACTCGAGCAAGCTTAGACTTGTTTACATTCGTGTGTGAAAATTTATTAACTTTGTGTTGACATGTCTGAGAAATAAATACAAATACAAAATATATAATAAATTTCCTCATTAAAAATCCATTGGGTCTATGTTTAAATGTGAAAGTATTGCATATAAACTTACATAAAACAACTAATTATAAGAAAACAGGAGTCTAATAATTTGGCCAGGGACTGTATATATGTATATATGTAAGGATAATTAAATTAGATTAAAAATTAAATTCCCTATCTAGCACTTAACTCATCTTTCTCAGTTCCCATCTTCAAGTATCAAACTAATTACCCATTTATTTCTTCCGAACATATGGCCTAGCCAATAAACATGTCTAATTCCAGATCGTTAGATTTAATAGTCAACATATGTCAGCATTAACTTGCAAGCAGCCTCTTCAAAGCAGCGATACTTACCATATGTTTTTCAAGTGTTATCCACTTGAAACCACCAACATGGCGTGCTTTTTACTCCCTGTCCTTAGCGTCAGAACAGATGTACAAATGAAAGAATAAAGGTCATCTTTTCACTTCTCTAACTTTAATCTGATTCTGTCTTAAAAATCATGACATATATATATATACATACACTCATGTCCATAAATTAAGGATAATTCAAAATCACACAGAAATTGAACTCTAAAATAAAAATTTCACCTGCAGAATTATCACACACATCTCGAAGAAGAATATGCAAATTACAGGAAACCACCAGATGGCGCGTATAGTACGTCAAAATGACGAGAGTGTAAGAGAGGTGTATATAAGGAATGGTGGCAAAGAAGTAAAACTGTTCTCAAGCGCTTTAAAAGTCTTTCAGTGGAATAACCGCATAGTTATGACACAAAGGAAGCATTTGGATGATTTTTTACGTGGTAGAATTATTGGATGACTGGAATGTGGACGTACCCAGCTGGAAGTATCCGAAGAACTTGGAATCACCCAGAGTGTCATCTCCAGGCTTTGGCAACGATTCCAAGATGATGGTAAAGTGAGTAGATGTTACAGCAAAGGTCGCCCCCGAGTTACAACGCTGAATGAGGACAGGTATATTTGGCAGCTACTGCCAAAAGAAACAGAAGGAGCACAGCATCAGACCTGTCTCGTCAGCTCTCTTCAGCTACCGGTACGACAGTTTCAAGTCAGACCGTGTACAGACGTTTAGGGCTCATTGGTCTGTATGCTCGTAGGCCTCTCAGATGTGTTTCACTTACCGCAACACTCAGTCGTCTGCGATTAACCTGGAGTAGAGAGCCTGCATTGTGGACACCACTACAGTGGTCTTGTGTGATGTTTTCCGACGAGTTCAGGTTTAGTTTGCAGTCTGATTCTCGCCGGACTTTAATATGGAGAGCACCAGGTAGGTGCAGGATGGCTCGTTTGGGGAGGAATTATTCTTGGTTCCAGAACTGACCTGCGTGTTTAGAGTATAACGATGACAGGCCACATCTATCGGGATGTCATTCTGGAACAACATATACGTTTATTTCGGGTTGCCATGGGTGCTGAATTTTTGTTTATGGATGACAACGCCCGTCCTCACCGTGCAAACATTGTAGAGGAATGCCTTCAATCGGAGGATATAACCCGTATGGATTGGCCAGCATACTCACCGGACTTGAATCCAATAGAGCATGTGTGGGATATGCTTGGCCGACGAATTGCAGCCCGTCAACCCCCTCCCACCTGTCTACCGTAGCTTCGAAGGGCATTGCTTGATGAGTGGTGTAATATTCGCCAAGATCAGATTGATAATTTGATATTTAACATGCCTAGGCGTTATAAGGCCTGTATTGCATCGTCCGGGAGACATACTCCGTATTCACCATCATACTAACCTTGTTATACTGTTTTTTTAAATAGGTTCTTTTTTTAAATTTGCTCCAGGGAGTAAAAATCGCAATTTTTATTAATTATGTCAAACATATAGCATCTTTTTTGCTATTTTCCTTTTTTTTAATAAATGGACTTTACAAATAAGTCAAATTTGTTTTGCTTCTGCTTCTTTTTTTGTCTGAACTTCATTATCTTTAATTTATGGACATGAGTGTGAAAATATATATAAATTAGGTTTTTTTAAAAAAAGTTATTCTTCTACTTTCCTTTTTTGACAATAATCGTAGGAAAAATTAGCTTCTGTTAAATCAATGAACCAAAATAGTTTCTAGTATTATTTTTACTATTCAAATGTTTAAAAATATATATAATTACATTTTGTTTTATCTGAGACTCTTGTCAAAAAACTATTCATAGAAAAGGAAACATAAAAGTTCAGAACAAAGAATAAACATGAGGCCCTTTCAAAAATTTCGCTCGATCTTGTCACTCAAGGATTTCAAGGAAAGAAACGAAAAGACAAAATATCAATGAAGAAACATTTCCACTAGGTCTATTTTCAAATTCATCCTCAAATTTTTACTAAACGAAAAAATTCTGCAAAAAAAGTTAGAAAAATAGCATAAAAGACAGGATTTTTTCTCCAAGAAACTAAGATAAAAGTCTTCTAAAGAAAGAGAAAGAAAACTTAATCTTATTGTTTCAAAGAAAAGTACGATTCTCCAGATTTCTTTTTAAATAATTTTGAGAGAGTATATGTGTATGAATCGATATACCTGAAAGACATCTGTCAAAAGAAAGATGGTTTTCCTAATGGGTGGAAAATAGGCTAAAAGAAGATGAGAGAACAAAGTTAGAATAATAATTTTGGATCTCCTTGATGTTAATTTACTAAAATACCTTAAAAATTGAAAAATTAGAAAACATACATTATCTTGAGTCTTTTTAAATATTGGGTGAAATTGAAAGTGTTCTACCCGTTTTTGGGCATGGAAATTTGCAGTGGAGCTGACGCCACACATGACGTTGGTAATGATCTAAATTAGGGGTGGCCAACCCAAATGACCTCGTGAGCCACTTCGGAGGAACTTAACAATCCCGCGGGCCGCATTTAAATATATATATATATATATATATATATATATATATATATATATCTTTATATTATATTTAGATCCATTATAAACATTTGTTGGAGTGAAAATTTAAAGCAGACTGTGATATATTGTTTTCATGTACACAACCACATATAATATAATAATAATGCAATGATCAAATAATGTTTAACATATTTTAATAGTGAGAATGATTGATTGAATATTAACGTGCACTGTTCAGCTACACGAGGGCTTTTGGCGACGGACCACGTAATTTTGAACCATGGTCAAGTGACGTGGACTACACCTGAGCTGGCACCCCCTCTCCTAACTACCACACCATACCAACGGGAGGAAGTTCGAGACTCGACATATATAAAGAGCATCGGCTGTCTTTACACTGCGGGTTTTCAGTTGTACTGGGTTCGAACTCATGACAAGGTAAGCCACGTTTCGATACCTATACCACTCGGCTACTGAGGCCACAATTTAATAGTGAGATATGTTTCTCAACTCTTTCTCTTAGTTTTTGCAAGTCGATCTCAATGCATTTGTATTTGCGTATCGTAATTGATGTTGGTGATTTTCATGCGTTAAGTTTGAGCGCGATTTATGTTTGATAAATTTCATTTTAGAAAAAAAAGAGATTTGCAATAACAGAAGCACAACGTGATAAAATAATAACAGTTATGGGACTTATTTTTTACAAAAAAAAAATCTTTAAACAAAAGTTTTGTACAAAATAGTCAATTTTTGTAAAGTTGTAAAGAATTTCGTGGGCCGCAAAATTATTCAAGGCTGGCCAAATACTGCCCGCGAGCCGCGGGGTGGACACCTCTGATCTAAATCGTCCACCTATCAAGCGTGTTGATGCTTAACATACAAATTCATTGTATCTCACTCAGTTAATCATCCCGAAAAAATTCTCATTTTATAATAGCTTGTAAATGAAAAAATGAGGAGTTTAATCCTATGAATTTATATATGTGGAACAAGAACTCCTCCACCTCCAAGATTCAGCATTGAAGTGAAGTTGTTCTGGCGTAGGGGTGTAAATTGGCCTCAGAATTAGGTAATTTTGTATTTTTTGATGGTATTGTGAAACGAGACTGTTTGATAAAAAGAGTACGACAGCCGCATCATGTCGCAATGATTGCCAAGTTTATGAGGAAGATGCAATAGACGAAAACATATGTCGTTGATGGTTTTGTAAATTTAGGGCAAGAGACAGAAGTTGCCAATTTCAGACTAAGAGTGGACGGCAACAATACGGTTTTGTACAGTACGATATTGACCAAGCCATAAAGAACAACCCGAACCCATCCAGGCAAGAATTAGCGGAGGCCTTCAACATATACCGAATAATGGTTGATACGGCTAGTTAAATTGGGCTTTTTACGAGAAAGTTGGATCGTTCAGTTCCCCATAGCCTAGCAGATAAGCAGCGGGACGACCGATGTTTCCTTTCTTTTCTTGTACAAAAATGATTCATTCTTAACATGAATAGTAACAAGATGAAAGGAGAATATGTACCGTAAAGTAAAACGTCATAGGACTGTGTGCCACACTTTTGATCCACCTGTGTCGTCATCGAAAGCTAAACTTTGTGATAATCCCCCCTACAGTGATTATCTCTTTGAGTATCAGCGTGAGCTAGAGGCGTAGGATTAACTAAAGAACTAGAAGGAAACATTGTCTTAATATGACTTTATTAAGGTATTCAAACAAATTATATTATAATAATTTATGTGAGAGGATCTACGATGGTAAAACACACCACATACAATATATTTATAATAACGACTTAACCTAACTCGGACCACTATCAATAACTGAATCGCCTACTCTCAATTCTAATTCAACCACTGATCCTAATATTAAATAATCAATCCTACCTTGTTGAAGTATCAGTAAACGATCACACTAGTATTAGATGAGGTCTTGCGATAACTTATGTGCAATGGTATGCACCTTGATTAATGGATCTCTATCACGTATAATTACTATTCCTCGTAACGTAACGTTATCTAAAACTTCTTCAATCTAGAACTACGGACTGTTTACATTCCTCTAATTGCCATCACTTGCCACAAATTGCCATCGCGCCTACTCTAACTTCTGATATTTAAAAGATTCTTAATTTGCTTCTTTCTTTCACGCTTCACTTCTTGGATTTGGTTGGAAAAGAGTTGCCATTAATTCTGGCCCCAAAGAACCCAAAGAACACGTTAAAGAAAAGACGCGTGAGCCCGTCATAACTTCATTGAGTGTGTGGTGGGATATACATGGAATAATTCACTGTGATGTCCTGCCACTCAACTAAACCATTAATGCTGCATTCTACTGTCTACAGTTAGACAGACTGGATTCAAATTTGGTAGCAAAATGGCCAGGTCTCATCAATCGTCGTGGTGTTATCTTTCATCACAACAACGTCAGGCTACATGCTACTGCCATCACTCACCGAAAGTTATGGGCTATGATTGGGATGTTTCATCCCTCCCTCCTCATTGACTGTCACCTGTTTCGAGTGTTGAGCAATTCATTCACTCAGAAAACACTTGATGATCTTGATGCTTTAAAAACTGCCATCCAATACTTTTTTGACTCTAAGCAGCAGGATTTTACTACGGTGGGATTCTTCTTTTATCAGAAAAATGGCAAGAGGTCATAGATAGCAATGGGGATTATACACAGTTATGGGAAATGTTCTTCTATGTGCTTCTTTATGAGTAATAAAAACGGGTTGTGCATTTATACGCTCCCAGTAATTTTCTTAGACCAATTTTAAGAATTTAATTTTAAAGTTAAGTGGAATTTATTTATAATATCAAACGAGCTCTAATATTAAGGATACAGCATCATTAGATCATCTGGTAAACGTTGATATAGTGTGCTCCTTTTTCGCTTCATAAGACAGGAGGTGGAAAAAAAAGCGTGTATCATTCGATTTTTAATTTACATTGAACTTTGAGGCAAAACGAAGGTTTTTTCTGACAGACCTCGTACTTTTGAACCACATTCAAAGGACGTGGATGACGCTTGTTCTGGCACTTTTCCTTCTAACTTTCACATCACGCCACTGGGGTAATTTTAACCGGAACAGATTTAATGTACATCAGCCCATCTACTCGGCGGATCTTCAGTGCCACTGGGTATCAAATATGTGACTCAACAACAATAGTCCCGCTCTTGTGACCATGACCACTCAGTTACCGTTATAAAAATGCGTATGCACACTATTCGATGATTAAATTGCATTTCATATCATTATGGGAGGAGAATTTATTCAACAACATTTGTAGCAGTTAGTTATAGTAGAAAGTATACGAAAATATAATGCAATTACCAGGGATTGCAATACCGGACCAAAAGTCCAATACCGGTATTCGGTATTTTTTAGATCTTAATACCGGGATACCAGTAGTAGAAATTCTAGAAAAGTAAGGAAAACTCAGATGTTTCTTTGTTTCATTTGCCAGTTTTGTTAGAGAATGTAAATATCACAAAAAATAATTTGTAACGTATAAATTATAGCAGTAAATAAAGAATAACAGAAAAGTAAAAGAACATCTTATTTATTTAAATAACAAAAAAGTGTCACTATTCAGTCTGGGGTACTATTACAAATTTTTGAAATGTGATCTTAAAATACATAATGCATCAATTATACTGTATGATATGCAAATACAATGTGAATAATAAACTCACTAATTGAAAAATAACGAAATATCACGCACCTTCTTCACAACTACAACCTTGTTTTCCCAGATATGAATATTATAGCAAACTACGAATCCTGTGCTTGTGCAATATCACTCTGAGCTATAATAGTATAGTTTTGGCTCACCTTCTTGGATGATTCACATATTTTATCACTTCTTTTGATTGTACGATGCAACTATATATTCACAGTCTAATTACTTTCTCTCTATAGGGAGATATAAAAACATAAATGTATACTACTTTGCTAGGTTGTCGATCCCTGAATATATAGTGGAGAAAATTTTTAAAAATTCTATAGTAAATACTGAAGAAACAGTATTTGAACTTGTGAATACCGATATTACAAATTGTACCAAAAGCTAAAAATGCCGGTAGTCGGTATCCCGGTATACCGGTATTGCAATCACTAGCAAAATTCCAGTATAATTAATCTCCGATGATAACGACTTGATCAAAAGACTTAACTTTTAAAATGTTTTTAATCTTAAGATTTATTTGTTTTTCCTCTAAAAGGCGTTGATAATCTTATGACATCATTTTATACATTGTAGTTAGGTTTCTTAAGTTTTCCAAGATTTTTTGAAGAAAGTTTCCTAAATTTGCATCTAGAAAATTCCGAATATTTGTATTCATTTCACACACACACAAAATATTACGATTACTAGACGAACAGTAATGCAAATATTTTTTGTTAATTATTCTAGAAACTAATATTCATTTTTGTATTACTGTCTAACATAACTCGTCAATCAAAATTCTTTAATATAGAAGAAATTTCCTGGCATATTTGTATGTATTCTCCCAATTACAAATCACTAAATTCTTAGCGAAAGGATATAAATATATGTAAAAAAAGAAATGAATATATAGAATAAAAATCATGAAAAGTCGTCTAGGAAACTACCGATTCGTTTTTCATTGATCCGGTGATGACAAAATGATCGTGTCTTTCACTTTTATTGGTAGAAATTCGATGATATCCAATACTTTTCAGTCTCTCAATGAAAGTTTTTGTAAAAAATGATTAAGTATTTCTTGCTTGCTTTTTTCCTCGTCTAAGACAAAAAAAGTTAAAATATATATATATATATATATATATATATATATATATATATATATATATATATATATATATATATATATATATATATATATATATATATATATATATATATATATATATACATATATATATATATATATATATATATATATATATATATATATATATATATATATATATATATATATATATATATATATATATATATATATATATATATATATATATAATAAATTTGTTTATTAATTGCCAGGATTCCTTGTAGAAATGATTGAAAGCGGCATATAAGTCATTTTAAATAGAGCACGCAAATTATTTTTGTGTGTATATACGAAAAGAACATACTAGATAAAAAAATCACAAATTCTAATGTTTCGTGTGGATTCCTTTGAATCAGAGCTAACATTCGTCTTGGTACAGCGGTTATTAAATTTTCGATCGCCGCGGTCCTCCATTATGTATCAGCCTGACATCGTGGACCCCAAAATTTTAAACACTCCTATCTGACTCGCAGCACATAGCTGAACAATTTAAAGCAGTGAGATCCTCAACCTTTTTTCATTTCCTACTATTAGCTCACACGCTCTTATTTATTTATTTATCTTCGTGGAATTTTCAATCCTTAATAAAATACAATTTAAAGCGCTCAATTGAGCTGAAATTTTCTATACATGATTATTTTGGATGACAATACAGTAATTCATTTATAATTAATAAAATTAATTGATTAGAACTAATTAATTAAAGAATTGCAAATACAGCCACATTGGCATCCTTTTTGGCGACGTAGCGTCCATTTTGGCGACGTGTCAAAACTATAAAAGGTTTTTCTTCTCACATTTTAAAGCGCTCATTTGAGCTGAAATTTTCTACGCACTATTGTTTGGAAAAAAATACGAAAAGTTAATTATAATTAATTAAAATTAATTGACTGAAACTAATTATTTAAAGAATTGCAGATATACAGTCACGTGTTGGTTTCATTTTTAGCGACTTGGGTCAATACTTTAAAAGATTTTTTTTTCTCACGTTTAAAGCATTCAGTTGAACAGAAATTTTATATACGCGATTGTCTTGGATGACAATATGATACTTAATTGCTAATTAATAAAAATCAATTACCACTTAATGTTGTGATTCTGTCATATGTATATACACATTTATATTAATTGTAACTATTTAACAAAAAGTAGCTAAAATAAAATTTTTCTTTGTTGATCTAAGTACGAATTGACAAGAATTTTTTTATATTACTTGTTTTGTTGCGGTACTATGTAAACAATATCAAAGTTTCGTAGCAATACGAAAATAAAAATAGTTTAGGAGAATTTTACTTATCTGTAGTACACTATGTAATGTAGTTTATGATAATAATTTTTAATGTTAAATAAACAAATATGTACGTAAGAGACAGCAAAATATTTATTGAGTAATTAATTACAAATTAATTATAAGAATACATTTAACACTAAATTTGAGCTTAAGGATTTTTGATATTTTCGTTTAATGACAGTGCCAATCTCATTTCGTCATTTACATTTAAAAGTCTCGATACTTTTTTTATTTTTATATTTGTTAATGTTGAAAATCTGAATTCACTCAAATAAGATGTTGAAAATATTTTAAAACATTTTTTGAGTGATATGGTTTTATCGGCTCTAATTTTGAGCGCAAATAAATTAATTGAATCTTTCGAATGTTTTGAAATCTCAATTATTACAAAGTGAAAAAAGTTCTTCCTCTTCATTCAAAAGTAATTGATGTACAGATACATCCGTTATCACAAATGAATTACGAACCCGATCAAAATTTTATGCCTAAATTTTGGAAAAATGTTAAATCAGAGTATAATTAAGAACTTTAACAAAAGATTTGGCGACACACAAAAGTGCCGCGGCATAATGGTTGAGAATCACTGAGTTTAAGGTTCCTCATTAGTCCTGAGACTGCTTTTTTGGTACTTAAACAAATTTTTTATCATTTCTTTTTTTTCTATAAAGGAAATGGAGATCATCTAATTATAATGTATATAAAAATATTATAAAATATTAGTTTCAAATAAATAAATAACTTAAGGTTCCAATTCGATTAGCAAATCGAGATGGATGCAATCAGTATCGCATTTGGCGCGCTATGTGAATTCAGTTCTTAATATTTGCACACGCGTGATTCTACTACATAATCTTTGAATATATTACGTTTTAGTAATATGACTATGTAGTTATAAATAATAAAAAAACTGAATTAATATTTTTGATTGAAATATATGTTCTAGTAAATATTTTATTGAGGCAATTTAATTATCTACTCCAGGGGTACTCAATATTTTTTCTGCTGGGCCGCATACATATGTTAGTTATTCCACCGGGCCCCAACATCAGGATAAATAGGGAGCGGGAGGGGAAAAATGCTTTAAGATCAAGATAACATTGGAAGTTTAAAATGTGGAAAATTGACCATAATACTATAACTCCTGTTTTGCTTTTTTTTAATTATTATTATTTATATTTTTTTATTTTTGTTACTAACACTAAATTAGAAGCATTTAAAAAAACACTCCTTTATAAATTATGCATTAGTAAACGGTTTCATACAATTACAAATAATGTAACAGCTGTTACAACAATTGTTACAGCTGTGATATTAAAACTGAAAAAACACTTTGTTGCTGTTGCAAGGATCATTCAAGAAAAAGCCTATCACCTCTTGAAAGAGATCTTCGAGGAAAAGTGTCAGTGAATGATTCTTGTTTATTGGTATTTTTTGAATACAGCACTTTCGAGACAAATCAAACAATTATTGACCGTGTTTTTTTTTCACTATAAAATAGTTAATTTCTCAATTGTCTTGAAACGATATATTTTTTTCGAATATTTTTCCTTATAAGATATGAAAGATAGTTAAAAATTATTCCACCACTTTTCATTCCAATGTTGTCTGTTACCCCTAACCGTAACTGTTCCAAATAAAAAAAAGAATATCAATTCGTACCCGTACAATACCGACAAGAAAAAGCAAAATTAATATATTTGATTTCTTGACAAAGAATTTCCCTCCAATTTTTTTATACAATGTTCTTAAATAAGTGAATTTCTCAGAGCAATGAGCCATGACTGGGCCACTTGTACGGCCCGCGGGCGGCAGGTTGAGTACAGCTGATACAGTCTGTGATGACAATTCAATTTTTCCACGAGGTCTTTCAGAGTCTGTAAAAGAGTTGAATCTTAACATTAGATGAGGGGCCGTTGCGGGAACCATTCGAAAAGCGCTAAGGACCCACGGAGATCCGTGAACCACAGTTCAAGAACCTCTGATTCATGCAATATTTGGGCACAAATGCTTTGCACAATAGCACCAATTTTTCACCAAAATCTTCAATTAATATTTGATTCAAGTAAGAAAATTCCTCGGTCAGTTTTATTACAAAAACACAAGGAACGAGTAGTGGTTGTAAGAGAGTGAGACAGTGGGTTCCTAGGATGTTTATTTTAATATAAAACGTTCCTTTAAAAAACTTTAAAAAGGGAGCTGAAATTTCTGAGAGCAGTATCAACATATAATAAATTTTGCTTTCGTCGACGGTCGAAAAAATCTTTTGAACCAAAAATCACTCAATTCTATCTAGACGTCATAAGAAACGCAACTATTACGCGTTCAATCGTCATTTTCATTTCATTAGAAAAAGAGTGCTTTTAATGTCACCCTGTTAGATCAGAATTGTATGTGAATTCCTTCATGAATTTTAAATTTCCATTATGTCAACCATCACAACATTTCACTTTCCTTATACGATGGCTGTTTTCAAGGAAATCGAGAGAGAATGCGCTTAATTCACTTAAATATGCAGTTTGAATAAAGAATTAGCATAATTCGTCAAAAAACTTTGAAAGCTTCAAAAAGTTTTGGTCTTCAAAAGTTTTCAAAAAAACTCATGTGCGGACTTACAAAAAAAAAGACTTTCCGTTAAAAACTAAGAGGTTTTTTTTTCTTTTTCTTCCAAATTATGATGTATTTCGGTCAAAATGATTAACTTTTTAAAGATTAGAAGAAAAAAAATATTGACATTTTTTTAAATACCAATGAGAGAAAAAGGACTGTGATAGCGTGTAAATTGGAAAGTGTTTAAATGAAAAAAGTAAAAGTAAGTAAAGGAAAGTAAATGAAAATGTTTAAAAATGAGGTGCACTTTTATAAATATGTATTAACAACTTCCAAGTAATAGAGGTAAGTGCTGGTGAGTGAGTGAAGATTAACGTCGCACTGTTCAGCTACACGAGGGCTTTTGGAGACGGACCACGTAATTTTGAACCATGGTTAAGTGACGGAGACGACACCTGAGCTGGCACCCCCTCTCATAACTACCACACCAACGGGAGGACGTTTCAGCTTTCGACAGATTTAGCGTGCATCGCTGCCCTACACGGCGGGTCTTTAGTGGTACTGGGCTCGAACTCGTGACAAAGCCAGCCACAATCCAATGCCTATACCACTCGGCTACCGCGGCCACGTAAGTGCTGGTGAAGGAGCGTGCTATTTAAATTTATATTTGTCAGTATTACCTACATTTTTCACAAAACTTAGGATTTAATGAATATTTCATTTCGCAAAATGAGGGAACATCGATATCTAAATCAATGGACATGTTAAAAAGAATTCTATTTTATTTTAATTTCTTTTTAAAACCGATTCAAATTACTTGCTTATATTTCTTTTTTAGGCGTTATTTAGTTTTCTTTTTATTTAGTTTTTATTTAAATTTTAATTTCACGATATCAAATTATTATTTTCTCTACATTGGGAGCTTAATAAATGGAAAATTATGTTAATTATCAATTCTATTATTTTAAATATGGAATATTTTTAAATAAATATAATTTGTTATCACATTACAAATTTCAGATGCTAACAATTAATTAGAAGAAATATTTAAAAGCTTACGTATTGTTTGTTATTTTTACAAATGTACTGAGAGAAAGTTTTAACCATACACATAAATTGGGATTTTAAGCAAATTAATTGTTTATATATATATATATATATATATATATATATATATATATATATATATATATATATATATTAAGGCTTTAGAATGTTGACTTAAAATCATCTTAATACTTCAAAATGATTAAATTTTAATTATTTTATAACAGTTAAATCTCTTAGAAGAATGCATAAAATATCTCATTTGTGATTATTTTATTTATGAATAACTACATAGACTTGACGTATAGATTTCCTTTAAAAAACTTATTTCAGATGTGGAAGAATATTAATGACAATGAAGAATGTAAAGTAGCAATTGAATATACTAAGAATTTTGATAAAGTGTATTTGAATCCTAGTTGAAACATTTAAAAAAGACAAAATAAATAAATTATATTCACGAAATTTTCGTTTTAAAAACTGTTTTTAATTTGATAAAATATATAGTTTATGAGAAAAGATTTCTTAGAAAAATTTTCTTTATTTCGCATTTTTTAAATAAAATTAAACTTACCATATCTAAGCGTTTTCTTTATTGTTTCTTGTGAGCCATTTTTCATAAATATAAAGATGGAAAAGGAAATGTTGGTAAAATAAAATTATTTGCGGTTTACAAGGCTTAGTTTAATTCTGTTATAATGAAATAGTCTTAAAAAATATTCACTATTTTTTGTTCCAGACATTTTATAATCAAACTGATTTTTATGAATTAAGTATTTTAAACACTAGATGGGGTTCAACACAACTTTATTGTAAAACTTAACTCATTGTCATATAATGATAATTTGTGTATTTATAGCTTAAGAAATTAATTTCCCAAGTATTTTTAAAGCAGGTGGGAAGTGCTTAACAATATTTTACCAAAGAATATTAATATTCCTCTTCTTTTACTGGAAGTCATTATAACATAACAGTTTTTATAAAGTTATATAGAAAATTTAGTAACATCATTTCTTAAATTTGGACAAAGGTATATAAGTTTTATTTTTGTAAAATCTCTTGGGAAAATATATTTATTTATCCTTGACTGATTTACCTAGAAGAACAAAACAAAAAACAGAGAAAGATTTACAAGTAGCAATTAAAATAGATCTTCTATTTTTCGTTTTCTCAATTTTCTTGAAAAAATAAATTTTATCTTAAATTTAGAAATATATTTCATTATATGCCTCCCATATATGATGATTAATTATTCCTTAATATTTTTTTCTAATTTTAATCCGCTTCTATTTTAAAAATAATTCAGTTGTATTTTAGTGTTTGTGACGTATATATATATATTCTAAAATTATTTCTCTTTTTTTATAAATTAAAAGATGGTAGCACACAATACATTTTCGTTCATATCTGCTTTTTGAAACAAAACTGAAAAAAACCCTCTTTTATGTTATTTTTTTCCAAAATAAAAAAAATCCGTGATTAAAAGAATGTAGAATATTTTCTATGGATGAGTTAAAAAAATAAAACTATGTTTAAAAATTGATTTTAATTAAAAATATTCACAGAAAAATTTCTTTGTGCATATTTTTGCTTCAGTTACAGAACAGTAATTTTTTTTAATATAAAAAAGGTCAAATAAAACTCTTTTATGCTGAAGCAAGAATTATTTTTTTAAAAAAAAAATGTGATTCTCTCTCTTTTTCTCTTTAATACTGATCGTACCACATAAGACATACATAAAAATACCGGTTTTATTGAAGATAGAATTTAAATTATTTGATATTGTCGAATTCTACAAAAGTTATTTTCTAGGAATCCAATCATGAGATGTATTACCAAAATAAAGAAAAAAAAATTGTTGGCTTAGAAAATTGTAAAGGGTAGATCAAATTAAAGTTTTAAATGTGAAAAATTTACAATTTGCAGAGTTTTCTAAAAATGTAGAATAAGAAATTATCAATTCAAAATTTTTGCCTAATATGATATTTAGGGTTATAAAAATAAAAAATAATAATAAAATTTGTGAAAATTATTAAACGATATAAAATTTGAATTTTAAATAAGGAATTCATTAATTTCTTCAATTTCCCTCATGTCCATAAAATAAAGATTATTCAGAGTCACGCTGAGTTCGAACTCTAAAATAATTACATCACCCGTAAAATGACTACACGTCTTCAAGAATCATATACGAATTGCAGGAAGCCACCAGATGACCCCTATATTACGTCACAATGACGAGAGTATAAGAGGAGGAGATATAAGGAATACGAGCTAAGAAGTAAAATTGTTCACAAGCGCTTTATAAGCCTTTTAGTGCAATAACAGCATAGTTATGACACTAAAGACGCATTTTGATGATTTTGCGTGGTAGAATTATCGGCCGTTTGGAATGAGGGCGTACCCAGATGGAAGCATCCGAGGAACTTGGAATCGCCCAGAGTGTCATCTCCGGGCTTTGGCAACAATTCCAAGATGATGGTATTGTGAGTAGACGTTATAAAAGAGGTCGCACCCGAGTTACAACCCGAATTATGCCAGTATATATATATATATATATATATATATATATATATATATATATATATATATATATATATTTGGCAGTTACTGTCAAAAGAAACAGACGGAGCACAGCATCAGACCAGCATCGTTAGCTCACTTCAGCCATTGGTACGACAGTTTCAAAGCAGACCGTGTACAGACGCTTAGGGTAGATTGGTCTATATGATCATAGACCTGTCAGATCTGTTCCACTTATTGCAACTCACTGACGCTTGCGATTAGTCTGGAGTAGAAAGCATGAATTGTGGACACAGCAAAAGTGGGCTTAAGTGATGTTTTCCAACAAGTACAAGTTTAGCTTGCTGTCTGATTCTCATCTTACTTTCATATGGAAAGTTCCACAGGTACGCTTTAACTCCAAGAGAATATCATTGAACGACACCGTTTCGGTGGTGCAAGATTGCTTGTTTTGGGGGAGGGCATTATTCCGGGTTCCAGAACTGACCTGAGTATTCAAATTGGAACCATGTCAAGCAAAATCTTTCGGGACATCATTCTGCACCAATATGTTCGTTTGCTTCGGGGTGCCAGGGGCGCAGAATTTTTTTTTATGGATGACAACGATCGTTCTTGCGTTGCAAACATCGTAAAGGAATACCTTCAATCGGAGGATATCCCCCGTATAAACTGGACAGCATTCACACCAGACATGAATCCAGAAGAGCTTGAGTGAGACATACTTGGCTGATGAATTGCAGCCCGTTAACCACCTCCTACATGTCTACTGAAACTTCGGAGTGCATTGCTTGATGAGTGGTGTAATACTCCACAAGATCAAATTAATAAGTTGAAACTCAACATGCCTAAGGACTGTATTGCATCGTCTCGGAGACATACATGTTTTAATGATCATATGAAGCATACAATATTGGTTTTTGTAAATAGGGGGTGTTGACGCCTGCGTGCGCCACCTACCTTCCGTATGTAACATTCGGGAGAAGCTAAATGACTGTCGGCAATCACTGACGTGGGTAACAACAGCTCTTATTACTAAACCCACAATAACTTAATTTACTTTTTTGCTAAGTTTTATTAAAATTTTAGTCAAAAGACTTGGTCCGTAGTATTATTTAAAACTCGTGACACTCACGAACAGGGTTTTTTTTATAATTTGTTCCAGGAAGCAAAAGTCGCAATTTTTATTAATGATATCAAACATATAGCATCTTTTTTGTTCTATACCTTTGGTTTAATAAAAAGGCTTTAAAAATAAGTCACATTTGTTTTGCGTATGACACTTTCTTTGCCTGAACTTGCATTATACATAATTTATGGGCATTAGTGTGTTATTCTTTCTTATTTTATCTTTATTAAAGAATGATAACGACTGAGAAAAGCGTAAAAGAAAATTTCCTCTTTGTAAGGAAGAAATATTCTTTCTCTGTGAATAAAAATAAATTTTGCTTCATTTTAATGAAATGTTTCGAAAATACTAATAAGAGAGAAAATTCATTTTATTTCTTTTTAATTCTAGCATTATATTAATATTTCATTAGACAAATTTCAAATAAGGCAAGTTTTCTTATGTATGATAATGCAAAATAATGTAGGAATGAGTTCTTATAATTAATACTTAAAGTGTAATTAAGTAATTTGGATTTTCTTATACGAAAGTTGTGAAATAGAATGATAAGCAAACAATTATTTATAGAATCATTCTCTCGTGTCAACCAAGGACAGATATCACCAAAAAAACAGTAAATGAAAAGAGAAAATATTGAAAATTATTTGTTTAAACGTAAAATATTTTTTAAAAAGGTTTGAACGTGTTATTCTAGAACAGCTGTTTTTTAAAGGGTTTTCTTATGTATTTTTTGCATACTTATCTGTTGTATAACTCATTGTGAATGAATTTTTATATGAATTAGTTACGAATTTTTACATTTTTAGTAAAATAAATAAATAAATACTTGAATCTTTTAAAATAAAGATAAAAAAAAATTTCTCAATCGGAAATGTTAGAGATGCTCACTTAAAAACGGATATTTATAGTGGCATAACAAAGACCATTATGCCTCCCCTGCAAAATCAGCTTTTAGGCCTCAAGCCCAAATGCGTACTTGGAGTCAGTTAGGTTTCCGGCTCCCTAGAATCCCCGAGCCCTTTGCGAAATTCGGGAGTGTACTTTACGTCACTGGATATTTATAAAAGAACAGAATGCTTGCTCTTGTATGAGAAGTAAACATGGCACGGGCATTTGTTTCCAAAATTTATAAACAATATTTTAATGTGTTTCTATCCACATTCCCATTAACACTCATAAAATTCAAAGTTTGCTCCTTAGATTAAAAGATTTAAAAATAAATATAATCTGAAAATCTATTTTTAAGAGCTTCTCAGAATGCTCTTGGACAGCGATATATACATATGGATTTTAGATTGAATATCTCTTGGGGAAGGGGGGGGGAGGAAAATATACATTCATTTATTATTCTTCACATTATTATATCTAATCATTATACATAAAAATTTTAAGAGACAAATCTATTTTGTTCATTAACTAAATAATAATAATTTTTGACATTAGTAATCATGTGAAAAAAATTCAACGAATTCAATTTAATCCTTAGTATTTGTAAACCGAAATTACTTTTCGATTTAAGAATGTCACCCATTTTAATTTCTTTTATAAAAATTATTTGTGTCACAGCTAAATTTCTATTTTAAACTCTTTCATTATGTTGCCATTTATGTTCTGTGATTTTATATTGATATAAGGATTATATCTGCGGAAAGTATGTAATTGTACGAGATATTAAATTTTGGAAATTTTGCTGCTTTGTAAAAGAATTAATTTTAAGATAAAGCTCATTGTTCGTTGCTTATTATATATTAACTTGCCACTTCTCAATGCATGAGAAAATACTACAGGCAATAGATCATTATTTCTGACTTATGCGTCTGTATAAATGACTAATTAGTACTACATAAAATGAACTGGACTCAAGGGTGCTACAGCTCAAGAGGGATAAGATCACTCGGTTTCAACGGCCACACTCTTTAATGCTGATCATAACGAAAAGTGGACAGTTAAAAATAAATTCAATTTTAAGGTTATAATCATTTTGGGATACCCCCCTGCCCTAGAGTATCATCTCTTCATCCACGCGACCTAGGTTTGTAGGAATAAATGATTGACCACTTGAACTCTCCATAATAAATCTAATTTATTACGTCTCAATATATATTAATCAATGCAACAAGAGTCTTACAAGAAGAGCAGATCAGGAATGATGCGACGTAACCATCAATATTAAGTTAAAATAGCGCCTGAAATCCTACTCACTTTTTCTATGATAAATTAACCTCCGAATCTTCATCTGTAGTAGTTTCCTTAACAAGCTATGGTCCGTTCTATATTCAAACTTTAATAATCAATATCTTACCGATATCACACTGCGATCAGCAACCAAGCTTTATGTCTTCCTCTTGTATTCTATTCTTTTAATATTAATCTTCTACTTATATTATTATCCGACTTGATCCATCTTCTATTCATCTTTCCGGCTTCTAGCCGACTCCTTTATGACTTACTCGCGAATGCTAAAGCTCCCTCATATATCTATTCCCAAATCTGCATATCGCGTTTTCATTCTGAGAAAGTTGAATTGAAATGCCATTTTGGCCCCAAAGATTCCCCAAGAGGATTAGTTAGAAGGCTCGATAAAGCCCCATCACAAGGTGAGTTGGTGCATGTGCAGATGTTTCGGTCAAGTGGTCAGTCTGACGTAAAATTCCCAGTTCCCAAGCAAACTTGGTACTCATTTATCAACCACTGAAGGGATGACAGACTGAATTAACCTTTCCCCAGCCCGGGAAGTACTACATAAAATACATCTAAAGATTTTCAATAAACTTTACAACTTTGAAATAACGTTTCCACAAAGTAGATATTTATTCAATATTTTTACATTTCGTTTAGCAACAACTACTTTAAGTACATGATTCTGGAAAATGGTTTATGCATTTCATGATAACGTATATCTCAAATCTACACAACGATTTAGCACGCATTTAATATTTTTTCTATACATTACAACCACAGTGTCCAAATCAATGCAGGAATTGATGAAATGATGGATATGGTAACTGAAAGAGAGCGTTTGGTTTCATTGTCACACAGTCGCTATTTGCGGGTTTGTACTGCTGGGTGGTCTATGTCTCTTCAGAACGATATGGAAAATGTTAAGCTTGGTGTCGGCTATGGTCAGGAGATGCTTGGCTGTTCTTCTTGACCCTCGTTCTGAAGAAGAATGCTGCTTGCGGAATCTATGACAGTTGCTGCCCACTACAATAATGATAATGGCAGCATAGAAGAGAGCTACCAGCTGTGTAAAGAAACAAAAAAGGAAGTTTTAAGAATGTATTTGCATATACTTATTTATAAAGAAACTAATTTTATTGAACCACATTAAGGTATCCGACTACGTTCGGAACCGTGATTTTAAAAAAGCGCATAAATGGATACTTTTCATGATATTTAGTGCCACTTAGATTAGGATACATGTATAAAATTGTTTTAAGGACATTTTGACAAAACAATTTATTTAAATACAATATTTTGGCAAAAAATTAACTTAGAATAACCTTATTTTCAAAATGCTCTCCTTTTATAAAAAATGCTTCTAAAATAATAATATTTTTCTTATATAAAGTAAAGACTTCTCCAGAGATTTTGAACTATTTTTTCGAAAAATTCACATTATTTTCAGAGTTACAACCAATTGAAATAATTATCGGCGTTTTTTTCCTTAAAATTTCTACCCTCTGTTGTCGTAAAACATGGATAAACCCACTTCTACGTTATATATTACAAAAATTTTAGTTGAGCCTCTGTAAAGAGGTCTGAAGGCAAAGTATTATTATAATAGAAGCATTTTTCACAAAAGTAGAATATTTTGAAATTGGGTCATTCTATGTTCATTTTTGTCAAAATTTTGCACTAAAATAATTTTTTATTGTAATAATATTCTTAAAACAATATTATATACATTTCCTAATCTAAATGGCACTAAATATCATAAATATTATCCCTTTATACGCTTTTGAAAAATCATGGTTCCGAACGTAGTCGGATCCCTTAAAATTATAAAGGTATAACTGGCTATCTCAAGTTTTGAAGTAGAGAAATACATAAATAGCTTGAAAAGCAGTAATTTAAATTTGCCATTCCAAAAAATTCAAATATCACTCACTGGACATGATTTCTATTTAAATTAGTTTACTAGAAATATGTGTATGTATACATAAATTCATGAACTTTTCAACTTGTGTGTGAGTCTTAACAATATATTTATCCACCATATCCTTTATAATATTTATCCTGCAATCACTTTGGAACAAGATGTAGATTACAGTCTTAATACATTGTCTAACACAAAGTTTGAACTATGGAATTATTTTTTTCACAAATTGCAGTTTAAGCCAGACTAGTCTCATATATAGTCATGAGTAAAACATTATAGAAAATGTTTTATTTATTTAAACATTAACATTATAGTAAAATATTTATGTAATTATAGCTATTAAAATGACTATTAATAAAATACGTAATTAATCCATGAAAAGATATTTTAACATAGACGTTATAGTTTTCATGAATATGTACGAAAAATATTTAAATGTGAATTTTACAGTGAATGTTCATCTGCAAGAGGCAATAGATGAACAATAAGAATTGCATGTTTGTTTTAGAATTAAGTATCCAATAATATTAAATAAATATTAATAAATGGCATGCATTTCTAGAAGTATTGAAATTTTCAATCAGCAAAAAAAAATTCTCATTTATTCATAATTGAATTTTATTTTCTGTGTAGTTAAAATTGCTATATTTTATTGACGATTTAATAAACGACCAAAGGCATATCATTCGTAAGTTTTTTCAGTGATCTATTCATGTTTGTAAAAGAGATATCTGCAATACGACATATATTTTAATTATACTTGTAACTAAAAGGAAAAAAGTGCTAAGCCTTATTATGTAACTCTAATATAATACCTTTTATTAGAACCACATTTTTTTACAAGTTTTTGCCTTGTTTAACAGTAGATAAAAATATTCATGCTAAATAATATGTGTTTAATAAAAAGCCATGATTGTAATAATGACAACATGTAGGAAAATGTGCAAAAGTATAGTTTAACAGTATATGCAGTAAAGTTTTTATATAATTACAAAAATAACGGAAAAAAAGAAATTTAAGTTAATTTAGTTTACAATATAACTGCTTTGTCGTCCATCCGATATAGTGGTTACTGACGCGGACTGCGGTAACCAAGGGTCTGGGTTCGAATCTCTCGGGTAAGACATGGATGTGTGTGTTGCAATTCTTCTCTTCTCTTTGTGATGTGGTCTACACGCCTACTACTTCTATGTAAGCCCTGAGTGATACTTATTGTGGTGCACTGGGTTATAAATGATCTCATTAAATATATAGAAATGAGTGGTCTATTGGCTTGCAAAGACTTCCCCCAAATGCGAAATTGATAATTACGTTGATTTTCCTAAATCATTTTACAAGAAGGATATGTGAGAAAAAATGGTGGGGTCTTGGAACCAAAAATATCTCATTTCAAATAAAGGGAGTGTAATAAGAATATTTTTCATCCATTAATAAGAGGTTGTATTGACATAACTAATTACAAAAGGACCCAATTTCTCACTTGTCATGGTAACTTTAATAGCTAATTAAGCAAGCAAACTTAATTTGGTTCCATCATCTTCCTGTGCTTGTAATATTAATGGCGAGGAAAATGTAGAACATGTGCTCGTTCTAAGTTTGTCAGAGAAAAAAATATCCTAAGACAGGCTTTCAAAGATATTAATATAAAAATGGCCTCCAGATTTTCACCAACTTATTTCCGCCAGAAGTGCTTTTGACACAATTTCTGAAATTTCATTGTAAACATCTGAAATCGTTCATAACTTTTAATTTTTTTTTTTTGCAATGTGTCTCATACTTACTTATGTAGGTTTCATATACCGGGTGGGCAAAAAGTCCGTAAAAATTTTAAAAATTCATAAAATCCGGAGAAATGAACGAAAAAAAAAACTGTTCGCAGGATCAGCATTAGTATATCACGGGATTTTTTTTAAGCTAGAAAAGTAAAATAATTCGAAAATCATCCGGTAGGTGGCGCTGATGTTCGCAAATGAAAGAAACAATGCATAAATAATAAACAGAAAACTTTCACAACTTTATTACACCAGAATATGTTCCACATGACCACCACCACAGGGGAGAAGACATTCCAGACGAGTGATGAATCCAGCAACGCTAGAGTTCAACATGTCCGGATGTATGGAGAATACTTCTCTGCGGATCGCATCTTTCAGTTCCGACAGACTTGATGGACCGGATAGATACACGCGAGATTTCAAATATCCCCACAACCAGAAGTCTGCCGGTGTTAAATCGGGAGACCGAGGAGTCCATGGGTACCTGCAGCACCTGCTAACGATTCTGTCTTCCCCGAACGTCTGTATCAGGAATGCCTTAACCGGGTTAGCAGTGTGACTGGTTGCTCCATCCTGCATGAACGGGACATTTGAAATCTGACCTCGTTGAATTAAACATGGCACAACAGTCTCCCGCAGAAGCGTTAGATAACGCTGAGCATTTACCGTTTCCATTATCCATCCATTTACTTGGCACTGCGTTTCAAAGAAGAAGGGTCCTATGATAAATGAACCCGTGAAACCACACCATGCCGTCACTTTTGGGGAATGCAATGGCTTCTGTGAGTACTCACGTGGATTAGAGGTCGCCCAAATGCGACAGTTATGGTTGTTAACGTCACCATGTAGCGAGAAAGGAGATGTGTCCACAAGATGTTAAAAACCCAGGTGGGATCCTGTTCCATTTTAGAGAAGGCCCACTTCCCAAATGCTTCCCTCTGTGCGGTATCTGCTGGCAAAAGTTCATGGCACGATTGCAATTTGTATGGGTACAGCTGGAGGATTCGACGAAGAATATTGCGGACAGATGATGGTGGTAAGCCCAATCGTCTGGCAGCTTCACGAGCACTGCTGGTCCCTGAAGCTGCTTCGGACGCAATCGCTTCCATTTCGACAGCAATGCAGGGTGCACGTGCTTCTTTCGAGTATGGTCGTCCGGCTCGTGCTCGATCCTCCAACTTTCCAGTTTCCTCAAAACGTTTAACAAGCTTTAAGAGACCTGAAGGTGTTAAAGGGCCTTTTCCACTCTTTACATTTTTCTGAACTCCGAATTTACGCAAGGCAATGATCGCTGATTCCTCGTTCATGTAAAATAACTTCACCAACAAAGCTTTATCCGGCGCATTGAGCATCCTTGTTCACATTCACTGTTTGTAATGGTGAAATGAATGTGGATTCATTGAGAGCAAAGGTTTTTATAGCCGTCTAATTTGCATATTTCCACCCCAGACGCTTGTAACAGCGCCACCTACCAGATGATTTTCGAATTATTTTTTTCTAGCTTAAAAAAAATCCCGTGACATACTAATGCTGATCCTGCAAACAGTTTTTTTTTCGTTCATTTCTCCGGATTTTATGAATTTTTAAAGTTTTTACGGACTTTTTGCCCAACCGGTATATATACATAGTATAATAATAATAATAATAATAATAATAATAATAATATATTGAAAGAGTGATGTAGTTCGAAATGAAGACGCATATGAACACGTCTGAAAAAATTATTTCCAACTCATCATAAGTCATCATGTGTAGTCTAATATATAACATAGTTACATAGATGTTCTTATTTTTTAATCATCGAAAATGCATGTATTATTAAAATATGTCAATTGAGTGAAAATTTCTTGCCACTTTAAATTTTTATTCAAAAAATATTTTTATAAGAAAAAACATTCAAGTTAATACAACCACCATCCTCTTCAATAATCTTCTGCTCAATATTAATGAAATTTTTCGATGCCTTCTCTAACAATGTCAGAAATTTGCAGTCCAGAAAGTCATAGACCTCTGTTTTGACATCCTCAGCGAAATAAAAATTGCTCCGTGAAAAAGCACCTGGACACGAAAGAGTAAGTAGAAATCGGAAATCGCAATGTCTGGGCTATATGATGGATGGGGCATCAGATTCCATTCAACTGATTTTGTTTCAAACTGTGATCATAGTTGTGTGCAGTTTTGAGTTGTTTGGATGGAGCAAAATGTTCTTTCTTTTGAACACATTTCAGCGTATTTCTTTGAATGTATTATATGAATGTAGATATATAATATGAATATTCAGTAGGGCGAGACAAAAAGTTTTCTTTTCGATTGCTATGCAGTGCTTTCCACTAGTTAAGTGAAAAAGTAGGAAAAGAAGATTAAGGAAAATGATTTCTGATACCCATGGAGCTTTCTATCCAGCTACCAATGTACAAATTGAATATTTCTGTTCTTCTAGAGAACTTATGTTACATTTATGTGTGCGTGCTTACATATATATATATACCTTAAAATCCAGTCTATAACACACAATTCTACTTTCAACTGGAATTTCTTAATTTTAAGATATATTCACCGCATAATGCGTGCCTTTTTTCCGAAAAAACCTGAAATATTTTGAAGTCCTTTATTCGAGATGTTTCCAGGTCCAGGCTTTTGAAAGTTCAGAAGTGCAAAAGGTATGTTCATTTCTTTGAAATAAAGAGTAAGTAGAAGTTTGATTCTTTTATGCTATTTTTCCCCTTTCTTTTTTTGTATTCTATAGCCATCATTTTTATACCTGCCGTATAACGCGCACCTGCAAGGTTTTTTTTGTGTTAAAAGTGCGCGTTATACGCTGGATTGTGTGGTATATATAGATAGATAGATAGGTAGATATAATTTTTGACTTTTCAAAAACACAACTTCAAAGACATGTTTGACGCAAACATGTATAACGGAAAAATGTGAACATAATGAAGTCGAAAAGGAAATACGTGGTTGTGTCAATTAATTTTGAATCAAACAACTTTATTTAGTGAAATATTATGGTCATCGAATATTTTATCTAAATTTTATTAAGTTTGGCGCAGTTTTTTTAATATAACTATGTCAAATAAAAAAGTACTTCCGTAAAACAAAATTGAATTTATCTAATTTTACTTTTCCTAAACTATAATTGGAAGTCTGATTTTCGTCCGAATATTAATGCAATTAAACATAATAAGTTAATTTTTATTCAAAAAGTATTATGTGTCAAAAAAAAAAATTAAAAAAATCATAATAAAGAAATGCATTTTCAATATCTTTGATATGCATTTAATTTAATCTCGTTTCTTTCAGAATCAATCTTTTTATTTAGTAGGGAATAAAAATAGAGTTATGTCAAAAAACCTTTCCTGTTAATTCAATACATATTCATATCCAACACATTCCACTAATTAGGTTATGTAATTTAAGAAATCATAGAAATTAGCTTATACCGTGCAATAAATGTTCATCCTACACGTTTTACCGCTGAGAAGTTGAATGCACTGACACTGAATTTTGAAAAAGTGTTAGCTTTCTTCACTATAAATAAATTATATACTGATAAATAACTACGGAAATCTTCCTAGAATTAGATAATATATAATGCAAGTATATTAGAATAATATAATTTTTTTTTCAAATTTCTTCATTGACTTAATTATACATAATTTGTATACAGAGTGTTTTTTTTCCAGGTATAGAAGTTTAAGTTGGCATTTCTTTCCAAGATGGCGACCGATTTAACAGCTGTCAAGTGATTTATTCTCAGTTTGGTATGGCAATTCATCATGAATAGACTCACGCCTGAACAGCGCTTTCAAATTGTGCAATTTTATTTCGAAAATAATGGTCGATTTTCATAAGCGAATTTTGTTTAGCGATGAAGCGCACTTCTGGTTGAATGGCTACGTCACCAAACAAAACTGCCGCATTTGGAGTGAAGCTAATCCACAAGTGTATGTCGAAACACCAATACATCCAGAAAAACTGACTGTTTGGTGCGCTTTATGGGCTGGTGGAATCCTTCTTCAAAAACGATGAAGGCCACAACGTTAAAGTCAATGGTGATCAGTATAGAGCCATGATTACTAACTTTTTCATTCCTGAATTGAACAATCATGATGTCCAGGAGCTGTAGTTCCAACAAGACGGCGCAACATGTAACACAGCTCGTGCCACAATCGATTTATTGAAAGACACGTTTGGTGACCACCTAATTTCACGTTTTGGACCTGTGAATTGGCCTCCAAGATCTTGTGACTTAACACCGCTAGACTATTTTCTGTGAGGTTATGTAAAGTCATTGGTCTATGCGGATAAGCCACAAACACTTGATCATTTGGAAGACAACATTCGCCGTGTTATTGCCGATATACGGCCACAAATGTTGGAAGAAGTCATCGAAAATTGGACGTCCAGATTGGACTACATCCGAGCCAGCCGTGGCAGTCCTATGCTAGAAATCATATTTAAAATGTAATGCCACAAGATTATCTTTCGAATAAAAAAAATTCATCTCAATCGAATAATACATCGTTGTTTTATTGCAATTTAAAGTTCTATACCTCTAAAAAAACACCCTTTATTACATTATTGTTATATTATTTTCATACATGCGACATTTTTACGTATCAGCTACATTTTTCATATTTAAATTTTAGGGTTACAGTTTACGAAAAGGCCTGAAATGGAAAAAAATTCATACAGAGTAGATGAAGAATAATTTTAAAAATCTGTTCTGCAAATGAATTTCTTAAATTGTTCAAAAAATAGTATTTCCTAGATCAATATAACTATAACATTAATTGTAACGCAGACCTTTATCTTGAAGTTAAGGGAATCCATTTACATGATATCTGACATACAATAAGTTTCAGCATTTCAATCAGAAATTTCAGCTAGATCCAATAAGACGAACCTTACAATACATAATTCTAAGTTCAGTATTTCGAATGATATTGTATAGAGAGTAATTTCCATCTAATTCCTTTAACTTATTAAATGTCTAGGAGAGTAATTGTTTCAGTGTAGCTGTAATATTTTGGGAGTAATAGCAAGCACGAATAATCGTTTCAATAGTAATGAACTATTATGAATCATCTCCTTATTAAGATTGAATAAAGAATAATCCAATTTATTTCACTTCCAAATTTAAAGAAACCTGCGTAATTTCCTGAAAACTCACTTGTTACAGAAAATACCCATTCATATCAGGAAATTGCATACAATTTTGTAAATGGAGTTAGTGCAATGTCTAATTAAAACTATTTGTATTTCAGTTTAATTGCAACTGGTACGATAAGCTTAAGGTATAAATGGAATTTACTTATGTTTATTTATAATAAATTATAAATCACTACACATCACAAATTCAATTAAATAAAGCTAAAAATGCGATAAAGCTTATGCTTTTTATCTTACAAATTATATGTATATCAATTTTCTTTTCATGTGTCACCTTTAATCATACAGCACCAAAAGTTGTAAATATTATATGTATTTTTATAATTGTTGATTTTACTCCTCTTTTGTGAAGATAGTTATTTTGTTGATTTAAGATAATTATTTCCAGTAAATGTTAAAGTAATCTGATACTTTACAAATTTTCCAATCTAATATTCCCTGTACATTTCATCACCTAATATATGAATTGATAAAGTCTTATGAACAACGAAACAACACAGAGCCACGGTATATTATGGTGATAATTATTTGGGTCCATGTATGTCGATGAGAAAAAGTCGCCAACGTTGACTTGTTCATCTCTTGGAGTGATGTGATGTCTTATCGCTCACGATATATTACATAGCATAGGAGTTTTATATTGATGTCCTTTCAAAATATGATGCATTTAGATGTTTTTTGGAAATTGAATGTATTTGATAAACTTAAAGAGAGAGATAGTGAAATCTTAAAACTCATTCCTGTTTTTATACACAAATATAATTTTTGATAAATGCATTGAACATAAAATATATCTTATTAAAATCAATATGCGAAAAATGTAGGCTTATGAACTATTAATTTTGATATGGGAGAAAGACCCACATTAAAATACAGTTTTAAGTCTTGTTATGTAATACGTAAATGTTTGTGTCATGATAAAACAAAGCCATAATGAGCATTTCAATAAAAACTTATTTAAAAGGTTTACTTATACTCATTTTTAATAAGTTTTAATTTTTCTTTAGAATATTTCAATAATTTTATATATAAATACACTTATATATAATCTTAAAATATACAGATAATATCACAAAGAACGTACGAGTCATAGACTTTATGTATTATTCATAATAAATAATATTTCAATGGAAAAAACAATAAAAATTATAAATCATTTTGTTGTTGTTGAAAACCCAAATACGTTACTATTATGGTTTTTTATGAATTATAGTTTTTTACTATTTACTAATTGCTAATTTTTGATTGATTATTTATCTAAACAAAATAACGTACTAGTTACGAACGTTACAAGTAAAAAAAATTCCCAAAAGCATTTTGTGAAGAAAAATTGCATATTTTTTTTTTAAAAAAGAAACTTATACTTGTATAACTTTATTAAAATTTAAAAAATAAATAAATATTACTGTATAAACAGGCTATTTTACATATGATTTTATATACAATAAATATATATATATATATATATGTAATACTTTATACTTAAAATTCTATGTGACAAAAAGATCCTAACATTTTTTTTTGTTCCAATTACTTTTAAAGACATTTTGAAAATTTGATTATTTTATTTCAGTTTTTCTGTTTGAATAATAAAATTTTCCATCAGGAGTGGTTAAAAAGTTTTTTAAAAATATGATCGGAAGGAATGAAAATGGCTGAAAAAATTTTATTCCAGATCTTAGATTTTCAGAACAAATATCTAAGTTTGTGAGCCTGTAATATTTACATGTTATATTTTTCTGGATTTTTAAAAATTTGTATTAAAAAATAAATCAATTTCAATAGCATTTTGCCTTATACTAACTTATATTATATAAAGGTTTGCCCAGTGGCTCGGGGTAGCGAGCCCGCTTCCAAACCCTAAGCTTACGGAATTGATCCCGGCTGGAGTTGACAAATTTTCTGAAAGCGAAAATCGTGGGCACGCATGTATTGGATTAAGTGACATGTAAAAAATCCCTTGAGTATCGATTTGGCTCTAGTACTCTCGTCAAAATTAAATCACGGCAGTATTCATCATCCGACGAGAGCTTGGATCAAAATTAATTTTAGCTTCTTCCAAATTTGGTAGCAAGTGCCGCCACTAAATGGTGCCACTATGAAGTGGCTCTCGCATTTAAATTACCGTTTTTGCAATGGCTTAGTTACCAATTTGCAGCCCATTAGAGGAATAATCTTATATAAATAACTATTCCGTTATAAATAACCTGCTAATTTTAAGTATTGCACATTTTATCCGACTTTCCCTGGAAATAAATAAATAAATGTATCTCTCATTATATGATTGCACCATCGAAAATTCATTTTTATTAAATTCATAAGTACAAATATGTTTCACAAGAAGAGAAATAGATGTTCTTATGAATATTAAGATATTTTTGTGTTAGAAATGCGTGATTGTGTGTTTAAAGTAAAAAAAATCATTAGTTGATTTTGCTGAGCGCCGTTTCAGAAAACGTAAATGCAGCATCAAATATCGAATAACTGGATTTGAAATATTTATTTATTTAAATATATCATAAAAATAAAAAATAAAAACTTTTTTCTTCCATTAAAATATTGTATCCGGACCAAATGTATTCCTTTGCTGACTGTGTTAGCGCTGGTGAACTTCATATCATAGAAAAAAAGAATAATTTCAAGGGTAAAATATTCAAAGATAAAATACAAGGCTCCAAAGTCATGGTGATTTACTAGCTTTCCAAGCAGTCCGTGTCCAGTGAACTCATTTTGTATATGATTAGAAGTGAGAAGCAATTTTCTTCGGCGCATTTAGATTACATCAGAAATATTCAATTCACATGAGCAATTTGAATATGTAAAACTCCAGAGACTTCAGCCAAAATATGCCTTAAATGAAAGGAAATATTGCACCATTTTTGTAACTCTTACACCTTTCTAAAAGTGATAAATAATTTTAATACAGTTAAAATGAAATATGACATAGAAGGAACAATTTTAAATTAGACTTAAAAAAATATTTAGACTAAAATACAGTCGCAGGATAACAAAATACATTATATTATTCCTATAAAGTTTGAATTTATGAATAAATGACCGTTTTAGGATTGAAATTTATTTTTGCATGAAAAAGTTAGTTGCAGAGTTTTAAAAACCGATTTTTACAAAGAATTAAAAATTAATTGTTATACATATTTGTGTGTATAAATATATATTTTATTGGGAAATTTCGGACACTGTTTTTTTTTTGTTTCTCTGCCGAAATTATGTTACGGCGGGAAAGATCGTTTGTGAAGTTTCATTTATTTTTTATTAAAGGGGGAGAGAAGGAATTGCTCATTCTGTTAAACCCTTCAATCAAAAATATTTATTCGAAAATATACATGCGAATAATTGTTACTGGTAGAGTACTCTGTGCTTTTTTTTGGAAAAGTCAATGTTAAGATGAATATGCTTCTTGGTTAGAATCATTCATTTTTAGAGACTAGTTTACCAGATGATACTAGTTATATTAATGCATTACTTGCAAAAATGTAAAAGTATTACGAAAAGGTATCAGAAGCAGTGATATGAGAGGAAAAGTAATGAACTGTTTAATGTTTTAAAATGTAATGTATCGAGTATCTTATTTATAAGCAATATATTCAACTAAATTCAAAGTAAAGCATTTACTTTTTGATTAAATATATTAACTATTCTGAAAGGAATTTTAAAAGCACATCCTTTTTATTTCTTTTACTTAAGGTAATTTTACAGGAAAATAGTCAAAATAAATTGAATTTAAGTTCACTCATTTTAAGGGCATTGTAAATCATATATGTTTCTTACCGATGCATACAAAATGGCGTCTGATGCTTGTCGAGGATATAATATCTGAGACTGCCGACTGGAGGCGCTACTATTCAAAAACGGGTTAAGCTGATTGGAGTAGTGAGTGGTGATGTTACATAGGCCTCGTTGAAATTGCCTGCAATTGAAAAGAAAGGCAGATATAGTAAAATAGAAGATGCCTATAAGAATTGGTTTTTCATATAAAGATAAATATTTTATTACTCGCATAATTGATATCAGAATTTTTCAAATGCATCATATTTAGTAACAAATATGAAAAACAACAAATAAAATCATTAATTATAATATCCACTACATATACTTAAATACAACTGAATGATAATTTTTGTTAATATAAATAACTTTATTTTTTATTCCTTTTTCTTTGTTTGAAGGATCTAGCAATATTTATATAGTGATATTTACTGGTGAAAATCATTTTAAATGGTGTTCTTTATCATGTCTTTTTATATATGAAAGATTTTCTTACTTTGAATTCTTCTAACACAAGGAGAAGGCACGGCTAAGAAAATTCATTTGGGATCAAGACTTGGTGTAATAGTAGTATTCCTTTAGGTTGTTCAACCCTCAATGTAATTCCGCGAAATAGCCAGTCAATTCGGAGAAAATAGCCTCCGGAACTCATGATTAGCTTTTATACAATTACATTTTATTTTCCCCCAACGAGTTCATAGCCTGGTTGGTAGATCGTCTGCTTACTATGCTCGAGGTTACGATTCGAACCGATCAACATTTTTTTTCAATTCATTTAATTATTTTTTAAAATTAAATAAATTTATTTACGAAAGGTTTATTAAATATTAAATGATATTTTATGTAATTATTTTGTATTTTGTGAAGTTAAGAAATTATTTTAATTATATAAATATTTAAATTAAATTTTATATATATATATATATATATATATATATATATATATATATATATATATATATATTATATTAATAAGTAATATTTATAATAAAATATATAATAAATATTAAATATTTTACATAAAATTAGTTACAAATAGTTTTATAATGTGAAATACAATATACTGTAAATAAAAAATATATAATATAAAATAATTTAAAAAATACATTATATTATTTTATTAAATTAATTATTTTATAATTAATATAATAAAAAAATTATTTTTTATATAATAGTAATTTAATTATTTTATAATTTTATAAAATATTTAATAAGTCATTTTTAAATAAATTTATTTAATTTTAGTAAGTTTATTTAAATAAATTTATTTAGTTTTAAAGTAAGCTTATTAAAATAATTTTATTTAATTTTAGTAAGTTTATTTAAATAATTTTGTTTAACTTTAATAAGTTTATTTAAATAATTTTAATAAAGTTATTTAAATAATTTCAGTAATAAATAAAAAATTTAATAAAAAATAATAATTTTAATAATAAGTTAATAATAATTCTTATTAATAAATTAATAATAATTCTTATTAATAAATTAATAATAATTCTTATTGATAAATTAATAATAATTCTTATTAATAAATTAATAATAATTCTTATTAATAAATTAATAATATAATACTTATTAATAAATTAATAATATAATTCCTATTAATAAATTAATAATATAATTCTTATTAATAAATTAATAATATAATTCTTCTTAATAAATTCAAGAAAAAAATAATAATTCCAATAATAAATTAATAATAATTTCAATAATAAATTATAATTTTAATAATAAATTAATACTTTTAAGAATAAATTAATACATTAATAATTTTAATAATAAATTAATAATTTTAATAATAATTAATAATAATTCTTATTAATAACAATTCTTAATAATAACACTTAATTAGTTAATTTTAATTACTAATAAATAATTACTAATTAAAAAAAAATTATTATAATTAACTTAAATAATAGATTTATTTAATTTTGTTTACTTTATAAAATACAAAATAATTACTTAAAATAACATTTAATACTTAATAAACTTTTCATAAATAGATTTATTTAATTTAAAAAAACAATTAAATGAATTGATAAAAAAGTTGAACGTGTGAATTGAACCCCAACCTCACGCATAGTAAGCAGACGATCTACCAACCAGGCTACGGACTCGATGGAGGAAATTAAAATGTAATTGTATAAAAGCTAAGTCTGAATTTCGAAGGCTATTTTCTCTGAATTGACTGGCCATTCAGTGGAATTACATTGAGGGGTGAACACCCGAAATGAGTATTACTATTACACCAAGTATCGATCCCAAATGAATTTTCTTAGTCGTGCCCTCCCTTTGTAAGATAGAAAACCTTTTTAAGAACTAACATCTGATCTACCGATTGGAACAATTCGTTTAAATTAAACATGAACATAATTTTAAAAAATTCAAATGTGAAATGCAAAGGAATGTTTAAAAATTCATGCGCTGTAAATATATGTGTAATTTTTCATTATTACTTTAGCATCGCTAACAAAACATTTATCAGAATGCCTTTACTCTACAGGTAATCCGTTAACTAAACCAATCGAAAATACAATAGTTAATTACATTTTTATTACTTTAATTATAGTGGAATATTTTCAAATAATTTAAATGTACATAATTAAAACTGTCTCGAGCAGGAAAATAGTTCTTTTGAAGGAATGCTTGTTAATTACTCCACATATGTAATAAAGTTACAACGAATTAATTACCCCAAACGTAAGACCAAAACTTCCATTTAAAACAGATGCTTAACAAAATAAAAAAATGAACATTAGTCGGGAGTTCAAATAAATTCTAGATTAATTCCTCGTCAAGAAAAGGTTTAAAATTGCCTCCATTTATCTTGATAAATTTTGAATCAAAACTACATAATTTTCACACAAATAAATTAATTCATGACTGAAACTCAATTGCATTTTTAGGACATACACTCTTTGAGATTGCAAAAGATATCTCATTATTTTCCTTGGAAACATTCATGCTTCATTTTTTACGTCTAGATACTCTTAATTATTTCCTAATTATATTTTACGTTTTACTTTTATATAATATCCTTTTTTTTTCGAAGAGATAACTAGTTGTAAAAGTATCTAGTAAGACTTATTAATTGAAATAAATCTGAATAGAGAAATATACAGGATGAATATAAATGATGGAGCCAATTTTCAAGAATTATATTTTCGAAACAGCCATACATATTCAATAAGTAATACATAAATATAAAGACATATATACCAAGTGTTTTTTTTCCACAGTGATCAACATCACATTCAAGATCGCTGTGAAATTCCGATATGAAGACAATGACAGAGAAGAGTTTTGGCAAATTAGAGTATGCACATGTTTTTTCAGCTATTTCGATGAAACGTGCTTTTAAAAATCGCTACAAGCAAAAAGCCCCAACAACTGCCATATCATCAATTTATGAAAACGAGTTGCTTGCGTAAAAAGAAAAGCAGTAACCGACCAAGCGCAGAGGAGTGGGTAAGGCAGATTTTTTTTTGAAGTCCATGGAAGACTGCGAGAGTTGCCACGAGTAAACTTGGAAAACCCCAAAAAACCGCAAGGAAAAATTTTATAAAAAAAATTAAATTTCAAGCCGTATCATTTGAAACTGACACAACAAATAACAGAGGATGATAAGCAAGCATTTTTGAAGTATTACGAATCACGGATACAGCAATGCTACAAAATGTATAGAACGAACTGGATTACAGATTGGATGTATGCCATGTAATAAGAGGATCACACACATATTGAAAATTCGTAACAAAAAAAAAACTTGGAATGTTTCTCTTTCCATTCATGTTCCACTAATTGTAACATGTGCAATAGCGTAAATAAAAGGATTATTTTTTTTAAATAGTGTCCATCGTTTATGCTCACCCTGTATAAGTGTCATGTTGGATACTTCAGTAGTTATAAATATACTAGGCCGAGAACTACTTTAAATGGATCTAAAACCTGCTTTAGAGGCCAGCCAATTTTCCCCCTTCTGCTGCTATACTGAGAAAAAGTCAAAAGATTATTTTAGATAGATCTGAATCCATTCTGAATGGGCCGCCGCAACAGTGCTTTTGCTTTAAAGTACCTCTGGCACTCTAAATCCTTTGTAAGAAAATTCCCAGTTATTCTTCGACAACCCTTTAGTCTAAGGTCTTCCTTCACTATTCGATTCATTGTTCTTCTGTTCTTCTGTTTAGCAAGAGAAAAGTCTCTCTTTTTTGACAAATTCTTTCTCTGAATACTTGACGAGAGCTGGTACTCTCACCAATCGTAGGCCATCGTGTCTAGTATGGTCTACGATGTAGTTAATCTCAGAAAATCTCTTTTTTTGTTTGATAAATGATTAACCTTAGAATGTCTAAATATTCAAGTGTCTTAAAAATCTGTAATGGGCTCTCTTCTTTTTTTGATAAAGATAAGTTACTCAGCTCCAAGCTTCTGTTAGGTATGTTAAAATCTCTCATTGATTGTGAAAATCCGTCAAAGACCAACATTTTCAAAAAAAGTATTATAAAGGATCTTCTAACGAAGAGAGAAATTTAAAAACCTCTGCAGACTTTGAGTCATAGCAGATGACCTCAAATTTTTGTATCAAAACTAATGGTACTACTTTTTATGTATTTATGTATATATATTCCCAATTTTCTGGAAATTGCCATTCTTCGTTTCTATTTTTCATTTAATTACTTGGACAAATTGTGATAATCAAATTCTAATAAAACATTTTGTCTGTTTCTATTTCTTCTTCCTCTTCTTCAAAGGCTCAACAGCCCTGGGTGGCCCTGGCCTTCTCCAGAAATCTTCTCCAAATATCTCTACTTTTGGTAACTGTTTTCCCGTTTTTGACCTTTAAAATATTAAGATCCTTCTTGACACAATTCATCCATCATAAGGGGATGGGGTCTATCTCATGGTCTACACCCCATGAGCATTGCCAGAAAGATTTTCTCGCCTCAAAGATTTTCATTCATTCTAGCCAGATGACCGGCCCATTAAGTCTCTAATTGACGAACTTTACAATATCAGGTTGTTTCTAAATTTTATAGAGCTCTAAATTAGATCGTCTTCTCCATGATCCATTCACTTGGATCATATCAAGAATACAAAGCAGGGTCTTTTTCACGAAAACTCTCAAGGTTTCCTCATCACGTAAAATCAATGCCCAAGTCTCTTATGCGTATATATAAGTAAGGATAGATCTTATAAGACTTTTGTAAAGAAGCAAATTAGCTCATAATTTGAGAAAGCTAGATTTTAAATAACTCTTCAGGGCATAAAAACATCTGTTTGCCGCACTGATTTTTCTATAAATTTTTGGGGTCAGCTCATTTTTATTTTTATCTCCTTTCCCAAATAAGTAACACTATTAATTTTTTCAAATTTATAATTGCCAATTCCTATGCGACTAAGACTTTAAACAAAGTAAATATTTAGTTTTATTTTTGTGTACAGATAAGTTGATTCTTTAACGATTTGTTCTAAAGCCATAAATGCCTATTTGACAGCTGGTGCAGTTCAGGCAATACTGATCGTGTCATTTGCATAAGCCAGTATTTCAACTGACTTATTAAAATTATTTCCTCTAATATTAATCTTTAAATATCTAATAACTTTTTCAAGAGCTATGTTAAACAGGAGGCATGCTAATGCATACCCCTGTCGCACTCCATTTTTCACTTCAAGCTCTTCTGTGAAATCATCTTGTATGCGTACTTAATTTTTGTTTCTTTGAGAGTCAAAGCTACAAGTGCAACAAGTTATTAAAGAATTTTCAATTCATACATAGCTTTTATGAGAAATTCGTGGTTAATGCAATCATATAGTGTTTTAAAATCGATAAAAATATTATGAGTCTCAATTCCAAATTCCCTACATTTTTAAATTGTATATATTTTCTCTTGATTAAAACACATACATTTGATCCTCAAATATTTAATTTCTTTAAAATTGTCTTTGATTTTCATTCAATTTTTATCATTAATACACCCATACATTAATATAATATAACAAGTCCAACATATAAAACTGAATAAGGTAACGTGTAATGTTAAACTAAATTACGTTATAAATTTGTTTAAAAAAACTGTATTGTAAAAAAATCCACACTATTTTTTTCATAATCCTCTTATGCAAGTAATTCTTAGTTGACTGAAATCTACTCAGAGGAACTCAAATTGTATGATCTGAGACAAATGTCCTTATTTGTGTGTGTGTGTGTCAACACATTTTCAAAAACTATTATATTTAAAAGAATCCATTCAGCCATTGCTTACTTTCTTAGTGATAGTTTATAACCCAATTTAGAGCTCTTTCAAGCGGAGTATCATGTACTTTACTAATGAAATTTGCATATTTTGACCATCCCTAGATAATTACATATCTAATAATGAGTAATTATATTCCCTGCATATTTAATGGAGAAGATTTTAACCCTTCCAATGAAGGTTTCGTTCGAGTAACCAAGAGCGTAGTGGCCTATAGAGTTATTTATAGATGGTGTGATGAATGCATTTGAAATGAGCTAAGAAAACAATTAGAATTTTTTGTGTAACCGCTAGTAACAAGCGTTTGGGTTAGTATTTAACTACTTATTAAAAGAGTTGTGTTTTGGAGATTATTCAAAACTATAGGTTAGAAAGTTAAGGATGAATAACTTTGAGTTGTGGTACCATATTAGTTTTAGTCTTTAACCCCTCAAGCGGTCAATTTTTCTCCCAAAAAGTACCAAAAAAGGGTACATTTTTTATTACATATAACTAAGCAACATACTTAACACAAAATGTGAAAATGGAAGAATTTTATTTGAATTTTAATGTTTTCAGGCTATTTTTTTATTTTATAATAGTAGAACACAAATGCCCCTAAATGTTTACTTTTTATAAGAACAATCTATATGCCATGAAGAATATTTCATATATCTTAAAAAAATTTCTCTCATGCTTACAAAAATGTTCACGTTCCCACCTCTTTTTCAAACGTTTCAGGACTTTGTGTTTGAATACATACATATATATATACAATTTGAAGTATGGTGCAATATTCCATTGTATTGGCTACAGAGACAATATCGGGGTATTATTATTATTATTATCTTTCCATTATCGTTTCTTCTTAAGTAACAAATTGCATATTACCTTACAAATCCCTGTTCTATATCGAATAATTTCAAGAATCTAAATTTCTGTCTTCAATGAAAAATTCCCACCTTCACCACAAAGAATATCCCAGGTAAGCTCTTGAAAATATTAGCACTATTAATCTCACTATAAAAATTAAAAATATGCGCAAATCAATGATAGAAAGGAGAAAATATCAGTGGTTGTACACCGTACGAGCAAACTGGTTGTGACCAGCTTTCGGCAACTCGTACGGTCAAACCAGTTAAGAGATTAACACTTTCTTTCAGAGAGTGTAATAATTTTTTTAAACATTACATTCAATATAACAAAAAAAACATTCTTGAAAAAATATTTTCAAAAAATGTTAACTTCTGTAAATATTGGTGAACTGAGGTTATATATAATTCAAATGTCGAATATTTCCTTAAAAAATTTGCAAAATCGTAAGTAATGAAATAATGCATTTTGCACTTACATAATCGTGTTAAGCTGTATATAATTATTCACAGAGATTATTCAAAAATATCAGAAAACTGTCAAAACTTATCAGATTTCTTCTCAATTAAATTAAACATAAATATCTAACATAAAAACAGAATATAATAGCTTAAAAAGAATAGAATAATGATATAATCGAATATAATAGAAACTGTGTCTCAAGCATGATTGAAACATATAATACAATGTTTCCTCAGATTCTCAGAGTGCATCAAAAGTTTTTTTAAAAATCAAATCCCCGAGAAGAGTTTTAGTAGTGTAGTTACTGCTGAAAAAATAATTTAAATACATCCTCGTAGAATTCGTAAGTATAATTAATTAAATGAGAAATATGTTAACTGAAGCAGTATTATGATAAAATAAGGGGATTAGGCCAAATATATTTTCTTAACAAACACAAACTGAAAAAAATATAATGTTATATGAAAACATAACATTAAAATAAATAACTCTTATACGTTATTTTATATTTCTGAATTCCAAAATCAACGGTACGGATCTTATTTTAAATTATTTCACTGAGAATCTCCAAACTAATAAGATTTTATAAGATTACATGTTATACAAATATAATTCTACAACTTTTCAATTATTGAGAGAAAATACGGATCTAATTAAACATTCATTCTAATTTCATTTTCACAGAATCTCTTCATAGATTTTAAGGTTGTAGTTCTTCATATGAAATAATGTTCTCATTGTTCCACAGAATTGAAAGTATCTTATTAAAAATTTCAAATACGTATTCGATTTCAATTTTTCAATATCTAGTAAAAGAAAAAATAAAGCTGTGGGTAATAATATGGTATTACACAAAAAGTCCTGTAACAATCATTCATTATGGTAGCGGACTCGTGATCGGTGTGTCATGAGTTCGAGCCTCAGAGTCACTGAAAATCCACCTTGCAGAGAGGCTGATGCACATTAAATTTGTTGAGACTCAAAGTCCTTCCGTTGGCGTGGAGTAGAAGTTCTGAAAGTAGGTGCTAGATCAGATGTCGTCCTCATCATTCAACCATTGTTCATAATTATGTGGTCTATTGCCAATATCCTTAGTGTTACTTTATATTGCGACTTTACTAAACACTCACTCACCCTGTAAAAATTATTAAGAGTAGTTGCTGTCAAGAGTAAGCTATATTAACTTCGCACAACAAAACTGCAAGAGGGTTATTGGCGACAGACCTTGCAATTTTGAACCATGGTCAAGTGAAGAGGATGACACCCGAGCTGGCACCCCTCTTCTAACTTCCTCATATTTAACCTCGACATATTTAACGTGCATGGGCCCCCTCTACAGGGTGGGTCTTCAAGGGTACTAGGCTCATACTCATGACACATTAGCCACACCTTGAGCACAAGGCTGCCGCGGCCGCAATTTCTATCAAAAATTTTATACAGTCGAACCTCCATATTACGAACCTCTATATTGCAAATGTTTCTATATAGCGAACTTTTTTCTGGAAGCAGAAACATTTCACGATTTTCTTCGGAAAACAACCTCCCCAAAGCGAAGTGCATTTTCTATATAACGAACTTTTCCTTTTGTGATTCAATTTTTTTTCCTTCCTATTTTTGAAGTATTTTTGGACATTTCAAGTTCTTCTCTCTTTTAACACCTTTTTTGGTGGTCATAAATCTTGCACTTTGGTGCCTAACTCGCCGAGGGCAATGGAATTCTGAAGGTTTCATCTGTGCAACGTTTAACCCCAACTGTCCAGTTCTCTAGAAACATGTTCTATATCCCCTTTCACTCTCAGTGGAGTTGTCTCGTATCCCCGTGTCCTTAAAAAGTCAAACATCAATTTCAAGTTGGAAAAAATGTTAAAAATTACTTGCATGCTTTAAATTAGACAATATCCTTAAAATAGGGTGATTTTAATATAAAAATATTTTCTAAATGTTAAAAATACAGTGTGTTCCTCGATATTCTTTTTTCTTGTTTTCTTTGCAGTTTTTCTTTCTTTCTTTTTTGATGAGTAAGATATATATAAAATAAATAGGTATTAATTTAAAAATCGGTTCGAATGATTACTTTTCTTATTATAGTGTTTATGAATTTAAAATTTGTTTTATGTTATTTATAAAGTATATTGAAATATGAATCGCTATATAACGAACTTTCCCTATAACGAATTTTTTTTCGAGATTTGATGACTTCGTTACATAGAGGTCCGACTGTATATTGAAATTCAGAATAAATTGCGAGATTCATACGAGTGACTTTAATGTTATTTAAAAACGAGACGCGTTAATGAATCTAAATCAAAACACAAGTATCTCCCCACTTGAAAAGAAAAGGAATTATTCACTCTTATTTTCAACGCTAAAACTTAAGAACATGTTGACACACATAAAAACATTCTGCTCAGTTCCATTCATTCTCATGTCTAATCAATCCATAAAAAATGCATTTCCTTTACTCTGCAGGTGTTTTTTATTGGAGACTAGAAAGATCATAACAATAAATTTATTCTAGTTCTGGCCTCCAGAACAGAGTCACAGTGCCTTATGATGGTGATGATGATGACGATGAGAATAAAGATGATTATTAGTCTTCCTTGGAAGACGGTGCACAAGAAATGGATGTCTCGCATTCCTATCATTTCTTGGAGGGCGTGGAATTTTTCCGCTTCAATACCTTTTATGAGAAAGTTGGAAGAATTCGACTGGAAATGTGGAATTGAAGGACATTTAGGATTGTTGTTTACTCTGTGCGAAAATATATACTCGGTTATGCATGCGAATACTTAGTGTACGTGGGGTGCATTATATTTGATTTTATTTTTACTTATTTGAACTCAGTAGTAAAATTTCTGGGAGCATCATTGTTTTGATTCATGATGTGAATATTATGCATCACAAATGTTACATGTGAATATTTGGGTTTTTACAATGTAAGACAATACTTTCGTTTTACCAGTGAAATAATATTTTTAATAGAATGCTAACTTTTGTGGTATATATAATGCTAGTACAAATTTGTCTAATCATGCTTCGTAAAAAAATTTTTGATTTTATCAAATATTTCTTTTCCTTAAGAATTCAAAAGCAATTGTTTGACTTTATGCAATACTTTTATAATTTATTTCAGTTACATTACTGACCCAAGTGATTTAGAACAAAACCGAAAATAAAAGAGTAGGTGTTTCCCTCACTAAATAAGTATACGTCGATGACTTTAGTGTACTATGTTTTAATCCCCAACGTACCCTATAAATATATTGTGCATAGTATAATATTTTTCTTTTATATTATGTCTACACTTCTAGTCTATAATAGTTGTAATTTCCCCTTGCAACCTTTTCTTGTATATTTTTGAACTATTAAATAACATTTGAAGAAGAACAACATATTTGATTCGCTTTTAAACTTCAGTGTTTAAATTTTACTATAAATTAATGCTTTTTTAAAAACTAGCAAAAAAAGAATGTAATAATGTTTAAATTGTGAGTTGTTATTACAGCATGCTTTAGATATCCATTATGTAACGTTTTATTTTTAGTTACTATTTTAAATTTCATTTGGGCTTCTTTTTTTACTTTTGTTGATTCATCAATTTTAATTCACTGAGAAATATTTACATTTAATTAATATCAAGAGGTTTTTTCATGAGTCACTTTATATAGATTGTTGTATCTAACAAATTTTCAACTTAAATTTATGATAACGCCAGTGTAAAAATTTTGTTTGCATGTTAACACCACTTATAGTGTGCAGTATCATTTTTAATTCCATAAAAAATATACCCAATGTTTTAAATTGTGTTTTGCAAAGCTTTGTATAGAACAGATTCATATTTTTTTTCTTATATGTCGCGATTTCTGGTTCAATACTAATGTTAAATGTAAAAAGTAATGCATCTAAACTCATAATTAATAATTTACTTAACATTACTGATTTACTTTTAAAAAACTTGTAACATTAATCATAATTTTGTAAAATTTTCTGCTCAGTAAAATCACATTTTCATAAAATTTTCTCAATGCACAAATGAATAAAAAAAACCATTATTTTAAATTTAAAAAGTATTTAGTTTATTACACTAATTTTAAGAGATGTAAATTCTTCCTAGATCTATTACATGTAGAATAGCGTAGAAATTTGTATGATTAAGATTTTTTTATTCATATAAATCATGATAAAGTGTATAAAAATTGTAGTATGTATATTATATATAATTTTTGCGGCTTATCTTAATAAGTATTATTCTAAATTTGCTGTATAGGAAGTGTTATTTATCCCAAATTAAATTACTTGGTCTCTTCAATTTTGTTCAAAATTGTTCGATATTATTGAGTTTAGATGAATAGAATAACTAGTTGAAAACTAATGTTCCCGTTTCTTTTGTTACGATGTAAAACTGATCAATCATGGTCAAATTATTTTGTAAATTACGATGGTAAGTTGTTTTACTCATAACAGCTATTTAAATGAAAAAGAGAACTGTAATCCATCAATCATGGAAAGAAGTAATTAAATTGATGTCAAAATTTAAGAAGCCTCTTGTTTGAATAAATTCACTTCCAGGCACTTACCGTCAACAAAATAAATACGTATCAGTACTAAAACAGAGCAGAATTAAGACAGTTAAAGAAAAGATAAAATTTCAATATTTAAGATACATTTTTAAAATTATAATTCGCTAAGCATTTTTTATCTAAAAAAATTTGTTATTTATTGCAAAATAATTGATGTTTTGGTAAATTATCATTTACGAAATTTTATGAAATCGTAACATTACTAAATCTTTCATAGTTTATTTCAATTTTTAAAAAACTGTTTTAGTACAATTTTTTCTGTTTTACTGGTTTCCAAGTCAATATATACTGAAACAATTAAAATAATAATTAAAACTGAACCAAAAATAAATCATCTTTAAAATAATGCCTCGAAATGATTCTCAGCAATGAATTCCTGTAATTTCTTTTGCTTAATGATTATCATGACTTACATTAAATGATGCCTGAACATTACATATATTCAGCGTAATGATATTTCGAAAAAGGCATTTTTCAATATCTTTTGTAAAATATTGTTTTAAGTTTCCACAAACCTCCAGCATATGATGCTTTGAAACAATTCAAACCAAGCACAGTTTAAAATAAATAATTACAAATACTAGAAAAACTCATACAAAAATGAACTAATTCTATTATGTAATGACTGTAATAATGTAGTTTCTCTACTTTCAGTATTTAACGTCCTTTAATAGAGAATAAAGGTTTAATATAATGAATTGTCTCCTTACGATAAATACTCCTCTAATTTTACCATTTGAATTTATTCTGAAATTCAATTAATATAAAATCCAGATCAGAATAAAAAATATTTTTAAAGTATTACTTTTCCTTTCGAAAGATAAATTCTTCAGTTTTTACATTCTTTATCAATTACCAACATTCCTAAAAAATACCCTAATAATTAATCCCAGAACAAAAAATTGAATCAATTCGACGTTGCAACGTTGATTTAAACATGTATTTTAATGCATACATTTATCAGTTAATTATCACACACAGTAATATGAATATAATAAAATTATTACAAAAACTATTAATCCATCTTACTAAATTTCATTCCTTCATTTTAAAAATTATAATAAATAGTCCCCAAAATCAATCTATGCAATGACAGACTAATGAATTCCTAGAAAAAATATATAATTAACATTTATTAATCTTTCCATTTTTTTTACAGTTTTAACTTATAATAAAAACTACTTTATCTATACGAAATTACATCGGTTTTTTTAGCTTAAGCAAGCATCAACAAGAAATATTTCCATTTAGTTAGCTAGTTTTCATTCATATAAACAAGGTTTGTCATTCAAAACATTTTCTGTTAAATAATTAGTGTACCCTTTGAATATATTTATGAAGTATTTATATATATATAATTCAAAATATAAAATCCAATATATATATATATATATATATATATATATATATATATATATATATATATATATATACATATATAAATGAAAATATAAAAATATACAAATAGTTATAAACCTAAGATAACTATAAATAAGAAGAAAAAGGAACAGTGGTACAATGGCAAACTCCTGGCCTTAAGAACCAGGATTTAAGGTTTAAACATGTTTTGGGGCTAGCCAACCTTCACCTGTAGTCTGTCATACTACGTACCAAGAGTAAAGGAAAGAATTACATATGAGGAATTAAAATATTAAAAAATCATTAAACTAATAAAATATGAAAACAAAAAATATAACCTACTATATTCGCAGTGTAGATTTAATACAACGCTAACATAGATAATAGCTAAACGTAGGTCGGGAGTGCAACAACTAGTTATGTGTTTTCCGCCAATAACAAGGGAATGAAAACAGATCCGCATAAAATTAATTACGATAAGATTTTAAGAAGTTTTATATATATATATATATATATATATATATATATATTACTTTTAAAAAATCATAAAAATATATTCATATAAATTATAGTGTAAAATATAAATGATACGCAAAAATATATAAATATTATTAAAAATTTATTAAGCATGTGGCGCTCTTTTTAATAATTGTAGAATTATTTAAAAAATCTTTACAAAAGCATAAGGACAGTAATACAAATTGTATCATTAAAATCTATTATAAATATAATTGCAGAGAAAGTTAGCAGAATATCCATGTTCAATACAGTGATTAAAAAATTTATTAAAATTTAAATAAATATTAGCTTTATCGCTAACTAATACATTATTACGATAAATATAGTTTAAAACAATATTTCTATATATAGATATTGATAAATTTGAATTCCAGTAAGGCACTTTGATAATATTAAAATTAAAGGCATCTTTTATCATAAATATTACTACGTAATTTCAAATTCTTAATATACAGTGTTACATCTAAGTAATTAGTTTTTATTGGATTATTATTAATTTTAACTAAGTTTAAGTAAGCCGCGTAAAAATTAATATTAGGATTTAAATTATCATTTTTATCAAAAACAATTAAATCATCAATATATCTAAAAATATAGTATTCATTATTAACAATATAATTATATTCATAAAAGTGTAAATATAGATTAGCCAAACTATTGCTTGCTGGGCCCCCTTGTGGGATTCCTTTCTTTTGTTTATATAAAGAACCATTAAAATTAAGGTAGTTTTCTTTTAAGACAAAATCTATGAGAGTTTTAAATTTGTTAATATTAATATTAAGATTATACATACTGTGATTTTCTAATATATATTTCTATAATATATATATATATATAATTGGTGAGGTGTGTTTTTGCTCCTATGTTGTTTGGTTTAATGATTTTTTAATATTTAAATTCTACATATATAATTCTTTCCTTTCCTCTTGGTACATGGTATGACAAATTACAGGTGAAGGTTGGCTGGCCGCAAAACTTGTTTAAACCTGCAATCCTGGTTCCTAGGGCCAGGAGTTTGTCATTATACTATGGGCCTTCTTCCTAGTTTTAGTTGTCTTGGGTGTAAGACTATATGTTTGTTTTTATATTTTTGTTTATATGTTTGTGTATATGTATGTGTATGTATAACTTTGTATATATGTGTGTGTATATGTATATAGTTATATACTGAAATTTTTTTATATTGGATTATATATATATATATATATATATATATATATATATATATATATATATATATATATATATATGATAGGAACAAAATATCCCTGCCTTATTAAATCTAAATAAAAATAAATAGATTGCTTAGAAAATCATGTGACAAAAGGGAAACAATTCATTTTTGCTAAAGTTTTTTTTTCTTTTCGTCTTTTTAAAAACATCTTAGCAATAATTTAATTTTTATTAGCCTTAGACTATTGTCAATAGATATTTTATAATAGAATAAAACTAGGCAATTCTTATTAAACTGAATTCTCACGAGCGATCTCATTATTATATGTAAAATGCCATAAAGTAACTTGAAGAGTATAGAACTGCTTAACATTCTTCAATAAAAACGATCTTATTTTAGATTTATAATGAAATTAGTACAATACATTTTGTGCTATAATAATTAATGCAAGGATTATATATATAAGTTCACAAAAATTATTTTTATGAATTTTTAGTAACTGTTCATTTTTGCCATATTTAGATCACATGAAAAAATAAATACAAATGTCGTTAGTAAATAGTGGTAGTTAAATAATGCAAAATTTAATTTCAAATCGTGAACTAAAGCTATTTTTGATGTTTCAAACATTATTCAAAACTGCATATTTCAAATTTTCACATATTTTTACTGTTAAACTAGCTTAAAAGTTTATAATTTTATTTAATATCGAAGAAATTCAAGAAATTTTCAATCAATCAAAATTTTGAATTACATTAAGTTTACATGTTTCGTTACAAATTTAAGAAGAAATGTATTATATGGGCATTTATATTCTTTTTAAAAAAATCAAAACCCGAACAACACAAAAAGATTGAATTTTCAAGATGTTTTAGATGATAAGAAACATATTTAGTTCTTCTTTTATGCTAAATGAGATTAGCACAAGAGAAAGCACAGTTTTTGACGGATTATATTTTGGAAACATTTTGTCTCTGTGTATATAAATTTTTCCATAGTCATGAAAAGTTTATTTAGAATCGTTTTAGTTTTCATTTCAAATTCACTTTTTTTCAATGAAGAAAAATCTGAATAACAGATTTGTAAAAAGTATTTTATAAAAATTGGAAAATAAGCAGGAAGCAAATAAAATCATTTAAAAGGGTGCACTTACAATCAAATTTTCAAGTAATTATAGTTTGCATTAAACGAGTTAATTGAACTGTTAAAATAATACTGTTATTAGTCATCTATTTAATAAGCATTGATAATGAAATGAAACACAAAAACTGTTGAATTACGCTTTTCATTACATTGCAGAGTAATATCTCGCTTAAGGTACATTTAATACCCCCGTATTTTGAAAATTTCAATGTATTTAAACAACAAATGATCTTTGAAAGTATGAAATAGGAAATGGAAGCATGAATAGGATTGATTACAATTCCTTTTTCTATTTTGTATAAACAAAATGTAATGTAAAATGTAGCTTTTATGTAAATTACAAATATCATTTGTGTTCGTCAATTATTATAAGAGGAGGAGTATTTTAAAATTATTTCATGGAATTTTTAAATTTTCTTAAAAAAAATTAAATGGCTTGCATTTTGTGGAATTTTGAGCAGATATCCTGTTTGCATATTACATATACATACATTACAAGAAAAAATATAAGCACTACTAAAAAAAGAATTTTATTTGCATCTTACCACTTGACCCCTTAAGCTACTTTTTTGTAATAAAAACACTCCTTGAAATCTCTAGAATGCAATAAAGTATTAAATTTCTAACTAATAATCTTTCATCAGAAAATCAGTAATAATGACAATAATGTGTGAGAAACTTCTATGTATACATGTTAAAATCATTTTAAATTTTTTTACCGAATTTTTTTATGAATCCTCAAATATTCCTTAATTTTACTTTTTAGACAAAAGTAATATCTTTCTTATATGAACACTTCGTAAAATGACCTTTTTAGAAAATATGTTGAAGTTTTAGAAGTATTATACGCACAAGGAATGGGGAACAAACTTAACTATAATACTGGAAAAACTTCAAGATTTTTGGAGAAAATTAACGAAGTTAAAGTTTGATTCCTAGACATCCATATAGTTTCCACGAATTACCTTTTATAAATATCTATTTGAAAAGTTATTCACAATTCGAGAGAAAACGTGAATCATGATTTTAAATATAAAGGCAAAATAAGTATTTAACTCATATTTGCTTATGAAAAACTAATCTGAGAAGACAAGATAAATGTATATATTTCGAAAAAAAATTGGAATATGAGCAAAGAAAATTGAAAAAATAAAAATTATTTTGTTAAGAGGAATATATTAATATATCAAAGTTATCTTGGTTTACTTTGTTCATTATTCCTACAGTTACAAATACCTTCAGTTCTCTCTACTATTGAATTAATTTATTTCTATTAGGGTGAAATAAATATATTTAACTTATTTCTCTCTATTACCCTTACTTTTTAAGAAATATCTAATTTCCTTCCTTGAAAAGATTTGAATAAAATATTTTATAATTCAGAGTCCCCTCCCCCCTATTCCTTTCAAATCACATTTTCTTCCGTCTTATCCAATTATCGTATCGTATTCAAACCAGCTTTCCTAGCAATAATAACCCCTCCAAAAATTAATCAAAGCTCTTAAGCGAAAACCCAATATTACATCTCTTTAAAATATATGAAACAATTTCCCCCTTTCGAAACTGATGGCTCAGAACAGCCGTCTTCAACGTAAGTTCATTTTCTGAATTATAATGTATGGTAAGTGACAGGTGGCAGTGACAAAAGAGGCTGGGCGTCCACCAGTTAGAACTTTCGCGGACAGTTGGAGAGGAAATCGCATAATCATAAGCGTCACTGACAGAGACAAATTATCTTGCAGCACTGCTCTAGACATTTCTTGTCTGTAATTAAGATCCCGTTTTCTCAAGTCATCTTGTTAAAGAAAACTTTTTCCCCTGTACATGTGTTTTTGCTGCTTGACGTCGCGAATCATGTGTGTGTGCACAGGCATTCTTGTAGCAAGGATGTCTTTGGCATTTATTAATTCTTTAAGACAAATAATAAATAGTGCTCTGAAGAGGAGATTCAATGCAGGATTTCATGTTCATTACCCGAGAATGAATCAGAACACATTTCACAATTAGATACTGCTTGCTTGACACTTTCTTAAAGAGGGTAATGGGCCTAGAGAAACATAGATTAATGCAATTGCTCTTTGTTTAAATAACATGTGTTTCTGATTTGGGCTATCCAAAGGGTGAATATCTTTTAGAAAATTGCCAGAGATACGCGGTGTATGAAATACTTGTAACATGCGTAATTTCAAATATGTATGCGTACTTTTTTACATTGGCTTATAAACTAATAAATTGCTCTTAAAAACTTATTTATACATGTAGCATTTCGTTTCCAAATTTTTTATTGGATTGTTTGTATTTTGATTATTATTGAAAATGACAACACAATTTATGTATAGCTTGATAACACACAAATAAAATGAATAATTTAAACTATATCTGGAATTTTTTCAGTTTCAATGTATTGTTGAGGAATAATAAACACATAATCCCCCAAATCTCTAGTGTTTTCATAGTTTGTAATACATATATACTAGATACCATACACTAAGTGCAAAAGAAATTATTCCACTTTTCCCTATGATTTAATTTAATTTTTTTTCCAAAAGAGTCAAAAATACTCGAAAAAATCAAATAATTTTAAAAACTTTTCAGTATTTTTATAGCATAACTATATAACCTTAATAATATTCAATGTTTGTTCTCCAAATATTATTAAGTAATAAAATTAGTAACACATAAAATTAGTACATTTAATGTGAGGACATAAATCAATAATTATTGCTACAAGTATAATGTTTGTACTATTATGTCTTAAACTTGAGATTACTCTATATTCTACATTGTACTCCTTTCTGGAGAATCGATATTTATTTTATTCGTTTTAATTTTAGAAATGCATTACATCAAAAGAAGTTATATCAAAAGTTAAAATTCTCATAAAATTATGTTTGTGTTTATTTCATTTTTAATAGAAATACAATTGCGTACAACTGATTTTATCAGGAAATAGCATAAGCAAATTACATAAAGTCATATTCCATTTTTCAATTTCTACTATTTATTTATTTATTTATCTTGGTGGAATTTTCAATCGTTAATAAATACATTTTAAAGCGCTCAATTGAGCTTAAATTTTATATACATGATTATTTTGGATGACAATACAATAATTTAGTTATAATTAATAAAAATTAATTGATAAAAACTAAAAACTAATTATTTAAAGAATTACAAATACTGCCACGTTGGCATCATTTTTGGCGACTTGTGTCAAAACTTGAAAAGGTTTGTTTCTCCCGTTTTAAAGTATTTAGTTGAACTGAAATTTTATATATACGGTTGTTTTGGATGACAATACGATACTTTAAGGATAATTAATAAAAATTAATTACCACTTAATGTTGTGATTCTGTCATATGTATATACGTATTTATATTAATTGTAACTATTTAACAAAAAGTAGCTAAAATAAAATTTTTCTTTGTTGATCTAAGTATAGGAATTGACTTAATTTTTTTTATATTACTTGTTTTTTGTTGAGTCAAACAAGTAAAATGTTATTTTTGTCATATTGAATACTAAATTTAACATAAAATGTATTATGTGAAATATTAAAAAATGAAACATTAAATAAAATATTTGAAATGTAAATACAAACCAATAAGAATGCCAAGTTTTGATTTTTGAGGATCGTTACTTTTACTAAACTACAGTTAAAGATATCAATAGAACAAAAACAAGGAGACTATTAGGAGCCATGAATTTTTCAGCGATATAATCTTTGCTACGTTATACTTATTCATATTTATCGGTACCATTTTAGCAATTACGCTTTATAGTCAAGAACGACTTCCTTCTGCAACATTGTCTTGGCACAGAAGAAAGCAAATTAAAATTCTCTGAATGTTTTTCTTGGATATTATCACATGTATTGTGCATTAGGTAAACATTCTTTAGATAACAATCTAAGCGAAATCATCAATGTAAAAGAATTGGATAAAGATAGGAATTTACTTTTAAAAATTAAAAGGAAGCACCACATCAGTATCAATTAATGAAAAAGGCAGGAGCTGTTCATTTAAGGAAGAAGGGGGAAAAAACATACAAAACAATTTTCCCCCTTTTTGTGTTTCTATTTTTTGAACTTGGTCATTACCTCCCTAGTATTGATATAAATGGGTTTTCAAAAAAAATTGAAGGACCTGTGAAAAACTAAGGTTTTATTGTTTTATTAAAAAAAGAAATTTTTAGACATAAATAAAAAAACATACATAGTTAAAGTTACATACATAGACATAAAGTTAATAAAAGCAGTAAAAGCAAACAATGACAACAAAGGAAAATTTTCAGTTCATTAAGGAGTAGTTACATTGAGTTATTCTTAAGAACAAAGGGACTTAAAAAATAATATAGTTTTAAAGATGAAAAATAATTAATTGGGTTTTTTCTGAAATCCTATGTAAAATTTAAAAGTTATATGCAAGGAAACTGTATCTGTATTTGTGTGTGATCACTCATTCTTAAATAATAGAAATTATTTTCTAATTGGCATCTTTCACATATAATTTATTTTTAAAATACTAAAGCAACTTATTTGTTTTATATACCCTTAAAGACCGTATAAAATTCTACAAGAAATTTGTTTTTAAATTTGAATGATTGTTTATCATAGAATGATATCTATGTATAAATTTTTAGTTTTCCAAAAGTCATTTTTCTGCATATAATTCTTATTTATGGATTATTTTTATGAATGAAAAAGGATATATGTATCAAATTATAGAAATTTACAATTAAAAAACATTAATCATACTGTATTAAGAAAATTTTATGTGCAGTTGAAAGTAAATATCAAAATACTAAAAAATTAAATCGGGACTTAAAGTAAAAAGAAATCGTTAAGTCTATTGATACTATAGGTATCTTTTTGTGTAAATGATTTGTATTATATATTTTCATTATAGTATATTCTCAGCATCAAATTATTGTTTTTTTATCTTTTTGATTTATTAATATTGACACTATACATTACTTTCAGTTTTTGTTGTTACTTTCAAATGACTTTGTAGTTCTTTTTTTAAAAAATATGCAAATGACGAACAAATGTCTAGTTACGAGGTTTAAAAGTGTCTGGCAATTATGTATTTTAAATTTTTTTCATGAATAGATAGCTCTAGTCTCCATTAAATCTAATATTATTGAATTTTACTATAAAACAACTAATGTTTCTAGTACCTTCAATAACCCAATAATAAAAAATTTGTAATGTTGAATATTCATTCATGCTAAAAGAGGTTTTTATAAAAGCTGAATCATTCTAATGAAAGAATAACATTTATGACACTATAAAATTTTAAGTGTTATCTCCTGAAGTACCATTAAACTTTTTTCCCTAAATTACCCTTGAGCAAACTTGATTGACTTTTTCTCCTTAATCAAGTCCTATTAATTGTAACGAGAAGATGCATCCTCCAGTAAAAGCTCCAGGAGGCAGTGAAAAAAAAGTCCCAACAATAACAAATATTTTACTGAATTTGCAAAAAATTTAATGAAATAACATGAACGAAGAAAAGGGAAAAAAATAATTTATCGATGGCAGAAGTTAAAAATCACCCTCTTATAAAGAACAAATGAGCACGCCCTCAGGACACTATTACCACACACATCCCTGTTTTTTCCCCTCTTTTCTGATCCAACCTCTTATCTCAGCAATAACATTCTCGCCTTGCAACACGAAGAAGTACTTTTCGATCAAATGGGCTTATATAGATTAGGGATTCCTGGTGGAAATTAGGGAAAAAGCAATTCAGCCATTTTGTCTAAGCACAAGATGTGAGTTATCTTGATTGGCAGTCAGAACATTTCCCCTTCCTTGGTTTCTTTTGATTTGTATAGCTTTCCATAACATAAACAGATCGTCAAAACTGTTAAGAAGGAGTGACATGATCAGAAGGGAGGGAAGCTTTTCATCGGGTTCTTTATGTGTTTTTATCGAAGTTTTATTAATTATAGGTTTTTTTCACTTGAAGGTATAATGAATGTTATTTTTAGATTTATTTGTAAATATCAAATGGATACATATGAAAACTTTATCTTCGAGGGAATCAAAATTTTTAGAAAATGAGTTCTCTTATGCATTTACATTTAAACAATGCTTTTAAAAATCAATTTCTTAGGTATTTCCTACATTTTTTTAACTCTTAGTGTATGCATGCAATAATACTCTCTAAAGCATCCTTTTAATTAACTTTTTAACAATCTTTAAATAAGCTTTTAATTCTTAGGTTCAAAAATAACGCCCTAATTTTAATCGTAATCAACTAGTATTATTACATCAGAAATCTCTTTCCCGCCCATTTTAATTAATCAGATCTCTTGTTACAAAGAAGTCACGTGATCTTCACTGCTGGTATAAAATCGAAAATCAATCTTGTGTACTCATCCCTTTTTATGTCTTTGTGCTCGTCCTGTAATATGTAAATACAAAAGTCAAAACAATCTGAACTATAAACAATCAACGTCCCCTTCCCCCCTCAGTGGGACACGGTAAAACTATAAGACGTTGACCGGTACGCAGGAATAAAAAGGTTGGGGAGCAACAGTATATATATAAATATATACATATATATACAAATGGATTAATAAAACAATAAAACCTTAAAATAAAATGGTACTAACTATCATGTATTTCATTTTAAGTTCCATAATATTATATATAATGTTTTTTACTTACGAGTATAATTACTAACTTAATTGGTATAATGATTTGGCGTGTGTTCTTAGGGAACGAGCTTCTATCCACATGTGCCTATTTCATAGTTTTGACTTAGTTCATAATTTTTTTTTCATTTTTTTCCATTTTTTTCATTTAATTATATACTCACTTTACGTTTTACATAGCACTCTAATATTAATTTCCTTAAAAATATTCAAGTTGCAAAATTCAATTTTGCATTTACTCAGCTTTCGTCATTTTTACTCATTCATAAAATATATCCTTTTTAATGTAATCATTCCCGTTTTTCTTAAAGCTTGTAATTTTACAAAAGGGTACTTTCACGTTTTATTTCAATTTTATTTGTATTTGTTTATACACATTTAAAAACGTTAAGTTTTTATTGTTGCATAGGTTTTTTAAAAAAATTTTAATACTTTCCAACGGGGATTCACAAATAAATCTCTATTATACTGACGGAGTATTAGACGAGGCAAATAACATGTTCTTAGGTTACATAAAATTTAAATTACACTCAGGAACATTGAAAATAGCGACCCAAAAAGAAATTATCGGATTGAAATGAAATTTAATACACATAATGACACAGATGAGAGATTCACTTGATCTCAAAAACAAGACAATTAAATGAATACAGGGTGTGCAACGACACAAATACTGGGCAACTTCAATAGCGCGTTAGACCACCTCCAGCTGCAATACATGCCGCCACACGGTAAGGCATTGAGTGTTTTAGACACCTTATGTTGTCCTGAGGCAGATGAGCCCACAAATCTTGAACAGCCAACTGTAAATCATGTACAGAGTGACACGATGGCATCTGCCGTTTTAGCTGATCCCACACGTGCACTACAGGGGACAAATCGGGGGAGCGGGTTGGCCATGGAAGAGTCTGAAAATGACGTAGGAAGTCTTGAGCAACTCTTGCTGTATGCGGACGAGAATTATCATCCTGGAAAATTGCCCCTGGGAGACTATTTAGGAAAGGTCCTACATGGGGTCGAAGAATATCATCAACGTAACGTTGGCCCGTTAAGGTTCCACGCATCACAATTAAAGTGGACCGGCTATCATAAGCTATGGCCTCCCAGATCATTACACCAGCTGTGCGGGCAGTGTGACGTAGAACAGTGTGAGGGGAATTGTACCGCTCACCAGGGCGCCTCCACACCCGTACACGGTTATCATCTGTCCCCCAAACAAACCGGGATTCATCACTAAACATAACCTTTTGCCATTCTGTGACATTCCACATTTATCTGGCTTGTCACCTCTGTAGACGCAGTTGCCGATGTTCCGGTGTTAAAGGGAGTGCACGGAAAGGGCGCTTGGATTTAAGATTTGCTTCTGCGAGGTGTCTGGAAATTGTTTGTGGAACAATTGCTACGCCTACGTCTGCTCGTATCGTTGAACGAGTCACTGTGGGGTCCACAAGTGCTTGCCGCACGATCCTTCGATCCTCTCTCCTCGTGGTCTTCCTGGTCGCTCCAGATCCGGTTTTCCGCACTTGGATACCTTCTCGTGTCCACTGCTCCCAACAATTTCTAACGGCACACTCCGATCGATCCACCTGGCCAGCAACCCGGCGCGTCAACCAGCCTGCAGTTTTCATCCCGATGATCAGGCCTCTCTCAAACTCGCTTAACTGTGAGAAATGTTTTCTAGCACGTTTACCTGGCATGTTTCGCTTACCAAAGTCTTGCTATAATCGGCGGGTAATCGTCACGTTTATGGATCTTCAAATTTGCGCTGGCTTACACAGCACCCTCTTCCTGATTGTAGCGCCACCTCGGCGTGTATGAGCATGCGTATTGGCACAAAACTTGGATCATTTGCATATCACATTACGCTGTACTAATTTGCAAAGTTTCGCGATTGTACTTAGCTTCCTTCTTGGGTCGCTATTTTCAATGTTCTGAGTGTATTTGCAAAATCAGTTTTCGCATTGTATGTATGTAAATTGAACTAATTACTTTCTCAAACTATTCAATTTGTGCTGGTTCCAAAAAATATCCCTACAGCTGTAAAGTAAGTAAGCCATTGTTAAATATTTTGATATTTAATGTAATGTTTAATGTGCTATTAATGTAACAAAAATATATTTCATTCTCTTTAAATAAATACCAATCCTACTTGTCAGAAAATAGACTTTTTTTAAACCTAAATAAAGGCCCGTTTTCAGACTTAACAAAATGTTTCACAACATCTAAAAATTGAAAATGAAGATCAGAACATCATATACACGAACTCTTATTTTATTCCGTATCTTAACACAAGTTTATAGAGAAATAGATAGATATGTATGTGTGTTGACACTTTTATTTACGAGAATAATTACAGTTTCTTTTTCACAAAAGCTTAAGAAGTTTCCTGAATAGTTCTTCATCTAAACAGCTCGCCAAATATATCTTTTGAGATTCAGGGGGTATATTCAGGATCTGTTTTGCTTTCTTTCGCAATATATGATCTAGAAGGAAACTTATTGCCGACCCAAAGAAAAAAATAAATAAGTAATATCAGCATCCCCCGGAAACTCTGAAACTACATTTCCTTTGCCAAATTGAGTTTGGTGAGCGGAATCATAATTTTTGTCACGTTCTCATGTCACGTTTGACCAACGGTTCCGTTTTGGGTGAGAAGTACTTTAAATATGCAATACCTATGGAGAGAAATATATGGTTTATTTTATGTAAATATATATATATATATATATATATGGAGATTTTTATTGCCTGTCGACAAAATATGGAAAAAAATAATATTTTTAGTTTAGGGTCAAATCTTTTTATTTTTTGTGTGATGTATCAATAAATATTAAAAAACCAATTGAACTAAAATTAACCTACCTAATACTGTAAGATCGTGTCAAATATAATTTCAAGGGGAAAAGTAGATAAAAATACTTTTGTAATTAAGTCTCGATAAGGTCTGTTTTTTAGTATTAAATATTCCTATATTGATAATAATAATAATATTGTGTTCAAATTAGACTTTCTGTTAAATAACACGTCAAACAGAAGTGCTTTTTGGTGTATAATTTTTGCTATCAAATAAATTAAGCTGTTTTTCTGACTATTTATATCTTATAGAACATTCTGCTAATTTTTTAACATTTTCTGTTTCACTTTACTAAAATTTGAAATAATGTTAAATGTGTAATTTTATCACAAATCCATTTTTGTGAAAACTTACCTTTACTAATGACAGATTTCTCATTTCTGTGCTGCAGTACTCATAATACGATTACATCACTAATCGTAAGCAAATTTATTTTTGTTCCGTTTTCCTTTTAATTTCCCAGCAAATCTTATGAAGAAATATTATGACTAACTTGTACGTTTGAAGCTAAAATAATTTTGTAAATTTTAGAATAAATAAATGATTAGTATGGCTTTGCTTTTCATTTACATAGTGGTTCTTATAAAGCAAATGGAATCTAATTTTGGTATCTATTTTCTTTCATTTTTTATTTTTTTTAATAAACTCTACCTTTTTCTGCTACGATAAAACCTCAGAGTAAAATCCAAATGTATTTTTTCATTAAAATATTAGATCAAAATTATAAAATAATATACATTTCAATTATCTTGATATTAACTTTCGTAAACATTAAGCATCTTATCAAAATAAATAATAAAAGGGATATATTCACATTCACGTGTACATTTATTTGAACATGTATTATTTTTTGTCTTGTATAAAATACTGTCTACAAAATTCTGATTCTAGCTAAAAGATACAATTAGGTTATGCCTTGATGTAGAAAGTAGGAAATTCATTAATATAAAAGAACACTTATTAAAAACAAAAGTGAATATTTTGCCAAAGAATACTTAATTTCCTTTAAATCAAGTGAACACTCCTAGATGAAATATACATTCCTCAAAAGTATTATAAATCAAATTGTGATTTTTTTAACGAACGTGTATAGTAAATTAATTAACACTAAAACGTCCATCGGTGTCGATTTGACACCGGAATCTATTTAATTTGTTCTCCTTTCCACATTTTCCGCAGAAATTTGGAAAAGTTTTCTTGATTTTTAATCATTTTCTATGGTGATTACACAGAAAAAGTTTTGTGATTCTAGGTTAATTAGGAGAGATTTTACAACTAAATATACCTAGAACGTCATCTGGTGCCGTTTCCACTCCAAGGCAATTTATCATTACAAACAGATTTCAGCAATAAAACAAACCTCCTAAAGTGCTATCACACATTTATTTGGCCTTAAATGAAGTGTTATTGGGATCACACAGCCTAAATGAATCAATTAAACTAAAATCTTTGTGTCTAAGTGTTTCGTTTCATACCATTTGCTTATCTGCTCATAAAAAAAATTCATTCAATTTTCAAACCTTGAGCAGAGCAGACACCCTGAAACGATGACTCTTAGAAAAGGTAGAATCCCTGAGGAAATTGATAATTTGTTGCGAGAGCTTTCTAAGAATGAATCAAATGGTGGTGAGCTGTCTTGTTTTAATTTAGACATAAACATAAGGTTGAGTGAAAAGGATTGCGAAGAATATAAAGAAAGTGCAGATGAAATCGATAATATTCCAGTAAATCCTGATACATATGCTGTAAGAGATGACACAAAATAGATACCGCATAATAGTAATGTTTGCAGATTTGCAACATGAAATGTTTTGCGACAAAGCAGTGGTTCAACAAATTTCGTGAAACATAATGTGAACGTTAGTTTTTTATGATATAAAGGGTTATAAAATATATGATAATGACATGAAATAATGTTAGAAAATCTTAAAACTAAACCCTACAGAACAGTAGTCCGGCAATTATGTAGTTATTACAATTATTTTATATATTTTATATCACGATGTTGTGTAGAAAAGACACCGTGGACGTTTAAGGTTAATCGAAATCCCGGACACGTTCTAGTATTAAAAAATAGATTCCACAATTGAGAAAAACGAAGCTAGACGTCTATCATTTAGTCCAAACCGGGGGTCGGCAACCTATGGCATGGCATTCTACATGTGACACGCGATGCAATTCTCAAAGGCATTCTATAAAGTTACGATAACAAGTTAAATCTTGGTCTTTTTTCTCCATGCCTCAAGCACAAAAGCTATTTCTTACTTTAAATTCTTACTTTAAATTCCAGATTATGCTGAATCTGGTTGCGTGTAGTTTGTGCAATTTATGTAGAAAAAAACATTCATTTCTGTTTAAATGCGGCTCATTCTTGGAGTTAAATATTCATTTCAACTCAAAACGATTGTGTAATACTTATAAAAGGAAGCATCACTCATTTTGCTGTGTGGAGAAAAAAAATCTTCAGAGTTATTGAAAGCAAAATTTGCGTAATTACGGAAAGATCTGAAAGTTAACTCTATAGATAAATCGACAGCTATTTTAAATTGCTGTTTTCAATTGATGGAGCGATTTAATTGCCTGAAACTCTGTCATGTGAACTCTGCTTTCCAGTTTTGTTTCTACATATACAGTGGTGGCCAAAATTGAGTACATTTTTGAAAATTGTTATGTTTTTAAGTTTGTATGTTTTGGGGGCGTGAATAAAATTTTTATCTCCTATGAAATATATTTTGAATCCACAAAGTTGTTTAAAAACTGAACATTCAGAATTATTTCTAAAAAAATTATATTTCAAATTATACTACTGATATTACAATGTTAAGTAGAGCTAGCTTTGTATGGAAAAGTTTTGCATTAAATTTTAATTTTTTTATTCGTCTATATTAAAAGAATACTTTATGTTAATTTCTTATTTTAACAATTATTCTTAAAAAATATGTAATATATGTACAATTTTAATTTTTTTTTATTTATGTTGAAAGAATATTTATATATTGTTGCTCCTTTTTATGTTAATAAATATGTTTCAAAGATGCAAAATTAATATAAACCAAAACTCTAAATCTGTATTCTTGACTTTTATTCCCTAACTCTGCATAAATTGCAGAGCGAAACGAATTATTTCAAATTTTTACTAATGTGTAGCACACTGAATCATGTTGATACATTGGTTTGGCACATCACAGCTACAAGGTTACCATCCGCTGGTCTGAACCATTCAACAATTTATTAATGGTCTAGATTGAGAAAGGATTTTACAATATTCAAAACTATTTACAATTCATATGTGTGTATCAAAAATCTCCAGAACAGAGACAGCGAGAGAAAGAGAGACATTAGAGTTATTCGAAAATTTTCAAAATATTTTTGTGCTCTAAAATTATCTTTAAAAAACTGTCTTTCAAACTTTATTGAATTTTTCAGACTTCTCTAAATCTTAAAATAGGTGTCCACACTGGCCAAAATATGAATGAAGTTAAGATATGTGTGATATAACATTCAAAGATTGAGGGATATTTATTGTGAAAATAAAATACTAAGTCTTCATTTTGTTTCAAACCAAATCAAACAGAAAAAAATCCTGCTGATTCTAGAAATCCTCATATGTTCCCATCAGATTTACAGAAACATTTATCGCTTCGTCATATTTTCTTTCAGATGCACAATGGAAATAATTCTATAAGAATTTTCTATGGATATTTTTTGCATTGAAATTTTGTAAAAGAAAAGGAGGAAAGTAAAATGCTTTTAGATTCAAACTTAGTTTCCAGCTATAATACCATAAATAAATTTTTCATGAAGAAGAACCATAAATTCTACATTCTCTAAAAGTTATTCTTTTTATATTGTTTCAAATAAATCGTTTTTTCTCATGAAAAATGCAAGTATGGGATTTCTGGCATTGTTTTTTTCTGCATTCTACATTTTCTTCTAGATTTTGTTTTATATGATGTGAAAGAGTGAACATTATAAGCAATTGAGTCAAATATTAAGTAACAATAAATGTAAACGCAAAAATATTATTAACACATTTTTTTCCTTATGTTCACTTCATCTGTTTATATTGCATTTTATATCTTAAAGTTAGAAAATATATTTCAATACATATAAGAACTGTTGTGTCTAATTTTTAAAAATAAATCTTTTATGATTCAACTTCATAAGAAAAAGTGTTTCAATAATATTTTGTCTGTATCAGACCTCTGTTCAGAGGGTCAACTAGAATTTTTGAAATATATAACTTAGATGTGGGTTTATTCATATTTTACGACAACAGAGGGGAGCAATTTTAAGAAAAAAACGCGAATAATTATTTCAATTGGTGGTAACTCTGAAAAAAATGTGAATTTTTCAAAAATTCAAGTTGATCCTCTGTAGAGAGGTCTGAGTTTCCTACAGGCAAAATATTATTACAATAGAACTATTTTTCACTAAAGGAGAACATTTGGAAAAAAGATTATTCTAAGTTAATTTTTTGCCAAATTTTTGTATTTAAATACTTTTTGTCATAATGTCCTTAAGACAATTATGTTCGTGTATTCTAATCTAAGTGACACTAAATATCATGGAAATTATCAATTTATGCGCTTTTTTAAAATCACGGTTCCGAACGTAGTCGGATACCTTAATGGACCAAAAATTTCCCAAGAGGACTTGTTAATCGGAAGGACGCGGGTAGAGCCGTCACAAACTGAAATTCATTTTCAAGCTCCAGAAACTTTTTAATTTTTTTTATAAGGGATTAAATAAAAACTCACCCAAACACATCTAAATTTTACTCTTTGTGAAAATTATTTTTTAAAAATCCAATTTGTATAATATTTAATGAACAAATTTTTTTTCTTTCAGATATTTTTTATTTCTTAAGAATTATTTGAAGCAAAAATGCTTGAAAATCTTAAAATATGCAATAATATTCATTTATATTTAAACAGTATCGAAAAGTAATTCTTGGATGGATGGAAAGTAATACTTCAATTTAATAGTATACTTTAACTCTACATTTTGATTTCACAAGATGAAACTACCAAATTTTTTTAAGAAACTTTTTTTTCCTCCAATTTAATAATTTTTAACTTTTAAAGGAAAAAACCTTTTAGTATTTTTGCAAACCCTTTATAGGAGGGTCACAGATTTCTCGAATCAGAAATATAGGTTTTTAATTATGGGTCAGAAATATGTGAAAAATGTTTTTATGAATATTCATAATAGTTATGTTCCTCGTCATATTTTTAATTTATAAAAATTCATATAAGTTATGATTTAAATTCTATTATTTTTTTCTTGAAATAACCGATTTTTCAGAAATTTTGTAAATTTACAATCGTCATACAAATGTAAAAATATTAACTTTTGAGTAATAAAATCACATCTCAGTCTCAAAAGGAAACTGTTTTTCAATAATCGGATTAAAATTTTAATTTGAAAGATCATTTCCTACTACAGATAGTAATAAATTCCTTTTTCCCAAAACTAATATTGTAATATTTCAAGATCTGAATAAACAGTTGCAATTTTATGTTAACGTTAGGATTCAAGTAGTATGCGCTTTGACTTAATCCTTATATTCACAGAATGTAAAAATCTATGTAATACGCAGGTAACTCTGAAATTTTTCTAGACACGCGCAGACGAGAAGTTAAAACAAAAAATTAACAGTTTAATTTGAAAATACATAGTATTTTAATACGGCAGACATTTTTTACTGATTTACTTCAACTTGATTAGCGTAGAATAAATTTTACACAGAAGAGAAAATGGATATGACGCAAGAACATTATAGTGCTAAGATTTTCTATGACATTAAAGCGGGATTAAATTAAGACGAATACTTTCAACGGTTGCAATTAGCATTAGGTAATTAATCTTGACGTCGTGTTACAGGTTTCAGATGGTGTAAAGAGGTTTTCAGAGGTAGCAATTCTCTTCAGGATGAAGAACACCTGGAAGGCCACGGTCAACTGTAATCCCGGATAATGTGTCTGCCATACGAAAATTTTATTGGATGATAATCGCTGTATCTACCAAATGATACAGAAGGAAACATTGAATCCACAACCATACACAAAAATATTCATGAAGAATTACGTATGAAAAAAGTTGTTTGCCATTGTGAGTTTCCCATAATCTAACTGAGCGTAAAAAAGAGAAGCGTGTCAGAATCAGTAAAGAAACCCTTAAATTGCTAAATGATGAAGGCCACCGCATCATTACTAAACTTGTAACGTGTGATGAAACGTGCATACCAATTTTTTTGGCATTCCAACACGTCTAAAAAGCAAAGTATGGGTCTTTAAAAATGGTCCCACGCCAAAAATGGTGAAATGACAGCGAGCAATGGAAAAAAAAGTAAGGTATGCCGTTTTCTTCAGAAGTACGGGATTGGTCAAAGCCATCAAGTTAGAAGGACAATAACAGCATATTGGAATAGTCCTATATATCTTCCAGAAATTCTCCAAGAAGAGAATGCTAGAGGACTAATGCTGCACCATGACAATGAATCTTCCAATACAGCCGGATTAACAGTTGATTTTCTTAAACAAAAACAAATTAAAGTGATAAAACATCCACCTAATTCTTCGGATCAAGCTATGTGCAACTTTTGGTTATTTTTTAATTTAAAAAAGAACTTACATGAAGGTCGTTTTCATTCAGAAGAAGAGATTGATAAGGCTATAAATGCATTATTTCTATAAATTTTAAGAAATGAATGGTTTGTGGCATTTAATCTGTGGAAAATTTGTCTACAAAAGTGCAATGATGCTGGAGAAGGCTACTTTGAACACTCCTAAAATTTTGTGAGTATAACTTTAAAAACCTAGGAGTACCTCAAAAATTTCAGAATGACCCTCATATAATATGTTTTTATTGAAAAATGGACAAAACTTTGAAGACATTTATTAAACTTGCTGGTGTAAAATTTAGCATTTTTATTTCATTAAATCGCGTTGGTTTTGACAATTACACACAATTGCTAGAATTCTAAGGAATATTCAATAAAATTACCTGCAACCCAATAAAAGCGTCAGCTTTTTTAATATAATTTACACAATGTACGATTTCACACAAAGAAAATCTTTTATGTTCCTTTTAGAGCATCACGTAATTCAAACATTCCAAGAATTTTAAAATTTCCCCGTGGATGTAAGCTGCATCAAAAGTTAAAGGTGTCCATAAAATAGCTCTGGAAATTTTCTGGTAGAAAGTATAACGCCGTAAAAAAAATTTACGGCTTTCTTTCGAGAACATGGAGAGGATTTTCTTATCCCGTCTTTACGAGTTTTATTTAATTTTACTCTGGAAAAGTACATTTACAGGGTCCGATTAATACTTCTTCTAAACATAAATGTTTCGCCATCTTCTGCTGGTATAATGATAGGGCTTATAGCTTTTTTAATGACGTTTTATAAAAGAACAAGTATTTTATTCGTATAACAACGCGTAAATGGATTTTACCACTAATAAATTACAATGTTGCAGAAATAAATGCAAAAAATCATGTGTAAGAAAAGTAAAATAATTTAAAAGAAATAAGTATTTCATTTGATTTCTCAGATGATTTGAATAGATATTTCTCTCCTCTTCTGTTGAAATTTACGACATGCTTACATTTTAATGTTCTGCAAAGGGGCTTAAATTTTGTAACTATAATCATGCTTTTCGTATAATTTATATAAAATAAAATCTCAATAAGATCTTTAAACCATTATTTTCAGTTCTTTGGATACAGAGATTAAAATAACGCAAATAATTACTTATTTTATTGATTGCTCATTTATCGTTTAGTAAAGTAAAATTTTGGTTATTGAAATTGGGTCAAATTAGGTTTATATGTTAGTTTAAAGTGTTATAAACAATTAACATAATTACCGAGTTGCAGTATTTTTTGGCTGTAATGTTTTAAACAGTTTTAAATGAAAAGGTATTATTGCTACTAAAAATATTATCTCTATTTTCAGGTGGGTGCATATACGCTGATTGATTTATTTTTACTTTCCTGCCACATGGAAGACATTTAGAAGCAGAAAAAATTCTGCGCATTATGCAGATCTAGTTAACTTTTTGAAAATAATGAAGTAAGTTTCTCTCTCTTCAATACTTTTTTCATCAACGAACATTTAATTAAGAATTCATTAAGTTTATAGAATAGCTAAAAACATTTTTAATCACGTTTATAAGATATCAAGGTTTTGTGTAAAAAAATTAAACTTTCTTAAACACTTCTGAAGTAAGATGTTATTCATTTTAAGGAGAAAAACCCTTTTTTTTATATTTTGAAGAATATTAAATACCATGATACTTTTCCATTCCACCGGCGCATGCAATGAAGTCGCCAAAAATGATACAAATGACGCCAAACGGAATATTCCCTTTGGTATCCTTTTACCACGACATTTCAAAACAAGTCGTGGTCTTTTCTTATCAGTAACGTCTTTTTCCCAATACATAAGAAAGGGATGAAAAACCAATGAGAACTAATTTTTTCAACCCGGCGAAATAGAAAGGTACCAATTTTATTAAAGAGTAAAATAAGAACTATGTTCGCGAAATAACTGAGAATTAAAAAAATATCTGAAAATAATATTTTTAACTTATTTAAAATAGTGGAAATTAATTTTTAATAATGAAAAATTTTGAAATATTTTTTAAATTTTATTATCATTTTAATAAAAATATGTTTTTAGTTCACTTAACTCGTTATTAAAAGAACAGTGAAAAGTAGAATATTACGTTAATGACTCAATTTTTAAAAAGACGAAATAACTAAGAGAACTTAAAATGAAGTAACAATTAATAAATAATTTCTTTTTACTTCATTGATATAATCACATAAAAGTTAAAATGTATTATTACTTATTCGTTTTGTGTTTCATCTCTCTATGTATAAAAAGTTCTTCGTGATACTGTAATAAATGTATTAATACTATCACAACAATGCCAAAGTCCAAGATAAAAAGTTAGCCAAGTTAGCAACTCCGAGTTCGCATATGTCATACACACTGAATAGGCAACCACGTGCTTCGTTTCATATGTCGCCATTACGTGCTGCGATAGTACGTAATTGCAAAATTTCGCAGAAAAAATCGCAACGATTACCTGGACTGGAATTTTTGCGTGAGAAGAAAGACATTGTCTCATATGAAGACTTATTAACAATTAATGCTAATAAATACTCATCTTTTCCTGGAAGCTGCAAGAGCTTTAGTTTTATCAAAATCTGAGGACTTCATCAATGAAGTGTTGGACGATGCAACTATTTGCATGAAGAGGAGCCTCAAGAGTGATTTTTGCAATAAAAGAACAAATTAATAGAACTACACGATGCAAGTAAATTACGGTATTACAATCGATGAATGAGAATGAACAGTTGTATAATTTGTACAATGAGGGTTTATCCTCCGTTAGGTACATAGGGGGAACCCCACCCTAGTCGTAATAAAGTTTGTAAATGTTTTGTGCCTTGAAAGCAAGAATACAAAACAGTTTCCATTTAATAAAATATAATAGTCCATAGTTATTTGCAAATTAGATTATCTTTCATTTTTTCAAATTTGTTGCTTAGTTTATTCTGGGTTTTTTTCTCTATTTTTTTACTCCTTATTTTAAAATTTATTGCATTGCTTTTACATGAGAAAATTCTAGTGAAAAGAATTCTTTGTCAGCAAATTCCTACATGCCGTAAAAAACTGACGTAGGAATTTTAAATGTAAACCAATTGCGAGGATTCTGAGGATTGAAACACGTGACTAGCGAAAGCAACGAAGTCACCACAATGTTAGTCACCTTACAAAACACGTTCTGCTGCGACAGTTTTACTTCGTGCTAAAGTTTAAAACAATTTGCAGTTTCCCTAAGGAAATGCCAAGCAAAATTTGTTCTTCACTTCCTTTTTAGAAGCTTCTGAACACTTTGTGCTGAATGAAGCTTCGGGATAAGTAAATATTTAAAAGCTCCAAGTTGACTTTGGTATTTTCAAACTTTTCTTTTTATATTTTTAAGCTTTTCCTATTATTTTTATATTTTTTGTTTCAGCTACAATTGTGTAATAATTTGCAACAGTGTAATTATTTTTTCACATTTAATGTGAATAACTGAATAAAAATTGAAATGTCATAAATTTTGGCAACTTAAAATCATTTTAATCTTGTATCTCTTGACTTGTGTAGAAAATTTCGTTCCATAATTTCTGCAACTTCTTGGAATCTCAGTGTACTTTTTAAAAACATATTACAGCAGTGCTTCTCAAACATTCAATATACGCGACCCACTATGCAATCATCCTTTTCATCGCCCTCCTCTCCAAACAATAACAATGTATTGAATTTAATAATGCTATACTTTGACACTAAAGCTACAATACGACGTTAACCTCTTATGTGTCACCGACTCATATAAACGTCTCGCTCAGCCTAATCATTAATTTTCTGGACGTATATGTACGTCTTTCCGAAATACGATCTTTTCTGTGCAGGGCTATGTGGTAAACGGTGGCATTGAGGAGCATTTTAATCGGCAATTAATTATAAATTTATAAAATGTATTAATTATCAAGAAAAATATATTTTAAAAGTACAAATTATCAAGATAAATGTTAATACAAGCCCATGGGGTCACTGACAATTATCAAACTTGTTCTCCACTTAGTACTGATAAGTAAATTATGAAACACATTGCGCAGTACTGACACATTTATAAGTGTATTACATCAGTGTAAATGTGTATGTTTTTTTATTATGTCATAATACATTTTGCCTTGTTTTCTCGCAGTAAATTAATAATTTTTTAAATAGCATTTTGTTTTCGACTTTTCAATATGCGCTCGCGTCCCCCTTTTAGAGTTATCACGCCCCCCCCAAGGGAGGCACGTCCCACACTTTGAGAAACGCTGTATTACAGTACTTTTATCCCTTTTAAAGAGGTTTATTTGTTTTCTTGAAGATATTTAGATAATTTTCATAGCTCCAAATAATTATTCGCTGAGTTTAAAATATACCGACAGATTTTAAAATATTTTTAAAATCAATTCCAGATTATTATATCTTCTGCAAACACTAAGACATAATTTATATATATATATATATATATATATATATATATATATATATATATATATAATGTATTATATATCAAAAACAAGAAATAATAGATAAAGAACATAACAAGAAATAGCGTAATAAAAATATAAAAGCTGAACATGAAGAACAAAATTATAGAGAAATAAAAAAAAACTACAAAAAAGAAGAACCTAGCGAGTCAGAAAGCAATTTCGGACTTAGGATCGAATAAGTGGGGTTGAACTAGTTTGAAGGCGCCAACCTTCTCCCTTTGCAACTCGGTAGGAAAACAAATAAAATAAAATAAACAAAACTTCAGAGTATGGATAACTCAGAGAGCATGATAAAACCACTCACAACTATTATGTAACAAACTCTCCCAAACTCTTAATGCAGAAAAATAACAAAATAATTACATAAGAAAAGTAGAAAAATGCTAAAACAATTACATAAGAAAAGTATCTTTCAAAAAATAATTTAAAATTTCTTTTCTCACAAAGCTTTTACGAAGAGAATCAAGCGTCTTGCCATTAATGAAAATCAATTATTCACCAAGTTAAAAAATTCGAAAATACATAAACACATCTTTTGAGCTGACTTTTAAACCAGCCAGCAAAGACAGGTATAAATGACGACAATCAAATATGGTAAAATTTGAATTGGTTGATTGTCAAAAATGTAAATTTGCTAGGCTCTAATTTGGTTGGTTGTCAACAATGTGTAAGATGTTCAAGATGTGTGTGGAAAAAATGTAAACTGTGATATGAGTGTTATGATATAATCTTCACAGCAAGACCACTAACATGCTGACTTTGAAATCCTATTGTTGTGTGGTGGTTTTGGAATTCGAAGTAGCAAGACGGTTAATGTATTTGTGATGAATATAAGTTCTTAAGAAATTAAAAGGGTATTCATGATCTAAACAACATTGAAAAAAAATTTTATATTATTGTATTTATCTATTTTGTGGGTAGTTAAGTTATCATTTCTAAATAAAAAATTCAAAATGATATTTCTGTAAATTGATATATGTAAATTACTATTCCATACGGGAATTTTAATTATATGGAACTTAAACGAATCTCTTTTGTCAAAAATGTTACTGACTACATTATTGTTAATAAGATGCAAGTCTAAATCCAAGAATTCCACCATATTAGAATTGAAGTTAGTTTTAAGGAGCTTGAGATAATCAGGGTAGAACGTAACATTTGGTTTGTATTCACTATTTTTACCATATATATATATATATATATATATATATATATATATATATATATATAATATTTATATATATATATAAATATATAAAATTATAATATAAAATAATAAATTATAATAGAAATATATATGAAATAAGGCGATATTTTGATATTTTTACTTTATTACTTATGATTCAGATTTTGGTGTCATGTTGTAACAGATGAGGAGGCATGTTGTAGAGAAATAGTCCTTTTTTATTTACATGTAGACAATTATACGAAACACAAAATAGAAACAACAAAGCAGCAGCAGTCAAATACAAGACGCGGCGTCTCACGCAGTTACAATAAGCAACGCGAATTTTCCAACGAATGAAACACAGACCGGAAGCTCCAACATTCACATGACTTCCATGGGTGGATCTTGTGATTCGAGGATAGATATCGTTCGGGTGATTACATAAGGGATAATTAAAATAAGCTGAGGGTTTAATTTGTAAGAGATATTTACGATTACATCCTTAGGTGGATATGCTAACTGTTAATTATTTACGAAGTCCTGGAGGGTCAGGACCAATATTAATTAAAAAGTTTTTAAGATCTAATTAACATGAATTATTAGCTATATGTACATGTAAATTATATAAAAATAGGAATTATTTCATGAAACTTTACAGAAACTTTATAGTCAAATGTCACTGAAACAACTGACGTGAAACTATAACCTGATAGAATGATAATTGCTAAAAGAAACCTTTTCTTTCATAAAACAACAAAAGAAACAAATAGTAAAAAAAGCTTATTTTTCATATTTAACATGTATTATTAAATATTAAATCAATAAATATATAAAATAAAGTAATTAGTCTTACATTTGCATGAACAAAAGTTTTAATTTATTATTTTATTTTACTAAAACAAGATTAATAGCATTGTAAAACAAGTTCTTATAATTGTTAATATCAAAAAAAAAAATTTTTTTTTGAATATTTTAAGCAAGTTTATTTGGCTGCCTTTTTATTGAAATAATAGCGAATTTAATGCAGTTTAGTTTCAAAATTCTTTTTAGCTCCATCATTTTCATTGTATTTTAATTCCATTTCGAACATTATTACTCAAAACAATAAAGGATCTGTCACATCAAACCAGATCACTTGACAAAAATTCAGAAAATAAATATGTATTTAATTATTAAAAATTTTATTGTAAAATAATATTTACTTAATTTTTCGAGAACCTCAAACGGTGTATTATTCTTAGTTGAAATCTACTCAGTCAAATTTATAGGTAAATAAGAAGTAACAAGCAATCACATTTATGCCAAATTATTTTCACACATACGCCACTATTATGCAATACTATCAACTCTTTGTTATTTAATCTCTTTATAATGATTCACATAGCCCTATTTAGAATTCTTCCCCGCGGAACATCTGGTACACCGCTCATGCAATTTGCATATTGTGTCCATTTCTACACAATTGCTTATCCAGCAGTGATTAATTATACTCCACGCATATTTAATAGATTTGACTTTGGCCCTCGAAAGGAAAGTTTTGTTGGTGTCACAACAATCATAGTGACTTATGATCGGAGCGTTACAAAAGGCGTGGTCAAAGCATTTTAAAATAGTTTCATTTTATTTTTTTAACATCCCACTTTGAAGCTGAGTGATTTAGTACACTTAAAATATTTGTAAATTCTAGACCCATTTTATCCCAATTTATTAAGTTTGCTTAAATTGGGGAGTTGAATTACATTTTCCTAAGTTAGATAAACCTAAACAAACTAAATATAACAAAATTTGAAAAATTTATATATTTTATACAAGAAATCTGAACCGTCCTCTAAATAGGACACTGGGATAAAGGGTATAAAATGTGCACTACTTGTTTTAGCATTCTCTTCAATGATGAAAAGCTATTTCCGAGTATAAAATTTTACTTTATTTGAATAATACTTTCTTGCTTACAAAATATTTCACTTTTCAGTTAAATGTCGTTCTAATTTTGGTGGAAAGGTCCAAAGCAAGCCTGACAAAGCGTTTTGCCACATTTGAGGCAATATGTTTTTTGGATTTTCTTCGCAGCCATTTCTTTGCCAACGATGTTGTTTTTCTTGCTTTAGTTAAAAAATGGCCAACACTATCTTTACGAATATCTTCTTTTGCATCAGAAGATACAGTCGAGATCCTGGTTCTACCTCTCGTTCTTATGACACTTTTTTTAAATAGACTGTTGTTACAGCTCTTCAGAACTTTTCCAAAATTGCGGCTTTATCTTTGTTGAGAGTTTTGTGAATTATCCAGGCATTTACCGTTGGCTAGTACAACTTTTTTTCCACGAATTTTAATGGAATAAAGTCCAGCTAACCAGTCGTGGTGATCCACACCACCCATATGTTTGTTGTAAGAACTTTTCAAATTTGACAATTTCATGTTAATTTTATTTTTATGTCCTCTTAATCACCTCTTCACATCAAAGAATGGTTCTTAAGTGCTGCAATTTGTAGCAACAGTGTCAGTACAATTGTAATTTCATTGGACGAAAAACATCTCAGAGATCTCGTCAAATCTAAAACCAGACATGCTTCTTTCTTCTGCATAGATTTACTAGATTCTTCTTAAGGACACTCGTGGTTTATCCGATTTTCTCGTATGGTTCCTGTAACTCGAAAACCCTGTTCACCAAGACTTTTCAAAAGATCATTGCTTGTAAATGTTATCAAAATATAATGTGTAACTTGAAAAGTTCACAAAATTCTCCGTTAGTTTCCTCACAGCCCGAATACCAAACAGAGTAACATTTCTCGCATCAGATTCTTTACCGCAATAGAGATTAATTGTAGCAATACCTTACGCTTCCGCAGAGAGCCCAAAGTTTATATCAAAAATGTATTGGCGTACCTCGAATAAACTGTTTCACACTATTCCTACCTTAATAGGTGACGATCATTTCCTCAATGCTTATATTTGCCGAGAAGTGTTCAAATTTCATAAAATTATCATTGAGTATGGCAAAAAAAAGCTTTACTTTGAAGGATTGATCATGGGCATGCTGACCATTGTACACGAAGTGTAAATAAGATTTCCACTTTTGGAAGCAGTTTCATGGCATGGAATTTTTCACTAGGGCAATGCCAAGGTCTTCAGCATCTGACCAATAATCACGTTCACAGGTATTTGAATGATAACTAGTTAGAAGCAAAATTCCTATAAAAATACATGTTTCGTCAGCAATGGTCAAAAATTTGAGTTCGTTTTTTACATCTGCTGCATATGTACATGCCTAGATAGTTTTGTTTGTTAGTTCTTGGTCTTTACAAGAGCTAAAAAATCACACCACAAGTACCTGTATAACATGAATAATCGATTCACACAAATAATAAACATTTATAATTTAGTTAAAAGTAATATCATAACACTACTCCAATATATTTATTATATATCAATCAAATGCAGTATATTCATTTCAGACTAAATACATTGTACTTATAAAGTGTGCTGTTTTCGACTATCTTATCACACAGTAATGAAAATAACGCTTTCCAACACTTTTTTTCCTAATTTTAAGAAATAAATTCCTTTTGAAGCATCAAAATATTTTTGAAGATATGCTTAAGTAAATTAACGTAAATACTTTCAGAAATTTACGCAAGGAGCACAATCGTTAAGCGGATTATTTTTCGGTTGTTACGGTAGTGGTAAAGGTCTTTCCGATAATGATCAACACAAATTTCAGACATATTTTATCTTGCTGTATTTTTTTCTTCGGAAATTACTAAAATTGCCAAATGCAAATAGGATGTTTTTTTATTTATAGTGTACGAGAATGCTATTTTTATCATACATATTTGTGTGTGTGTGTGTGTGTGTGTGCGTGCGTGCGTGCGTGCGTGCGTGTGTGTGTGTGTGTGTGTGTGTGTGTGTGTGTGTGTGTGTGTGTGTGTGTGTGTGTGTGTGTGTGTGTGTGTGTGTGTGTGTGTGTGTGTGTGTGTGTGTGTGTGTGTGTGTGTGTGTGTGTGTGTGTGTGTGTGTGTGTGTGTGTGTGTGTGTGTGTGTGTGTGTGTGTGTGTGTGTGTGTGTGTGTGTGTGTGTGTGTGTGTGTGTGTGTGTGTGTGTGTGTGTGTGTGTGTGTGTGTGTGTGTGTGTGTGTGTGTGTGTGTGTGTGTGTGTGTGTGTGTGTGTGTGTGTGTGTGTGTGTGTGTGTGTGTGTGTGTGTGTGTTATCTTTAAACGTATTAATTCATGAGAGAAACAATTTTATTTACCACGAAATTTTATTCTTGCAGTTTTTTAAAAATTGAAACATAAAACAGCAGTAACAAATGCGTCTTATATAATGCAACAAAGTACAACATTATTTGTTTTCTAAAATTCCATAAATATCATAATGAACGGTGCAAAAGGAAAAGCCACCAACGTAAAGAGAAATATTTTACTTGTATAATTTACATAAATTGATGGTTTATTTTGGTGTAAATTTAAGTGTAATCGTACCATTGAAAAATGTTAAAATAGCGTGATAAAAGATATTTTTATCCCAAGCTTTCGTTCTTTAATATGCTCTTTTCTCGGTTAGAAAGATTTAATTTAATGGCATGTTAGCACGTGAATAGAAATCCTTCGGTATTTCTCAAAAACATTTTCGTACTCATATTTTTCATGAAAAAAATTGCTTCTATCGATAAAATTTATTATTCATTATGTGATATTGCCTGCGTGGTATAAATGTAGATGAATTTTCAAAACTATAAAAGTGAGGGCATAATAAACATGAAGAGTACATTCTGTGTGATAGTTGATGTAAGTTATATAATTCAAAATCTGGTTTTGAAAGGAATATTAGTTTTGTTAAAGTAAGTGCTACAAGTACGCTTAGTTAAAACCTCAGAAGTGGAAAAGGTAAAAAGGAATATTAGTTGTGTTAAAGTAAGTGCTACAAGTACGCTTAGTTAAAACCTCAGAAGTGGAAAAGGTAAAAAGGAATATTAGTTTTATTAAAGTAAGTGCTACAAGTACGCTTAGTTAAAACCTCAGAAGTGGAAAAGGTAAAAGAGAATATTAGTTTTATTAAAGTAAGTGCTACAAGTACGCTTAGTTAAAACCTCAGAAGTGGAAAAGGTAAAAAGGAATATTAGTTTTGTTAAAGTAAGTGCTACAAGTACGCTTAGCTAAAACCTCAGAAGTGGAAAAGGAAAAAAGGAATAATGTTTCAAAGTATAGTAAAAAGGTTTTCTGTTTCAGGAAGTAGAAACCTTCATGTATAAAAAAAACTCTGAATTCGCGATATGTTTTTGTATTTCAATTATTTTTTACTTTCAGGTTTTACGTTTCATTTCCGAAATTAATATAGTATAATATGCTCTTTTTTTCCCCTTTGGCAGATACAAAGTAAATATGTTACTAATAATTTAAACTTCATTCTCTTCTTAATCGAAGGGATATTGTGTCCTGAAAAAGGGTTTGTAAACAAATATAGAACATTCCGGTTAGTAATATGAATAAGGAAAATTCCCTTTTTGACAAGTATGATCTCCAAATGTCGCCATTTGGTGGCAAAAATAGATAACCCGAGACAAAACTAAAATGATTTAAAACGATTTTTTTTGAAGAAATACTTTTAAAACCCTCTTCTACAATATACTTCATTGCCTTTTTAAGACTGATGCTTAGTATTGGAATTTGGAAGTGATTATGAGTTTCCCTCGCCTCGCTGACTTTGAAAATTTGTATTGGTGTGTTTTATGTTCGTATGAACTTTGAATTTACATGTGTGTGTGTTGTTTTCTGTTTAAAAAGTCCATCTAAAGAGCTACAGCATAGAATCCTCCTCCAAAAAAAGGAATATCATTCCTACAATTATAAGATGTTCGACCACGAATAACAATACTGATAAGATTACAAAAAGAAATTATGAAACTGAAGAGGAATGAAACACTATTATGGTGGACATTCATACTATGGTTACTTCACTAAAATAATTTGAGGTTAAATAAGAAAATTACACTTATAGGCAAAGCAGGTGTTGGAATGGGTAAAAAACTCATTAATTTTTAGCTTTTCTATTATATATAGTCCAACCCCCCTTACTTTGAATTGTTATTGTTTTTAAGAAGGTAGAGTTTAAATAAGAATAAATAAAACCTAAATTGTTTTATATATATAACAAATTAATTTCACATGTATCAGCTTAAGACACAATGACGTATGATTTAAAATGATACGCTTCAACTTAATACATATTAGCACAATAATTTTACACTTGGCAAGTAAACGTATATTTTGCATGATGCAATTGGCTAATGCTTGAAGCTAAATATTAGCTTTGTCTATGTCGTCGCATTCCAAATTTAATCAACCAAAAGATGTAATAGTGATTTGTGAATATTCCTGTTTAAGACATTTTAAAGTTCATTACAATTACTCTCCTTAATATTGTGTGTAAGAACACCATACTAATCAAGGAAATGCAATTCACTTTAGTTTTCTACATATGTGCATTAAACAGGGTTGGGAAATGAGCATGTACTCGTTGGAAGAAGTAAAATCAATTATGAAAAAAGATTTAAAATGTAAAAGTGAGTGTAAGTACCAAAAGTATAATAATAAAACTCTACACGCGAAAAATATTTGATTAATAAAAATATTTCAAAATATTCAAATTTGAATTCTTTCTGTGATGAAAAATAGCATATCAAATATAAATAAACATACATAAATATCCATGAAGCACCTCACTGTGTTTCTCTTTGTTTCTAGATAAACCAACATTTTTAATCCAGGGATAATTTTCAGAAAGCTTAGCAAAACATTTACTTTTTTATGCAATAGATATTGAATATCCAGAAGACAGAAATCAAAAACTATGTCATTACATCTAAACATCCATACATAGATGTAATTCTAAGGTCTTCAATGTTTTTTTTATTTATACTTTTCTATTTTGAGAATTAGTATATCAAATTAAACATCTATATGGAGGAAAATTGGTGTAGGTAATGTGGGAGAGGGTAATGTAATAAAACAATATAGGTACAATTATAAAATGATAAAAAGCACATATTAATTCATAGAAACAGTATATAAAAAGAGAATTAAATTAAAATCATGTCTATATTTAAATAATATCAATACCTTGATGAAGATTATTATGTATCGATTGGTATAATGATCGTATATTAAAAATTTAGGTTGGTTAAGAGAAAATTTCTTTAAAATTGAAAAGTATATTCTGTTTATATTATATTCAAGTACATATATACTGTACATAATTGTTACGTTCAGACTACGCATTTTTTAGTACTTCATCATTTACTTAACCTGAGATCACAAAACTAATTTTCAAACAGATTATAGAACTAAATATTTTTGCAAGATATAAAAACCCTTTTTTTAAATTAACTAAACCTGTGAAAAACTCAACTATACTCGATTTAAAAATACACCTTAAATATCATTTTGTCTCATTATTTAACTTTTTACGAAGTTATTGTTTACAATGATTCATAGTTTTCTTTTTAATTTGAATGCTGAATTACTGTATAAGATTCAAGAGTTTTATACTATTATTAAATGTCATGTGTAATGTTCAACATTTCGTTTTGTCCACTTATTTAATTACTTTCAATGCCCAAATACAATTTTGTAGAGAAAAATCATGAAATATTTACAGAATAGGTATAATATATTTACCTATTACTTTAAAGAAAATAGAAAATAGCTGGGAGAAATTTTAATTCTGTTTCCAAGAGTAATTTTAATATACTTTATCTTAATTTTCAAATTATTTGTAGAAACTGCCAGAAATAGGATAAGTTTTGAAAAAAGTTACAAAAATCACAAAATGTGTAAAAAGTAATATTTCAAAGGACATGAAGATTACCAAATCCAATAAGCATTGAAAATGGAAAAGTTGTCCAGACTAGTTTACATTAAATATTGACATGGGGAATAATAACTGATGGTTTGTTTGCAGACTAAATATTAGTTTTAACATTAGTTTAAAATACATAGCAAGCATCCCACATATACCACTATTAAGCAACTGCTAAAACATTAATCTTGAAAATTTAACTATTTAGAATTAATTAATTTTATGCAGTTCATGCTCTGAATTTAGCTTATTTCGGAGATAGAAATTTCAGAGAAATATTACACCCGCACTTTAAGAAAAGAATTGAAAAATGTGCAAGAATAGAGAACTGTTTACTTAAAACCAAACGGTACGTGTTTCAAATATACATGTAAATGATTAAATATGTAAGATCTACCTCGAATTCATCAATGTTAAACTCTTTTCTTTCAGAGATTGCTTTACTTTTTTTATGCATAAACTCCTAAATATCATTAACTGTATTTCAAATTATACTAAGATAGTTTTTATTTAATAATGTAAAAAAAAAACATATGCATTTTTGAGGTAAATATTTAACGCGTTTATTTATAAGTAAATATTTACTTACAAATTAAATATCTTTAAGGTATCCGACTACGTTCGGAACCGTGATTTTCAAAGGAGAATAAATGGATAATTTTCATGATATTTAGTGTCACTCACATTAGAATACATGCATAAAATTGTTTTAAGGAGATTTTCACAAAAAAAAATTATTTAAATATAATATTTTGGCAAAAAATTAACTTAGAATAATCTTTTTTCCAAATGTTCTCCTTTTGTGAAAAATATTTCTGTTATAATAATATGTTGCCTGTATATAGCTCAGACCTCTCTACACAGGCTCAACTTGAATTTTTGGAAAATTCACATTATTTTCAGAATTACCACCAATTGAAATAATTATTCGCGTTTTTTTCTTAAAACTGCTCCCCTCTGTTGTCGTAAAATATGAATATACCCCCTTCTAAGTTATGTATTTCAAAATTTCTAGTTGAGCCTAACAGAGGTCTGAGCTGTATAGAGGCAGAATATTATTCTAATAGAAACATTTTACACAAAAGGAGAGCATATGGAAAAACGATTATTCTAAGTTAATTTTTTGCCAAAATATTGTATTTAAATACATTTTTTTGACAAAATGTCCTTACAATAATTTTATGCATGTATTGTAATCTGAGTGACACTAATTATCATGAAAATTATCCATTTATGCGCTTTTTTAAAATCACGGTTCCGAACGTAGTATAATCGCTACAAGTATAAATATAAAAATGTATTACAGTAGAGTCCCGAAAACTCGGCATTCAATATCCCGGTAGTCTCCATAACTCGTCCTTACTATTGCAGGTCTAAAAGACCCACGAGCAGACTCGTTCAATGTATCGATAAAGAATGTCGCACACTGTCACAGTTAATGAAAAAATGCCGGAAAGTGTGATGAAGTCGTTAACGTTGAGGACACCGCACAAACTCGTAAAATATCACACAGTGAGAGACTAAAGGCTGTAGACCCACCCTATTCAGTATTTTGAACAAGAAGGTGCGTCAGTAGTGGATTTACTGTTCCTTTCGTCGTCTTCGTGATGAAGTAGTAAAACGCAGAGTGCAGTACGGACGGCAACCGGACATTAACCATTTCTTTAAAAAAGTAGCCAAGTTTTTCTAAGTCTCTCTCTCTCAGCTACTTAATTTTCATTATAGACAGTTTTATGCCTTCATAAAATATTTATGAGGTATGTCTGATCAGGTAAATTATTGTATACTATGTATTCATTAGTTTTCTTGTTCATGTAGTAAATGCTCTATACCAGGGGTGGCAGACTTTTCCAGGGTGCGGGCTACTTCTAATTTTTTCAAGCTTCTGCGGTCCACCCAATGTCTTGGCGCATGCTATTCCGGATCCTTCTTTAAAGCCCTTGATTTTTTTTTATTGATTATAATCCCATGTATAATACGTAAAAATTATTTAAGTATTTGTTATTTAAGACTGATTATTTATTCAGTAATTTATTTTTTATTGTTTTTTTTGCTCCCGGCAATATGTAAAATTGAAAAAAATTGTTTGGCTGCGTATTGGGGTATGATACAAGAGTGAAGACCCTCGACCCCACCTTCTCCCTTGAAATATTCTTATGTGCACCAATTTTCCCAGTGTCGTAGATGTCGGGAAGTATAGGAAAAGGTTTACAATGTTTATTATAAATTAATAATAAATAAGAAATTTGTGCTTACTTACAGAACTAAAATAAAAAAAACTAACACTTTTAAAACCGCATGTAAAGCAAAACGCAAAATATATAAATATAATAACAATAGCTCCAAATAAAGAATGTTTTTTTCCAGGTATAGAAGTTTAAGTTGGCATTACTTTCTAAGATGGCGACCGATTTAACAGCTGTCAAGTGATTTATTCTCAGTTTGGTTTGGCAATTCATCTAAACGATCATCAAGCAAGGCGTAGATTCGTCGAATGGGCCCAAAACGAGATTGCCGTTGTTCCCGATTTTCATAAGCGAATTTTGTTTAGCGATGAAGCGCACTTCTGGTTGAATGGCTACGTCAACAAACAAAACTGCCACATTTGAAGTGAAGCTAATCCACAAGTGTATGTCGAAACACCGTTACATCCAGAAAAACTGACTGTTTGGTGCGCTTTATGGGCTGGTGGAATCCTTCTTTTAAAACGATGAAGGCCACAACGTTACAGTCAATGGTGATCGATATAGAGCCATGATTACTAACTTTTTCATTCCTGAATTGAACAATCATGATGTCCAGGAGCTGTGGTTCCAACAAGATGGAGCAACATGTCACACGGCTCGTGCCACAATCGATTTATTGAAAGACACGTTTGGTGACCGCCTAATTTCACGTTTTAGACCTGTGAATTGGCCTCAAGATCTTGTGATTTAACACCGCTAGACTATTTTCTGTGGGGCTATGTAAAGTCATTGGTCTATGCGGATAAGCCACAAACGCCTGATCATTTGGAAGACAATATTCGCCGTGTTATTGCCGATATACGGCCACAAATGTTGGAAAAAGTCATCGAAAATTGGTCGTCCAGATTGGACTACATCCGAGCCAGCCATGGCAGTCATATGCCAGAAATCATATTTAAAATGTAATGCCACAAGATTATCTTTCGAATAAAAAAACTTCATGTCAATCGAATAATACATCGTTGTTATTAGCAATTTAAAGTTCTATATCTCTAAAAAAACACCCTTTATAATATCAAATGAGATGCATTTATCATCAAACAATTCAAAATACATAAAAAATAAAAAAATTTTACCTAAAGTAGTTAGATTTCGCTGTTATAGTCAGTAGAAGACACTTGAATAGCTAATCTTAAATATTTCCGTATGTAATTTCTAACTACTAAAATCTTCAGGCGGTCACCCCAAAATGTCTTGGTGGTCCACCGGTCGATCGCAATCGACATAATGCCCACACCGGCACTATACCTTCATAAAGTATGTTCTTTACCATTGTTTAAGGGTATTTGGACAGTTTACTTTCTGTTATATTCTCAAGCAAACAATATCTATACATATAAATAAAAATGAAGTGTCTGTTTGTAATATGAAATTAACAGCTTTTTACTAAATGCATTTAAAAGTATATACGGTACTTATATGAAAAAATCAATTTTAAAAATTTTTGTCTGTCTCTCTGCAGAATACGCATAAATTTCTCACAAAGTTATAAACTTTTTAATGCCATTCTGAACAAATGTATTTAAGTGAAAAATATTGCTCAACGCATGTGGCAACAAAAACAAAATATGGAATCAAAAACGCAGAATACGAGGTGTGACACACAAAAAACGAGACGTCCAATAAATCATTATACTTACAGAATCAGTTTTCCGTGATAGCACTCTTCAACATTCACACACTTCTGCATTCGGTGCTTCCCTTGCTGGTAAAAGTTATGGAACAAGAAGTTTTTGGAAGTCCCTTTGGGAATTTTCCGTTTTTGCCTGAACATCTTCGCAGAGGTAAAATGTGGTTTCTTTCAGCTATATTTAACATTAGAAAATAAAAAAATGTTTCATGGGCTAAACCAGGTGAATAAGGAGAATGCTCCATCACAGTAATGTTTTTGCTGGTCAGAAACTGCTTGACGGATACAGCCATATGAGCGGATGCATTGTCTTGGTGCAACAGCTATCCATCTCTCCCCAATTCTGGCTTTTTTTCTAATTTTTTCTCGAAGTCATTTTAGTACTTCAATGTAGTAGTGTTGATTAACAGGATGACCACTGTTGTGAATGGGAACTCACTCATATCACGAATTTTGGCTATGTTTTGGTCTTTAATCCCTGATCTTGGGCGCCCGGAAGGTTCATCATCTTCCACACAAACCTAAAAACCTCTTATACCATTCAAACACATGTACACTAGACAAAGTTTCATCTCCGTTAATCTCTATTAATATTTGAATTGTTTTCGCGGCAGATTTCTTAAGCTTCACTAGAAACATGATGTTGACTCAACAATTTCCCAACAGAATGCAGTTGCACATGTTTTCTCAATGACGCAGTACACCCAAATGAGGAGATCGATTAAGGCGTAACTGGCCATATGGATAGAGGAGGTACGTGGGATGACGCCGTCAAAACAGTTGTTCCCCACTCCCCTCTTTTTTCAAGCTACACACTTAATCTCGTTCTTTTGTGTGTCACGCCTTGTATGAAATGGGATCGCAGATAGCTTGAATAGACTTAGAATTCGATAGAACGTGTGCAAAAAAGTGCAAACATGTATCCCAGTTATCAAATATAAAGCAATGGTAGAGAACATCTGAGAAAAATTTCATTAATAGTATTGTAAAAAATTGCAACAAATACATTACTTTTATTATGTTTATTTAAAGTATTTATAACATATTGAATACTTTAAATGGTATTTTAATATATACAGTGAAATACGTTTAACGCAAAAACGCCTGGGACCAAATATCGGTTAACACGAAATAATACAACTGTCCCGAAAAATTACTATGTATTTTCAAGCAATTTTTTTCTCTTAACACGAAACTAAAATCGATTAACACGAAAAAAAATTCTTTTCTGAGAATTAAGATTTCAGAGGGGTGGGAAATGAAAGAGACGGGATTTCACATGTTTCTTAGAAAGGAGGCTTTGGAATACCCTCGAAACAACTTATGACACGAACTAATTTCCGGTACCTTATGTTACTTTCACCCTCCCCCTTTACAAACGTCACACAAAAGCATCTCATCTCTCATCAGTTAGCTTTGGAATTCGTTGGCGAGTACATCGCAATGTAAGTAAAAAGCAATGAGTTTGATTTACGAGTCTTTTCCTTCTATTTTAGAAGAATAGGCAAAGAGCTCAGGGAGAACGGAAACTTCTATTTTGCTTAAAATAAAGGTAGAACTTCTTAAGATTGTTGATGAAAAACAAAATGCAATAAACGAAATCTGTCAAGATTCGTATTAAATCTCATTAAGTTCTTGTAAATGTTTTCGTTTCATTGATTTTTATTAAATACATTTATATATACATAGCTATGTAAATAAAATGTATTATAATAAACTTAATACTGTTGAATATATATATATATATTGACAGGACAGACAGACATGTGTACAGGACAGACGTTGTCCTGTACACACATCTTAAATTCAAAAATTCCAAATTTTTATGAATAAGCTTTAACAATCTGGACCGTTTTGAGTAAAATTTGTATTAAAAAGTTATTACAATGTAATTATGTGCCAAGTTTTATACTTCTGGGTTGCTTAGAAGGGAAACACACACACAAACTATTTCCGATAAGAAATAATTTTAAATAAAAAAAAGTTTAATAATGTGTGTAATCAATTAGCTACACAAATAGATTTGTAGGTTAGGATAATTGTTGTCAACGTACGTGTAAATTTAATAGAAAATCATGTAAAATACTCACTTCAATTGCATACTAAATTTGGAGAATGTATAGTTTTTTATGCACACTTCAAAACTCTTCAAACACTAATTACATCTGAATGTAATAATTTAATTAACACACGATTTATTTCAACAAAATAATAACGCGAAGTGACAAAATATTTTTCTGAAATGATCACAGCACCAACTGTCGGGACCAACTTGAGTTATAATAAAAGATTTTTGAACATTCGATACTGCGATCGTAGCGCAGTCTGCCGGATCCAATGTAAAACATCCCAAGATCAACAATTTATAAATAAAAAATTAATTAAATAAACATTTCTAAGCCGAATTATAAATCTAAACCATTCTCGAGTCCACTGGAACAGACAAAAACTTTCATCAAAATCGGTCCAGCCGCTTAGGAGGAGTTCAGTTACATACACACGCACAGAATTACATATACGTATAAAGATTATTTAAAAATATATTAATTAAAAACGCTGAAAAGCATGAATCGTTTGATATTTTCGGAATGATAAAGACCGAGTTTGACCAGTTTGGCTGAAAATCTATTTTCGACGCCAACTTACGTCTTTTTCAAATCCTACTATTAGCTCACGATCTCTATACATATTGTATTTGTTTGTTTATTTATTTATTTATTTATCTTGTTGGAATTTACTATCGTTAATAAAATACATTTTAAAGCGCTCAATTGTGCTGAAATGTAATGTACACTATTATTTTGGATGACAATACAATAATTTTTAATTATAATTAATAAAAATTAATTGATTAAAACTAATTATTTAAAAAATTACAATTACAGCCACGTTGGCGACTTATGTCAAAATTTGAAAAGGTTTTTTTCTTCACGTGTTAAAGCATTCAGTTGAAAGGAAATTTAATATACACGATTGTTTTAGATGACAATGCGATACTTTAATGATAATTAATAAAAATTAAGTACCACTTAATGTTGTGATTCTGTCATATGTATATACATATTTATATTAATTGCAACTATTTAATAAAAAGTAGCTAAAATAAATTTTTTTTCTTGGTTGATCTAAGTAGGAATTGATTTTTAAAAAAAATTTATATTACTTGTTTATAACAATGCAGGTGAATGTTGAGTTGTATTTTTTTGAATGTTTTTAATTAATATCTTTTTAACTAATTGAGATATCGGACCGAATTGTGAATCTAAACCATTCTCGAATTTACTTGAACACAAAAAATTTCATCTAAATTGGTCCAGCCGTTTAGGAGGAGTAATAACCGCATAGTTATGGCACAAAGGAAGCATTTGGATGATTTTTTACGTGGTAGAAGAATTATTGGATGACTGGAATGTGGACGTACCCAGCTGGAAGTATCCGAGGAACTTGGAATCACCCAGAATGTTATTTCGAGGCTTTGACAACGATTCCAAGATGATGGTAATGTAAGTAGATGTTACAGCGCCACCGAGTTACAACGCCGAATGAGGACCGGTATTTGGCATTTACTGCCAAAAAAAACAAACGGAGCACAGCATCAAACCTGTCTTGTCAGCTCACTTAGGCTACCAGTACGGTAGTTTCAAGGCAAACCATGTACAGACGCTTAGGGCACATTGGTCTATATGCTCGTAGGCCTGTCAGATGTGTTCCACTTACTGCAACTCACTGTCGCCTGCGATTAACCTGGAGTAGAGAGCATGCATTGTGGACACCACAACAGTGGTCTTGTGTGATGTTTTCCGAAGAATCCAGGTTTATTTTTCAGTCTGATTCTCGCCGGACTTTAATATGGAGAGCGCAAGGTACCCGTTACTACCAAGAGAATACCATTGAACGACACCGTTACGGTGGTGCAGGATGGCTCGCGTTTGGGGAGGAATTATTCTTGGCTTCAGAACTGACCTGCATGTTCAGAGTGTAACGATGACAAGTCACATCTATCGGGATGTCATTCTGGAACAACATGTACGTTTGTTTCGGGGCACCATCGGTGCTGAATTTCTGCTTATGGATGACAACGCCCGTCTTCACCGTGCAAACATTGTAGACGAATGCCTTCAATAGGAGGATATCACCCGTATGGATTGGCCAGCATACTCACCCGACTTGAATTCAATCGAGCTAGTGTGGGATATGCTTGGCCGACGAATTGCAGCCCGTCAACCCCCTCCCACCTGTCTACCGTAGCTTCGAAGGGCATTGCTTGATGAGTGGTGTAATATTCCCCAAGATCAGATTGATAATTTGATACTCAGCATGCCTAGGCGTTGTAAGGCCTGTATTGCATCGTCCGGAAGTTATACTCCGCATTAACCATCATACTAACCCTGTTATACTGTCTTTTGTAAATAGGTTCTTTTTTGAAATTTGCTCCAGGAAGTAAAATCGCAATTTGTATTAATTATGTCAAACATATAGCATCTTTTTTGCTCTTTACCTTTTGTTTTAATAAATAGACTTTACAAATAAGTCAAATTTGTTTGCTTCTGTCTCTTTCATTGCCTGAACTTCATTATCCTTAATTTATGGACACATGTGTGTGAGTGTAGTAGCTTTATGTAAAATAGTAAATATAAATGCTCAAAAAAGCAATGATAACTATTCTGCGCACTTCAGACTTTTTTTGTTCCCTCTTGTCACTCAAGGAATCTCCCTAAGAGAGCAAAAATGGGGAAAATGTTTTATTGAAGGGAAAATTTTCCTGTGCAGCTCTTTTGGTATTCATCTTTCAATCCTTACTGAGAAAAAAAATTTCTCAAGAAAGAAAGTTTATTTTCCAATTTTTCCTTTCATGCGATGGAAGAACTTTGCGAACTGTTGAAAGTTCAAAGCTTTTAAAAGTTAGCGAAAAGAAAAGTGAGAATTTATTCAGGTTAGTTCTTTATACCTCATTTTTCTTGATAACGCTTGATGTTGCATGTTAATCAATGTTTGTGAAAGACGCATGACAAAATAAGTAATTTTGAATGGGATCGAATTATAAAAGCTTGTTGAAGAAGGATAAAACTTCAAAATCACTTTTAATTGTTTTTCAGATTTTTTAAAAGTCATAAAACTCAAAAAATAAGAAATTTCATGCTTCACAGTACTTAAGATGGATTTCCCAATTAATTTATTTGAGTAGTATAACATAGAACAAAATAAGCTAAATATGTTTGATGATTAAGAAAACAAATCGTATCACTACAAAATTCTTATGATTAAAACACAAAGTACTATTATTAATTAATTTAAAACCTTGATGAGATATTGCCTTAATAAATTCGATAAAAATTTATTAAGACAGAATCTACTTAATGAACATTTTTAAAGTTTTTGACAATTTCATAAGATATTCTGCTGTTTTAATAATGAAATGGAACAAGAGTTTTGAATAGTTATTTAACGAAAATAATTTCGTGAATGCATAATATCATTTTTACGAAAATAGACTATATTTTTTCAATAAATAAATTTCCTGTTAAATTTAATTTATCAATTTTACAGAAACAAGTTTCATTACTTCAAATAATCTCCGAAAAATTACTTCGAAATGTGAAATTGTAATACAAAATAAGACTCGTTTGAACATAAGCATTTCTTCTTCAATTATGAATTTTTTTCATTTAATTTAATTTGATAAAAGACGTTCTGCAATTTAAATATTGTTATGTTGCAGTTCAAGGCATCTTGTTCTTATCTTTTTATATTGATAATATTTTTAATGCTTACGAAAATTTGAGGATACTATGAAAAAATACGTTGGAAAATTCTTCGATATAAAAACACACACTTAATATTTTAACTAGAAGAAATTCTAAATCATTTCTATGTTTATAAGCTCATAATTAGTTCACAGTTTTTGGAAGTTTTTTCACTATTCTTATTTTTTGTCTTATTTTTTACATTTTAATCTATTCCAATTTCACGTTTCTTTTGCTGAAATTCCATACATTACCTCTGCTTATTTTCAGTAGCCTGCCAATTTTTTCCTCAAGATTAAAACGGGAAATTTTTCACTAAATTTAAATTTAGGAAGGTAATCCAAGTTTTTCCGTTTTCAAAAAAAAATAAATAAATCCCAAGCATTCAGAACCACTCATGCTGCCATTTAGGTTAAATCGTTAAATGAATAGGGACAAATTTTCTCCATACATGGGGGTTGCTTTCTATTCAAGTACAAAGCAGTTTAATTTAGTGCATACAAAGTCGATTCTGAAGCGTATTATAAATAACGGCGGACAAATTCCTTATTAAAACCAGTTCAGTTTATAAAGATCGTTGACTTATTTTTACTAAAAGAAGGACTTTTGTTTAAGTGTAAATATTTAGTTGTAAGTCATGTTTTTTGTTTATCAAAATTAAATAAAATAAAATTCAATAATTAACTGTTTAAAACGCCATTTTTCTGATTTTTTGTGTGTGTTTATGTTTACATTAGCTTTCAAATTGGATATACAAAAATTATTCTACATGACTTTTGGTGGCTAAAGTATTGTTTTAGTTTAAAGATAAATAATATCGCACTTAAAAGTATCAAAGGGGTAAGGGGTGATTTCTTGGTTAAAATGGAGAAGATAAATCTTTTTTGCATGAGAGAGAGAGAGAGAAATAATCTAAGCAAAATAACTTCATACCATTAGAACTATTGTCATGAATAAGATGCAAACGATGCAAACTATGAATTTTTGCATTCTGATTTCAATTATCACTGTATCCTTTAAAAGAAGTATTTGTTTAAGTACTTTTCTTGCTGGTTATAATTGTTTTATTTATATATTATTCACCAATAACCTTTAAAATAGGAATTAGAAACTGTATTAAACATCTATATTAGAATATCTACCTTAAGTAAATAAAATACAGAAGTAAAAATACTTTAAAACTAAGCCTATTTCTAGTTCTATATAGTTTGCTTTTAATATTTTGTAAAAACTTGGGAAGACAACTTTTATCCCTCCTCATCATCACATTGCTATGTACAAATAGAAACTCTTGTTTTTAGAAAACATTCCTCTCAAAATATTTTCTGTTTTAACATTCAAAGGAAGTGCATAAGATTCAATTAACATTAATGTATGATTAATTGTTTATTGAGTTAAATGAAAATTTCCTTCCTTCCTTGGTATAATCACAATTATAAATAGAAAATCCTTCAAAACATTTTACTGAACCTAACACACTATATAAGATTTTACAAAAGAGTTTTAATGATCTTAAATACCAATTTAGTCAACATGTTCATATGCTGAGGGTATAAAGTCACTTATAATCATATCTCGGAGTCTCTTATTTAATTAATCAATCGTTTAATATCCTATTCACGCTTTCTAGTCTCTTTTTCTCTTGCCTTGCTCTTATTACTTAAAAATATTTCATGAACAGAGGATTAGAGTGTATGTTTAAGTAAAATAACGAGATTTTTATTGTTTTCAGACATAGATCTTATAAAAATCTCCCTTTTAGGATCTTTCAGTTGTCTAAGCTCTTTTTCTCGGTCATTAACTATTGAAAATAACTAATAACACAAAATAACAGCATTTGTTACTTTTCACTGAATACCATACCACAAGGGAATCCGGGGAAACCAAGTAATTGACAATACGTCTAAATCAGCAGCAAGTATAATTACTCCAATTGAATTTTACTGCAATTGTTAAATCTATTAAAACAATTATCGAAAACCAGTTACAAATTCATTTGAACCATGAAATCGATAACAAAGTGAGTCATGTTTAATTCAACATTTTCCTCTGCTATTCTTTATCGTATATCTGGTATTAGTTATCATCACGGTCATTTTTGAAAAGACAGTTTTTCCTTGATGCAGATCTTCTGATGTAATTATTTTAATTTTACCTTTAACTGGGAGTCTTGTACTTAAATAAGTGTGAATAAATGCTAATTTCGATTTCTCTCTAACAATTTCATCAATTTAGTTTTTAACCACCTATAAAATGTTAGCTTTTAAAATCATATTTGTTTCTTGTCATGTAACTAATTTTAGATGTAAATACATGGATTTTCTTTTTCCCGTTTGGTAATTTTTATCTTGAATAATTGATATGCTTGACAAAAAAAAGTTTCGATTTGTAATTGATACAATATGTGCCGAATGCGAATGCAAGGTACCATTAGAAACAACCAATGAACAACGTTTATTAAAAAATTTTTAAAAATCTAAATAATTTCTAAAAATAAAAATTTTACTCCTCTTAGAATTTTTCAGAAAATGTTCAATTATCTTTTCATATCTGGCGCATTATATAAATAAATATCCAACCAGAGAAAGAAAAAGAATTTTCAAAAAAACTTATCACCTAAAGTATAATTTGAATAAGAATCACATTTCTTTTAGTAATACAGCATTACTTGGTTATAAAATATATGGTTTTCTATTTCCTGTGAATTTCACTTGATTTAATCAATCAATGGATCTGCTATATTATTGGAGAAAAGTCCTTGCAACTCTTTCTTCAATTTACATTCTAATAAGTATTCCTAACACAGTCTAACATTATTTTTAGATCCTAAATTAAGAAATCTATATTTCTTTTTTCAACTTTATTTTCCTTAAGATCTATTTTCTTAAGTTTAATTCAAGCGTTTGTCATCTTTTGAAATTTCAATAAGATTAAATTAATTTTTTCTCTCTCTTTGAATCTTATATGATTCAACCGAGTCCCAAAGCTCTATATTGTACTAGAAATCTTATCGACTAAAATTACTGATGAGTAAAATTCTACAGTATTTCTTTTTTTCATTTTTTTTCGTTTTACATCATTTCTAAAATTCAAGTAATTCATTTCCTTAAAATTATCCATGAATACCTAATAAGTTTCGATTATTAGATCTTCTGCTCTTATAAATTGATGATTCTTTCTTTCTCATAATCTTCTAGGATTGATTTATTCAAATTTTAAGCTGAATATATTTCTTTTTGATATTGATTTTCATTCAAGAAAGCAATTACAATTTTTTCTTCTCAATATTTCTAACATCTCACCTAACTATCAATAATTGTTTATCAAAAAAAATATTAATGAAATATAGTATTTTTATAATTTTATTTACACCCACTTTTATTGTAAGAAATTGCGGAACTTAGTTTTTATTGCAACCAATTGGCGACATTATATGAAACGAAGCTCATGGATGCCAATTCAGTGCGTATGGCACTTAGGAAATTGGAGTTGCCAACTTGGCGATTTATTAATAAAGTTGGCGATTGTTGCGATAGTGCGTAAGTACCGCAATTGTTTCTCTTACCATTAATATGAATATCAATATTGGTTGTGAAAATTTTTTAAACAAAGAGTGTAGAATATTTTTCCCTCTGAATATTTAGTAAATGGATCTTATTGCTTGAAAATTATAAAGACAATGAGTGTTTCTTTGAATATCAGGTACATACGCATCATATCATCGACCAAATTCGCCAGGACAAAAGACGTCTCCAAATAATACAATATACAGCCAATAGTGGAAGCCAATCCGCCCATATTCAAACAAACTGCATTTGGAAACTTTTGAATTGAAGATTGTGTACTTTTTTCTGATATGGCGAAGTTGATCGATGGAATAAAACATATGTACCAAATATCATTTTAAAACCTTGTTGCAATAATTTATTTTTGTATTTCCAATCTAAGTTAATGCATTTTATAACATGTATGTATAAGATACTACTCCTTATTAGAAAAATGTATGACAAAGATTTCTGTTTATGAACGATATCTTTAAATCCATTTTATGTGAAAAACTCTACACTAAAATGATATTGAAACATATTTCCTACCTTTCATCGTGTTATTTTTTAAACTTTTTATACATTAAGATTATTTTAAAGAAAGTTTCAAAATCATGTTTCGTTTGAAACAATTTAAAAGTTTTCTTCCATTTATTTTGTACTGAATTATTCTTTGCTTAGTCTTACTAAGAAAAATAGACCAAAAACAGCGTTTTCGTGAGAAAGCTATATTTAAGATAAAAAGACGAAAATAAAAAAAGATAAATACAAACACACTTCAGTCACTCGACAGCTTATCGAAGAAAAAAATTTCCTTCCAACCAACCCTTTTCCTATTTCGTCATCAAATAGCTAATGCACAAGAAAATTTCTGGGCAAAAAAAGATTGTGCCTATTCTTCGATTTTCTCCTTTAAGAAAGGAAAACATTTTACGACCTGCTAGAGGCTAGGATCTTAAAAAAGCCTGGTGGTAAAAAAAACTAAGAAATGTCTATATTATTCGAAAGAAAGACTCAACTATTTATGTTTTCATTTTACGTAATTCTGCACAATGTTAATATTCAATATGAAAGTATGATAAATGTTTTTAAACTTTATGTAATACAAATCACACAATTTAGTTGTGTAGCATTTATTCTCTGGCGTAAGTTAAATCAAGAAACTAATTGTTTTCACCTGTAGCTTAAATTTTAACAAACATAAATCACACTCAATCTGAATTACAATTCCACAATTATCAGTATCTAGAATTACAAATAAAACACCTTACAAACACCACAACAAAAGTTTTAGTAAAAATAATGTGTAAAAAGTTAAGTAGAGTCATTGTATATTTTTATTTTCAGAAAACTGGCCAAAAAATTTTTAGAACACTTAAGTAGCCTTATTTGAACTTAGCAGATTATACCGATGGAATAAATCCCTTGTGCCTGAGTAATTGTTACCACCAGACTCTTGTGCCAACTTTAGCTCACTGTTCTAGACTAACACGAGAAACTATTCATTTTGCGAAAAAGGTTTAGATGTAGTCTTGAAAAAAGTTAGGAGGTGGATATGACATACCCTGCGCGTGAAATACCGGATTAAGCACTTATAAATAGAAAGTGGAAATAATTTTTTCAATAAACTGTTCAAAATAACTATTTTATATGAATTCTGTAGTGATTTTTATCTTTTAAATTATTATCAAGTGAATTTAATATTCATGAATGCAATCGTAATATATGCATTTTTCTAATATATTTAAACTGTTATGCAGAAATAACAAACAAATTAGTTGTATCAATTAAAACATCTCCATATTATACAGTCTGGGAATCAGGTGTGATAAAAAAGATTTAAAAGCAGTAAAATTTCGAATAAATAAAGGGTGTTTTTTTAGAGGTATAGAACTTTAAATTGCAATAAAACAACGATGTATTATTCGATTGACATGAATTTTTTTTATTCGAAAGATAATCTTGTGGCATTACATTTTAAATATGATTTCTGGCATATGACTGCCATGGCTGGCTCGGATGTAGTCCAATCTGGACGACCAATTTTCGATGACTTTTTCCAACATTTGTGGCCGTATATCGGCAATAACACGGCGAATATTGTCTTCCAAATGATCAGGCGTTTGTGGCTTATCCGCATAGACCAATGACTTTACATAGCCCCACAGCGGTGTTAAATCACAAGATCTTGGAGGCCAATTCACAGGTCCAAAACGTGAAATTAGGCGGTCACCAAACGTGTCTTTCAATAAATCGATTGTGGCACGAGCTGTGTGACATGTTGCGCCGTCTTGTTGGAACTACAGCTCCTGGACATCATGATTGTTTAATTCAGGAATGAAAAAGTTAGTAATCATGGCTCTTTACCAATCACCATTGACTGTAGCGTTGTGGCCTTCATCGTTTTTGAAGAAGTACGGACCAATGATTCCACCAGCCTATAAAGCTCACCAAACAGTCAGTTTTTCTGGATGTAACGGTGTTTCGACATACACTTGTGAATTAGCTTCACTCTAAATGCGGCAGTTTTGTTTGTTGACGAAGCTATTCAACCAGAAGTACGCTTCATCGCTAAACAAAATTCGCTTATGAAAATCGGGAACAACGGCAATCTCGTTTTGGGCCCATTCGACGAATCTACGCCTTGCTTGATGATCGTTTTGGTGAATTGCCAAACCTAACTGAGAATAAATCACTTGACAGCTGTTAAATCGGTCACCATCTTGGAAAGTAATGCCAACTTAAACTTCTATACCTGGAAAAAAAACACTCTTTATATATAACTTCATGACATTTTTATGCACATAACACGAGTTTTTTACTACATACACTGGTGTGCAAAAATTAAGGACGAAGTCGAAAAATTAGCATATCAGCTGAACGAAGAGGCAGAGCGGACAGAAAGACCAACCAGGAGATTAAGTAAGGGGATGTACGGTGGCACATGCGCAGATATGCAGGTAGACGTAATGGGGGAGTGTCTTAGTAGTATAAAGCATGTTGTCGGTGTAAGATCAGTATTTCTGGCAAAGAGATTGCACGCCGTATAGCAGTTAAAATCACACCGAGTTGCTGCCTCAACGAGAAATGGCGAATAATCAATCTGTTAGACGACATCTGGATGCTTTTACCCGAGGTCGAATCATTGGGAAGTTGGAGGAAGGCCGCAGTGTGACAAGTGTGGCTGCAGAGTTCGAATTGCTCACAGCATCGTTTCACGACTTTGGAGACAATTTCAAACTACAAGAACATCTATCCGGGGTTCAGTAGTGGTCGTCCACGAGGAACCACACAAGCAGATGACCGGTACATTGTCTTACAGGCCAGAAGAAACAGGCGGCAGACAGCGGGAGAAATCGCTGGACACACGACACAGGCGACTGGACGACCGATATCGCATTTTCCCGTGGCCAGAAGACTGCACAGTGGTGGTCTGTTTGCCCGACGCCCTGTACGGTGTGTACTTTTAACGCCTGCCCATCGGAGAAGGCGTTCTCTATGGTGCCGGGAACACCGGAATTGGAGAGACAATGAATGGGGACGAGTACTCTTTACAGATGAGAGCAGATTCACTTTGAGTAGCGATTCTCATCGCATACTCATCTGGAGAGAGCGGGGAAGCCGCAATCATCCTCGAACATCATTGAAAGGGACAGGTATGGAGGTCGCGGTGTTCTCGTTTGGGGAGGCATCATGCTTGGTAGTCGTACAGACCTTCACATCTTCGACGCAGGTTCAGTCAACGGGACCCGTTATTGTAACGAGATTCTTCTTCCATATGTGCGTCTTTTAGAGGCGCTATGGGTCTGCAGTTCCTTTTCATGGACGACAATGCACCATGTTATCACACAGTAGCTGCCGAACAGCTCCTAGAGAGTGAGGATATTGAACGTATGGATTGGCCGGCACGCGATCTCTGGATCTCAATCTCATCGAGCATGTATAGGATTTTCTAGGCAGACGCTTGGCAGCTCGTACCTTACCACCAGTAACGATTCGGGAGCTTCGATTGGCGCTGCAAGACGAATGGGCAGCAATGCCTCAACAACTCATTGACACCCTCATTCTCAGCATGAGCAGACGCTGTGAAACCTTCCTAGAAGTCAGGGAGATCATATCCCCTACTAAAGGCCGGATGTTTCTTGCTGGACACCCATCACAGGGATGTTTTGGCCTTCAGTCGCATTGCGCTCCATGCTACTTTTTCAATCAAGCTTCTTTTTATCCCTCTGATTTCTCTTTTTAGTAAGTGTTGCTTATATTACACATGTCCTTACGTATTGGGGATCTTACGGTATTAAATGTGTTGATTTGGAAAGCTTTTGTACAAAGTTATATTGAAAAACCCGTCTCGTCCTTAATTTTTGCACACCAGTGTAATCAGCCTTTGTCTGTAGATTTTGTATTGCTATTAGTTTTCTAATATAAAAAGCACTAAAAAATAATTTTTCCATGCTTAAAACATTGCGTTCTAAGCAACTTAAATTATCTTTTATATTTAAGTTTTCATTAATGTAATTCTGTAACATGACCCCATAGTACATGCAGCTCACAAACATTAGAGTGTGTTTGCTATGTAATGTTATTTTTGCATATTTTTTCAGATATTTGTTAAATAAAGTTATAAATCATACATAAACACATATCGCCACCAGAACTTTGCTTTATTTTCTGAAAACTTATCCCATTATGAATAGTTTGAAAACAACAATACTTTTTCGCTCATTATTGATAGCGTTAAACGTACCTTTCATTACGTAATTACATTATCGGTGTTTCAATACTAAGAGACTGATTCTTTTTCAATTACTTACAACATCTTCTTACTACTTTGGGTTGATTTAGAAATAAAGAGGAAACATTAAAATTAGATTATATATATAGATCTAGAAACGTTTTAAACATCAAGTTAAAATAACATGACATAATTTATAAACGAGAAATTTTTTTAAAAAGCTTTCGTTCCATATACACAACAGTATTCAGAGACAGAGAATAGAGAATACTCGCATGTGAAGAAGGATCCTTGTAAAGTTATATTACGTAAGAAAATGAACCAGTATCTCTTCGTTAGAATTCTTTTATTTTATATTTGCTTTGTAGACTGATTCCTGAGGAGTTTTTGTCGAAAGAAACCACGTGGGTCCATTATCTTGACTCTCATATTTCTGAAGACCAATACAGAGAAGAATGCATGAGTATTTGACTAACATAACTTCATACAGACATGCAGTGTTTTGACTGAACAAAGTGCTTTAGCTAAAAACTTGCGTAAAACATTTCTTTCTTTTTCTTACGTGATGTATTAGGTGAAGAGTAGGTATTTTACCATCATTTTTGCGTACATCATGTCTTGAGCAAGTTTCAGGCAAGTAGTTGATTCACACATTATATCTATAATTCAGTGCATGGCTTATCACCTAGTGATAATTATAATACAGACTAAAATGTTGCTTCTTATTTATTTTAAACGTTATAAACACATAGTTTTATCTATCTCTCTTACTAAAATAAATATGCTTTAATATTAAAATATAATTTTATGTAAATTAAACACGTTCTATTTTATTATTTTGCAATTTCAAATGTCAATAATGAATATAAGCAAAATTTATTTAAATTAACAGTATTGTAACACTTTCCTCATCATCGCTGGCTCAACAGCCCCAGATGGACCTAGGCCTTCTCCAGAACATTTTTCCAATCAGCTCACCTTGTCGATATTTCCTGCAAGTTCTATATCCTCATGGTTTTGAAATAAGTGTTAATGGAGTCCTCCCACCGAAGTCTTGGTTATCCTTTAGTTCTATTACACATAGATTTATGTTTGAAGATCTTATATGTTGTGGGCTAGTAGTATCGAAGTGGCAAATCTACCCAATGTAAAACTTTAACAAATTAATATTTAAAATAAATAATGATAATAGTACATAACAATGATAATCAAAAAAAAATTTAGAAATTCGGTATTTTTTGGATATTTTTTCTATATTTAAGCAGGTATTTTGTTTGTATAAATCTATGATAAAATTTTACAAAAGATAAATTATGAAATATTAAGATACTAGTTTTATGTTATTTTTTTCTACAAATATTTATTAGGATTTTCAAAATATATAAATATATAAAAAAAATTTTAACACAAAATTTGATTTTTTATTGGAAACGTTTGAAAATTCAATGAATAAGTCTTTTTATACGTTACGCATTTACTTTTAAAATGAATTACAAGCATCATTAAGAAAAAGATATATATGTTTAACAGTTAACAAGAAAAATGTTTTTTCTAAGACAGGTATACAGTATTTATGTTATTAAAATTTATTAACAATGATTTATTGACAAATAAACAATAATTCAAATCTGAAACAATTACTTTTGATCCATCATTTTTATAACATTTGATTAGCACTATCTTAAAAATCCTTTATTAAATAAAATAATTGTCAAACACCACAACAAATTTTCCAACAAGCTTTGCATTACTTTTTTTCTTTTATCAATAAAAGCTTTGGAAGAAAATATTTTCTTCCAAAGGCCAAATTAATTTCCCTTTCAACTATGAAATGCATACGAGCGACTAGAATTAAGTTTGACTTAAACATGATTTTTAAATTAAAAGTGTACTATATAGATTAGGACGTCGATGACACATACTACGGCGCAATTTTTAAAATTAACTTTTCATTCATCGCATCTAAGAAACTTAGAGAAAAAGAATGTGTAAGATAGATTTCAATGTAAAAGAAAATTGTCATTTTTCCATATTGTTCTTTTCGACTTACATCAAATTGATATAACACAAAAAATATTCCCAAAAAGTTAGCCCATTCTTCAATTTTTTTGTGTAAAAAATTTAAAGAACAGCTTGAACTGCTAAAGACTTAGAAATCTTCGAAGTTCTTTGTAAAAAGTTAGAAAAGATACTTGGGTTTTTTTTTTAAAAAAAATATATATAATTTTTTTATACTTGATTTTCCTTCAATTTCATAATACTGAATATGTATACTGAAGAGACAGAAAAACTAGAACATCTCCTGAATATTGTTTAAGGTCCCCTACAAGCACACACAGAAGTGTTGCTGCATGACGTGACATAAACTCGATTAATATCTGAAGGCAATCCTGCAGATTAGTTCACAATTCCTCAGGAATGCAGGAGATTGGAGACCTCTTCTTCTTCTATACACCAAGTTGCAAGACAGTCTAAATGTGTTCAATTATTTTCCTGTGTGGGAATTTAGGTGGCTAATGAATGTAAGAAGAGTTTTCTTTGAGCCAAGTTGCGTGAGGAGTGTAGCATTGTCCTGCTGGAATTGTCCAAATTTGTCAAAGTGAAAAATGTACATGAACAAGTGTTGGATATTACATAGGATGCTGTACGTTCACCTGTCACAGTCAACTCTAGACATTTCAGGTGTCTCATATAATCTAATTGTACATATCTCATATCATCAAAGAAGTTCCACCAGATTGAGCAATCCCCTGTTGACATGTAGGATGTATGTATTCACTAGGTTGTCGCCATATCCTCCCGATATAATTGGAAATGATATTTTTCAGATCCGACAACTTGTTTCCAGATGGTAAGTTCAATGGTAGTGTTGGTGGTTCCAAGTGAGGCGTAAAGTTTTGGACCGTGCAAGGACCTTCGAAAGCCCGTATCAATAAAGGTTCGTTGAATAGTTTGCGCTTCCAGACACTTATTGATGCCCCAGCATTGAAATCCGTGATAATATGAGGAAATATTGCACGTCTATCGCTCTTAACAATTTTCGCGAGTCCTCAAATTTGAAATACCAGGCTTTTAATAAAATAGTAAAATATCTGTGAGTAATTAATTACACAAACTAGATATATTAAAAACTTCTATATTGAGATGATTGAATGCTTAAATAACTTTGATTATACCCTTTTGAAGCGCTATGATAAAAGCTTATTTCTATTATATATTTAAGAAACAATATTACGCAAATCATAAGAGTTTGTTGAAAACTTGTTCAAACATTGCATGTTTAATTTAAACTTTTAAGAAATAGCATATTATATATTGTTATAAAATTCTATTTATATTTTTACGCGCTTTTATAAAATTCACTTGTATGTAACGGGATCTTTGAACTCGATTTTTACCCACTTTAAAAGGTCGGATTAATTCGAAATTTTGCGCACTTGTCAAGGACCGATGACAATATAATAATTTCATAATTTTTTTCCATTTTCCTGATCAAGATAATTAGGAATACGATTTATAGATTTGGTGACTTATTGCATAAACTATTTCCATATTCAGCAACTAAAAAATTAAGATGCAACCCTAAAACTACGAATAGGCTTGTGATTAATACAAATAAAACAAAAAAGGTGTTCTTTATGTGAGAAAGGGTAGGATAGATGTGTCAGCAATTTCTTACCGTAATATAAGTCTAGTTTTTTCCGAAAAAGAAAAAAATGTAATTTATGTATTAACTGCTAAATATGTTTTTTATTTTTATAAAGCAATATATATATATATATATATATATATATATATACGATTAAAAGTAATGATGTGAATTCACACTATAGCAATACATTTAAGAGGTGATAAGTTTATGTTCTAGCCATTAAAAACTTTTTTTTATTTTGATAAAGCAATAGTTTAGAAGTGATGATACGAATTAACATAATAGCAATACGTTTAAAAGGTGATAATATGATTGACATTTAATATTTCTTTTTAACACACTTTTATTAGTTAGACCTGTAGGGAAGACAGGGGCAAGATGACGAATGTCATAATTTTTCCGTTTTCTGCTTGGTAGCAAGATCAACCGAACACTACTGGCTCTCTTATTGGCCGTTCGTTAAAAAATAGTATAGAGAAGCCTAAATCTACATTTTCGTGTTAGTTGTGATGCTTTGATTGTTTACAGCTGCCCCGATATAACTTTTACGCATGTGTAAATAAGCTCTGCTACAAGTACAGGAAGTTCGTGAATCTAAAAAGGGAGTAAAAAAATTCAAACTAAGTTCCTGTAGGCCTAAGTCTATAAAATCCAAGTCAAACAGTCCAGTTACATCAACTTCAAAGAATGGTGTTATAAGATGTCCTACTTGTGAAGAGGAATATTGTGACCCTCCAACAGAAGAATGGATCAAGTGTTGTAAATGCCAAGAGTGGTGGCATGAGGAAAGTTCCAATTATGAAAATAGCATTTTTATTTGTGACTATTGTTAGCTGCACAACTAAGCACTTCAACATAACGTTACAATGTATTATGCTTAGTTTGATACTTTGTAAGATGTAAAAACCCAATTATGATTTGTTAAACCATGTAACATATTCAAAAGATAAAATTTGTTCAACCTTTCTCAATGTCGTCATCTTGCCCCATGGCCAAAGTCATCTTGCCCCAGTACTGGGGCAAGATGACAATTTGTTGAGGTTCTGAAAAAATAAAATTATCCTTTGTTTTTTTATTTGAAAAATTAAATGGCGATGCATTTAATACTACAAAGGTCTACTCTAACACTTCATTTAAAAATAATTTTTTATCCTTAAAAATAAATTAATAAACAACAAAAACTGTTAACATCGTCATCTTGCCCCTGTCTCCCTATTTATAGAGATGGAATCTTTGAAATATAACGACATGGAGCTAATCCGAGGCTCCTTAAACGGAGAGAATAAAAACCTTCAGACCCGTTAATTAATATCCACTGAAGAGCAAGACTAATTCTAGCAGCCACGTAATTCCGGCTCCAAATATCAAACTCAAGGATGAATTCAATAAAGAATAAATGATAGTTTTAAAAACTAAAAAAACAGGCTTTTATTGTAGATTGAACTAAAACCTGAAAAATAAATTATAGTTTAAAAAAACCTTGCTTTTATAGTGAATCGAACTAAAGAATAAAAAAAATAATTCTTATTATAAAAATAAAATGATAACGAGAAAATTAATGTCACTTGATAAAATCGAGGGGTGTGTGCTTTGTACTACATTTTTACACTAACTCAGCATTTCTGAAAAGAACTAGTAAGAAATATTAACAATTGATATAGAGCACCCAACACTTTTATCCCAATGGCATTAATTTTCTCGTTAATCATTTTATTCTTATATTAAGAATTATTTTTTTTTACTTTTTAGTTCGATTCACTATAAAAGCGTGGTTTTAAGATTATTTTAAAATGTAATTCTTATACCGATCACAGCGGATGAACTGAAAGAAAGATTATTTGAGTAAAATATCAGTAGTACATTTGAATATAATTCTATTTGGTTGACTAGTTTTTGAAAACATAAAAAAACTATGTTTCGCATGTCCTAAAATTTTTCGGAAGAACTCGGCTTAAGAATTTTATTTATCAATATTAATTACATAGCCCTACTTTTGTAAATATTGCTGTTTTATGTTTCTCTATATTCCTACGTATTTGTCAGAGCTTAATTCATTACATTATTTTTGTTTGTTGTTCTACTACTTTGCTTCAGATGCAACCAAAATAATGTGCAGTTTAATTTCTGAACAAGCAAAAAACTAAAAGTATTCAGAGTACTTTTTTTAATTTAAGAAGATTTGAAAGTTTTACTTTCCAATTTTTAATTTTCAATTTCCTCTTTATCTTCATTATTAGACGGCATTCATTGAGAGGCATATATTATATTTTAGTTTTTGGAATAATTTTGCAAAAATTCTTCAACAATGTTTTTAGACAAAAAAACACTTTAATTACGTTCTTTTTTCAAGTAATAAGAATGTAAATCGGAGAATGACTATTTATTTCGGAAATAACTAATAAATTTTACATTTAGAGACAAATTATAGCATAAAAAATTGTTACATAATAATTTTCCATTCTTCATTATATTTGGGGTTTTTTTAATGTAACTAAATATTCATCACTCCTTATCAATATAGAGATGAAACATTTAAATGATTAACTACCTTTTAATGACTGAAAAGGGGAATTTTAATGAAATATTTCTTAATTAAGTCTCGTACTTAAAATTTTTGACAACACTTGAATAAAATTCCTGTTTTTTACGAAACGAACACTAAAAGGTTAAAGGGAAATTTTTCAAACTCGTATCTGCGCATTATTTATTTTGTTTCCTATTTTTGGCCCAAATCTGATTCTGATAATAAAAAAACCATGGAATTGGGAGCGAGATTAAAACTTTACCTTTAAAAGGTAGAAAAATTATTTTATATTAAAAGTTGCCCTTTTGTCACTTCCATGATAGAAAAGCATATGCGTAATCACTCAAAAATGCGTTAAAATCATAGATAAATAGTTACGACCGTGGAAGAATACATTGAATATAAATAATTTGAAATTTTTAAAAAAAATTTCAAATTTTTAAAATAATATAGAATATATAACAGACATGTTTTGCTCTGGATCACTCAGATACATCAGAAAGAATACGGTAGTCAATTCTAACCATGTATATCGATGTCCGTATTTACGATTCGACGTCATTTGCAGCATGGGGGTATATCTGTAAAGCCTGCCCTATTGAAATTACCTTTGTCACAAATACACATACCATTGTGTTAACAATAGTAAATTAAATAATGGATACGAACAACCGAATTATACGAAGTTGTATTTACAGACGAATCACTTCTTAAATAACGACTGACGGATTAGAATCTGGAGACATCGGAGAACAACATGGTTGGAATATTTACATTCCGATAGACGTGCATAATCACATGCCACACGAAATGTTCGACTTCTTCACCCATCAGATCGCATTACTATCCTAGTTGACTTGTTCTTAGAAGCTTATCGAAACTTCGACGTTTCGTCGAAGATTGGATGGCTCTGTATACAGAGTTCGATGCGGCACTAAATCAACTTTGGATATGTGTAAAAGCAACAAGGGCTGTCATATACTCCCCCTCCAAAAAAAGAGCATCTTTCGTTCACGACCAAGGCATATAACAGCAATGACCCACATTAATTCCGCATTTTTATTATGTGTTATCTCTCTAATAAATTTGTTTTTGATATATTAGGTTGGAGAAAAAAGAAATCTATTATTTTTTCGGTAGATGACCGTAGTGCCGATATCTTGTAAAGTATCTATCAAACAATTTCAAGTTTATGCTCGTTACCAAGGGGACATTTCACACTAAAAAGTATTCTTTTGCTGTTTTTTGTTTGGTCTATTCAGTTGTGAGTCACAAGGTGTTAAGAACGGAAGTCAACAAAGAAAATATTTGGTATATTTTACAGTTTTTCTTTGATAAATACGAAATTCCAAGCCAAGCGGCTGAAAACGTGAATAGTGTTTATGGTGCCGATACTGTAACAGCTAATTACGTGCTATATTAGTTTCGTCGATTTAGTCCAGACATTTTTGATGTTAAAGATGCACCTCGAACAGGCAGGCCCGTCGTCGAAAAAATCGATAAAATCACAGAAATAATCGAAGTTGAGCGGCATGTTAGTAGTAGTTTCTTCACCCAGGAGCTAAAGATCGACTATAAAACAAAGCCATTTGAGCAAAGTTGGATTAAAAAAAATCTCGATGTTTGGGTGCCACACCAATTAACACCAAAAACATGATGAATCAAATTTCCATTTGGGAAGCCCTGGTCAAACGGAAAGAAATCGACCCATTTCTGAAACGGATGGTGACTGGGGATGAGAAATGTGTGTGGGTCACATACGACAATATTGTGATCGTGATAAACGATCGTGGTCAAAGTGAGGTGAAGCAGCTCAAACAGTGGCCAAACCAGGACTAACGGCCTGGAAGGTTCTACTGTGTATTTGGTGGGACTGGGAAGAAATAATTTTTTTGAGTTGCTTCCGTATGGCATAAATACTAAATTCAGATCTCTAATGTCAACAACTGGACCGTTTGAAGCTAGCGATTGTCCAGAAACGGCCAGAATTGGCCAACAGAAGAGGTGCTGTGTTCCATCAGGACAGCGTCAGGCCACACACGTCTGTAATGACTCGCCAGAAACTCTGGGAGCTTGGTTGGGAAGTTTTAATGCATCCACCATATAGTCCGGAGCTGATACCAAGCGATTACCCTCTTTTTCTCGCTTTACAAATCTTCCTGAGGGATAAGAAATTGAGATCAAGAAAAGATTGTGAAAATCGATTACTATAGTTTTTCACCAATAAGGACCAAGACTTCTATGAGAAATGCATTATGAAGCTACCTTTAAAATGGCAACAAATTATATAGCAAAACGGTGCATATTTGATCCAAATCGGACAATCCGAAACATGTTAAATAAAGTCTTGAATTTCATGCGAAAAGAATGGTAATGATTCAGACTGCAATGGATTGGAACCAATCCGTCTTCCTTCAGCAACAAATCTAGGCTTAATTTGAGCAGTGATGACAATCATATTCGTGTGTGGAGGCCCGTGATGAATGCCTTGATCCTGCCTTCGCTTCACAGCGACATACCTCTCCTCTAGCTTGTGTGATGGTATGGGGTGCATTTGCTTACGATACACGGTCACCCCTAATACTGATCAAGCCCAGATGATACAGTGACAGCTCAGAAGCACGTCCATGACATCCTTCAGTCACCTATGTTACCAATCAATGCTCGCCCACACACAGCAATGACGTCATAAGACTGCCTCCGCCTCATTACCACCATTCCCTGACCTGCTCGACTCCCAGATTTGCCAGGGATCTTTTGGGACGGTAAGTTGGGCAGCCTACGAGTTTGGCTGTCCAACTCTCGACGCTAGAAACGCGTTTGCAGCAACTGTGGTACGAAATGTACCTATGCCTCAATGCTCACTAGTATCGCATCATGCATTCGCGCTAGAAGGGGTACTAAGGCCTCCATTCTTTTGTACTTTTTTCTGAAACAAATTATCCTTTTTCTTCGATTTTCTAATATCTTACTTATATTAAAATAATACTTACATATGTAAAATTTCGTTTCATTTTGATGACGTTTTCTTGGTGCGCAAATTTTTATGACATGACAATAAGTGTATCAGCTGAAAACAGAGGTTCATGAGCTCGATAAAGAAAAGTAGACACACAACGTTGAAATAAGTTCTTTTTAATTAAAATGTGCTTTTCCCCGTCTTTTAACTCGCGGTCACTCGCGCCTGTTTTTGCTACCGTCGTTACTCGCGGGGTGTAGAGAACACCCCAAACTTTTAACGCGTGTATTTAATTATGAAAATAAAATTAAGTCATTGTGATACATATTTATAAAGTGCAAGCTGTTTTTTGTATTATACAAATAAAAATATTAAATTTATTGCATACAAATAAGACTAACATTAGTTTAAACTAAACATACAAAATGTTCATTTTAAAACACATAATTTTATTTTTTTTTCATAAACCAGTAAAACGTATATACCAGTAATAAATATACTTTATAATTAATGAGATAAGGATTGTAGAAAGAAGAAAAATAATATTTTAATCATTTTCCAAACATTCGGAGCAGACGGTATACATATGCTCAACTTCTCGCTGGAGTTCTCAGTCTCCCAGATAAACTTTTGAAGGTCATTACATTCCAATCGTTCGGGAAGGAAGGATTGCATCAGGCCTGAAGGTTTAATGACCTAAAATGTGCAGCTACAGAAAATATTGTGGTTCTACGCATTCTTTTTAGAATCCTGGAAGGATTATCTTGTTGCTGGGGTAAACAGAACACAGAGATCGTGGGTTAATGGTGTTTTGAAAAAAAATTAAATTTAGTTCATGTATCTGTTAATAGTGGTACCATAATGCATTTTAACTTTCTTTATCATAATAAACAATATTCACATTATTGTACCTGGTGCATAAAATTTTACTGGAAATATTTTTTAGGATAAATATATTGCGCAATGTTTTTTTCAAAAAATATTATGGCCTCTTATTTACTGTGTTAACTTCTTTTTGATTAAATAAAATTATTATTATACATGTAAATTGCAAATATGCGAAAGGCAAAAAGAAATTCGTAATCTCTGAAGACTCTCCAAAAAGAAAAATGTGTTCTTCGTTTTATTTGTAAAAGGATTAGTGAAATAAAAGAACACTAAGAACTTTTTGTTAAAAAGGAATATAAGAAACATGTTATTTCATTATAGAAAAAAAATTTCTGCCTAACTGAATTTCTTTGGGGGAATATCGAACTATATACGATTAAAAAAGGAATTACAACACATGGAGTAATTTCGCTTTCATAAATCAATTAATAAAAAATCCTTAATTATTCCTTTCGATAATATTTTAAGACAAAAAAATTTTAAAAATAATTAATTTTTTTTAAATTCATTTCATAGGAGCAAAAGGATTACGTTATTATATTGCAACGGATTATGCCAAAAAAATTCTGGATTATAAAAAAGTCTTAGTTTTTCGATAGTTACTAAGCAAAATAAAAACCACAATAAAAGTACGGAAATTTAAACAAGAAATTAAATTTCTTCTGATGCATTATTGTTCGAACACATTACTCCAAGTGTGTTGAAAACTATATTCCACGTTCCATTACATTGCATGAACAAACTTATCAGCTAATAAATATGCTAACTTTACGCATATTTATTCTCAAATACTATGCTTTATCACGCCGTTTATCTTAAAATATGCTTTCCAGACGGACATTAGCATTGTAATATAGAACGAGAGAAGATAATATATTATAGTACGAAACATTCCCTGCATAAATGAGGATCGATTTTCAAATTTTAGTTATTACTCTGCTGTAAAATACAAAGTATAAGTAAAACTATATATATACTAAAAGTATCTAAATCTCATTTCCTTTGATAGCATCACTTCACTATAATTTCAAGATTTCATAGTCATTTTTAAGCAATAGAAAGGCATATAATTGGTTGTTTGAGACAGACATGCAACAATGTATCGTAATTTAGATAACATTCTAGTATTGAAGGTATTTTTACAATTCCTTGATTAGACTATTTCATGCTTATTCCAGTTTTAATGTTAAATTTTTGTTGGTGTCAGTTAATTATCCTATTAATATATTTGAATGATGTTATTCAACTCTAATAAAAATAAATGAGGAAGAATTGAAGAAAAAAATGTTTCTTGTTTATATTAGCGCGTTTTTCGAATTTTATTTTCTTTACTTATCTAACCTTAACGTATCCGACTACCTTCCGAACCGTGATTTTCAAAAGCGCATAAATGGATACTTTTCATGATATATAGTGTCACTTAGGTTAAAATACATGCATAAAATTGGTTTAAGGACATTTTGACAAGAAAAACTTATTTAAATACAATATTTTGGCAAAAAATTAACTTAGAATAGTCTTTTTTCCAAATGTTCTCCGTTTGTGAAAAATGCTTCTATTAGAATAATATTTTGCTTGTATGTAGCTCAGACCTCTGTTCAGAGGCTCAACTAGAATTTTTGAAATATATAACTTAGAAGTGGGTTTATTCATATTTTTCGACAACAGAGGGGAGCAATTTTAAGAAAAAAACGCGAATAATTATTTCAATTGGTGGTAACTCTGAAAATAATGTGAATTTTTTAAAAATTCTAGTTGAGCCTCTGTAAAGATGTCTGAGCTATATGCAGGCAAAATATTATTATAATAGAACCTATTTTAACAAAAGGAGAACATTTGGAAAAAAGATTATTCTAAGTTAATTTTTTGCCAAAATAATATATTTAAATAAGTTTCTTTTTATCAAAATGTCCTTAAAACAATTTCATGCGTGTATTCTAATCTGATTGCAACTAAATATCATGAAAATTATCCATTTTTGCGTTTTTTTAAAAGAAATCACGGTTTCGAACGTAGTCGGATACCTCAATGTATTACACCAAAAATTCACACCAAAAGGCATGAGAAGTTTTTTTAATAAATGATTCGGAGGAACCAGCTATGAACCAGCAAGTTTGTGGTTCTCATAATCCACTCAACCCACGTTAGTAGTCTACGTCTGCTTTTCAATGAGTTAAAAGAATTATAATTTTTTTCATATCTCGCAGAATGAAAAATAAGAATTTATTCCATTTTCGTTATGTTCAAATCCAGAGTTCTTTTAAATGAATCAATGATTCATAATACATAAATTTTTCACTACTGAGAAATTTTGCTCTGAATATTGTTCAAATAATTGTTTAAAGCAAACTTCTAAGAAAATCAACTTGATTTATATTTTTTTAAATCACTTTTACATAAAAAGGATTTTTTTAACATTTTGATGGTAAACAAAGATAGAATAGAGCTTAAACATTACATTGAATTTTACGCTTTTAGTAAATAAATCAGTTTTATTACACTGATTTTCCCATTTCTGGCAATGAATAAATTAATTTTATGGAAGGGTGAATAAGAGAGAGAGAGAAGAATAGCCAAGATTGTAGAACAAGATATAATTTTCCTAGTTCTTGATTCAAATTTATATGATTCTTTCTTTTTATTCAAGCTGAGTAGCTTAAATTTCTTATTTTTAACTATATTTACTAGAACAGAGATTCCAGTTTCTTTGTTTAAAAAAAAGATTAAAAAAAAGACTTAAGCAGATTTAAATTATACTGGGTAATTAGAATTCTGCTACGTTATTCCTTTCAAAATAATATAATAGGGATAGTAATTAAATTTTTCAAACCAAAATCTATATATAAATAATAGTACTTTTGCTCTTTTGGAGGTGAGAAGGAGTAATGATTACTATAGAGTAGAAAATCCTAGAATTCGTCAAATTTACACAGTTTCGTATATTGTTTTAGAACTAACACATTTTTGAGGAATTAAATATGATTAAAACATGTATGTGAATATATATATATATATATACAGGATAACGTCGTTTATCCGAATCAATTGGGACTGAACTCCGTTGCGATACGCGATTGTTCGGATAACCGAAAACCGAATGCGATTCATGCAGTATATGAAACCGGACACTATGTGAATATTGAAAATCATCACATGCGGGAAGCGTGCTTGAAGAAAAAGAGAAATAGGTGCAAAATGTCACAATTTTACCTTTATTGTGGAAAATAATCACTTATTTTTCACTGTACCATTGTACACCTTCGTTTTTTTTGCTGCAAAGTCTCTGATTCTTTTGAGCAGCAGTAGTTGAGTAGGACAACACTCTGGTTGTTGTTCGCACCACTCCGTAGCTGTCTCTAACACTGAAAATGCGCCGGCATTTGATGGACCCTTGATACTTTCAATGTTGTTGCCCTCGTTTTCATCCGTTTCATCATCGACAGGGTCGGATTCTTCTTGCACGGAAGTCACAATCTCGTCATCATTTTGCATTTGATATTCTTTGAGTCTTCTGCATTGATTGCCATCCAGGTTTCTATATCTTCATCGCATTCTTGAAATCCTAGGATCGATTGGACAAAGTCGGTAATCTCATCCCTGTGGTCGTCATTGTAGTATTTTTCACCTTCTAAATTGACAAAAGTTGACAAAAAGAACTAGTTCGAATATTTGACACTCCGGATAATTGACATTAGGATAAACGACGTTCTACTGTATTATGCTTCATATGAGAGATTCAATTAAGTTACATTTTTATTATAAAAATCCCAATCGTCACTTTTTTAAAGTGACATATTGAAACTAGGGATAAGCAACTCTGTTTGAAATTGATTTTTATAATGGCAGAACTTTATGTATTGGCGACGGATCCCGTGTTTTTAAACCTCCTTCAAATGACGAGGTTTGCAAATAAGCAAAAATTATAATATGGAAAAAGTGTTTATGAGTTGTAGTAACTAAACAAAGAATGCCTTAGTTTCCTGTTTTAAAACTGCATGGCGTATGAAGGTTTCAAATTTTTTAGGATTACGTATGAGGGTTGGGCATAATAAAATATTTTTATTATAGTAGAATATTTTTTAAATTTACTACAGTCTGGTTATGAAATTTTCTTAAATTTTAAGAAAAAAAAGATATTTCAGAATAATTGCTCGCATGCAGTACATGTTTTTTTAATACAATGAGATTTATAAAAGTTTTTACCTAATACAAATTCTTAAATTTTTATTCTACTCCCAATTCCAATTTTTTTTTATTTTGTTCTTCAGAGAAATATGTCCATAACACTGTTTTTCTAACAATTTTTGATAATATAATGGTATTCCAATATTAAAATTCTACACATTTTAATATGTTTTGCAAAGAAAACCAAATCAGTTTTTTATGGTTTGTTCATACTTTTGTTATCTTAGTAAATGTAGAAATATATAGTTTTAGTATTAAGTGAGTAAACTTAAGACTTTGAGAAACTTAATTTGATTCGTTTTATTACTATTGTACTACTGCAATACAAACGCATTTGGAGATGAACATTTCAAACCATATTCAAGTGTTAAAAGCAGCATTGGAATCGGTTCATTTCTCTCTAATTTTTCACATCACCACAGAGCTTCTCAAACTTTCAATACTTGCGACCCAATATTCAGTCATAATTTTCATCACGCCCCCACCCCCATCCATACAATAACAATCTATTGAATTCTATAGTACTATACTTTGACGCTAAAGTTGCAATAATGATTTAGCTTCTTAAGTGTCACCGGCGTATATAAACGTCTCACTCCGCCAAATTGTTATTTGCCCCGGACGTATAAATACGTCTTTCTGAAGTACGATTTTTTTTGCGCACTACAATCCATAAAATTATTCTTTAGGCTTTGGAATTCAATAAAATGACATTAACAATGTTTGCGAAGGATTTACTTACTTCAAAGAGGATTTGCTTATTTATGTTTATTATTATTGGGGGAGGGGAGAGAAATCTCCCCCTCCCCGAATACATCCCTTTCACGCATCTACGTAGAAAACGGAGCCATTGGGGAAAGAATTACGTAACTTTTAATCAGAAGTTAAAGGATTAATTATAAACCGTACGAATGGTCAAGATAAAAGTTATTTTTTGTATATAATTTTATATATGACAAGCCCATGGGGTCACTGATAATTATCAAACTTGTTCTTAACTCAGTATTGTTAAATTAATTATAAAATATTTTGGGCAGTAGTGATACATTTTTATATGTGTATTATATCAGTATAAACGTGTAATTTATTTTTTATTATGTAAAAATGTATTTTGTTTGTTTACTCTCAGTAAATTAATTAGCTTTTCAAATAATCTTTTGTTTTTGACTTTTCAATATGCTCGCGCCCCCTAGGGGGTGCCCTACAGTTTGAGAAACTCTGCTTCACCGAAAATGATAGAGATACTTGTTAGAAATGTATCGCACGAAAAAAGATGCAGTGATTATATTTTTATTTATGAATATTAGAAACATTTTGAGAGAGATGAAAAAGTGTTCTCCATTTTACTTTGCAAATTTTAGGGCATTTTTAAGCTCTGCATGAAAATCATCAATAGAGTTGAAATAATTGCTGATTTTTCAGATTTAATTTTAAAAATAACTGATATTACGGTTTTTACTATCAAGTTAATTAATTGAAAAAAACCAGTAAAACAAATTATACTGCATAATCAAATCAAATTTTCTGTGATTGTGAAAGAAATTTTTGTGAAATATATCCTCTGATACAATGTAATACAATATGATATCTGCTTTAATGAAACAAAATCAATAATGAAAATTATTATTTTACACTCTAATCGCGTAGTTAGTTTTTTGAGTATTTTCATCTTTTCTTTCACAAACATACCTAAGAAAATACAAATAATACTTCGTTCACATCAAATTTACCACTGTTAAATAAACAAGTATTTTAAGTTTTCCAGCGAGATATCTTTCGAAAACAAAAGTTTACTTTCTCTATTCTCAGCTTACATCCGTCAATCAAAATTCTTCAACAGTAGTAAATGAACAATCCCCAGAAAAATCTTCGGCATTTTCGTTCATGCTTAGAACTACAAATCACACAGTTCCCAATCGCAATATAACATCGATGCAAAAAAACAGCAAATAGAAAGAAAAAGAGCCTCAAGAAGCCTCTGGGAACACTCCGAGTCGATTTCTATCGATCTCACGATGACAAAATGATCGTGCCTTTCATTTTCATCGGGAAAAATTCGGTGATAACCAATACTTTTCAGTCCAACAAGGACAAGTCCGTGAGAGAGGGAGGAAACCTCACTTTTATTTTCGTCTCGTCAAAGACATAATGATTTATAAGGGAAAGAAATGTTTGTTCATTGATCGCCACGCTTCTCCTTGCTGAAGTAATTGAGGTCGAGAACAATTCGCAGGTCATTTTAAAATTTGGTACCAATGTTCCTTTTTTTATAATCTCAAATTCTTTTGGGAATCTTAACTATTCCAAGTCTTTATTATTGTGTTTGTGAAAAATAAACGACTACTTTTCAGCTGAGCTAAAATTCTTCTGATGTTCAATGCCACATTGCTTATGTATTTCTAGGAGTAATATTTGCTCTCTGCAGCAATCATTTATCAATGCTGAACTAAATTTTTATAGAATGGAAGACTAAATAATGGCTTGTATATAATACATATCTGAGAATTATATATTTTATGTCTCTGGAATTTTATGAGAATATTTTATAAGTATAAAATATTCCTTTTGGAGTTCAATATATTTGAAGTTCTAGTGGTTACGAAATTTGGAATTTTTGTGGAAGTATTTTATTTATTAATCCGTTGAGGTCCAGGTTATTTAACACTAAAAAGACTGAAACTTAGTATATACCTATGTTGCCCAAAAGCAGTAGAAATAACTGCAATGTGAAAGAATGATAAATGTGTAAAAAAATTTGTTTATAAAATTAACTTTTAATATTTTTATATTATTTACAGTAATATAACCAGTTATTGGTAAATGTTAATAATAAAAAAAATTGACTTTACTTGGAAAAAAAATATCCTAAAAAGTTCTAAGAAATTGTGCATTATATGTGTAATTGTTTTCCTAATTGAAATTAAAAAGCAGTCAAAATGACTTCCTTGGGAAATCTAGAGTTAAAAATCTAGAAGGAAATCTAGAGTTTAAATGTCGAGAAATAAGAATTTTGGAAGTTTTCTTATTTTTTTGTTAGAATTAAAAATATGGACTGCCTTATCTATAAGACCCAAAACCCAATACTTCATATACAAAAATATAATTGAACTGTCCAATTTACCGGACGCTTAGAGTTAAATAATCAGTATGTTGATATTACATAATAATCATGGAATAAATGGAAAACATTATGCTTACTTCCATAATCTTTCAGATTTTTTGCTTGCATTATATAGAAATTATGAAATTGTAATATAGAAATTCAGTTCTCTATCTTTGAGCGTGAATGTTAAAGTGAATGTTTTGAAAATTCACAGCAAATTTTTTTTAAAAAAATATTTATTTTGTGTATCACATTTTAGTTAATTTTGATCTTTTTACAAAGAAAATACTTTAAAAAAATAATATTTTGAATAATAGTCAAAACTGTATGCTGTAAAAATAAAATAAACGTATTATTACAGATCTTTAGACTAATTACTTAAAATTATAATTATTGGTAATATATACATATATATTTATAGATAACATTTAAAATATGATTTAAATGTACATGAATATGTGTCATATCGAAAGGATAAATAACATTTTTTACTATACATAATAATAATAATAATTCTGAACACCTTTCATCACATATATTGATGGTAATGTTAAGTTCAATTGCTGAATGTAAAGAACTCTTATTGAGTGTAAATGTATGTATTTACTTTCCCATGTTACTCTTTCTTCATTTACACTTAATTTTTCTTTAATTAGAATTTTAGTTTTAGATTGATTAGACTTTTAACAGATCAGTTTTTTTATATTACATATTTATTAATAGTTTTAATATAAGAGTATCTAGTATTGTACAGTTGATACAGAAAAAGTAATGCTAAGATGTTGAAAACATTTTAATGATATTATTCCAATGAATAACTAGATTTCAAAATATAATTTCGTTTACATAATACTCTTTTAATCCTTTCTGTGTGATTTGAGAATCATAAATAAGTAGTTCTCTAAGAATAGCATTGATAGTTTCAGTGCTAGATACATCAGGAATTACACACGTCGTTAATTAGTTCGTTTACTGCAATTACGTGATCAAATTACAAATTATTGACTCAGTTCCAACAACAGATCTATGTAAATTCTCTATCTAGATTATTACAAACTTCTTAAAGGGAAAGAAAGCATACATAAATGAAAAAAACATGTTTTTATAAGAAAATCTATTTTGTTTATACAGTTAAAAAAATTTTATTTATTTCCATAATTTACACAAGTTCTTGGAAACAAATTATCAAAACATGTATTATTTTTTTTTAATTTTAAAAGCAGCTCAATTTTTTAAAAATTAGATTTTTTACAATGTTTATGAAAATGTATGTAGGAAATTAATTGAATTTTCTTATATTTTATTCACCTGGTCACTATTTTTATCGGTATATTAAAATTCAGACAATCTTTCCTATTTTTGTTCTTTTTAAGAAATTTGTGAAGAATTTAGAAATTTTTCAATAAGAATTATTAAAAAAAACATCATTATTCCGAAAGCGTAAGTAATCTGGTTTTTAAATGTCCCATGCTTAACTCTCTTTTTTAGAAACTCTGCATATAATTTGTTTACATTTATGAAAAATATTGTAAATAATATATGTTAAACAAGCACTTTATCTGCATTAAGAACTAATTACAGAATTCTGTGTTTAACATTAATGCTGTGACTATCAAAGATTTAATATTATACTTTTCTTAAAATTGTTATTGGTTTAATTTAATATGTATTAATTAAATTTTCTTCAGAAGAATTCATTTGAATTTCACACACATTCATAATTCATATAGTTAATATTAGGCATTGCTTACACGTATCATTAAAAAGTAAAATTTACGAAATATTTTGAAAATAACTTATATATTCTAACATATTGCAACAAAAAAATGAAAAAAGTAAAGTTTCCATAAAATTATTTTATAAAATCAAACAAAAGTTAAAAATTATTCTTAAAATTAGAATTTTTTTTTTCCAAAGTGTTAACAAAAGTCTTAAAAGAAAAAAAAGGAAAGAAACATTTTTCGAATCACAAATTTTCCATGATATTTTAAGAGAACTTTTTTTCTTCAAAATTAAAAGGTAATTTCATTTAAATAAAATAACAAGCAACAATCTAATTGAACTTTAAAAGTTTCATGTAGTCTCTTCCTATTCAATTTGAAACTGTAAAAAAAATTTAAATATTTATGTGGATTCAAAAATGTACATTTTTAATTTTCTACCCTGAAAAAAGTGAAATCAACTTATCTGCTACAGATTCGATCAAAATATTTCAGGAGGGGAATGTATTTATTTCACTATTTTAAGAAATACATTTGTTTTATTCAATACGCATATATATATATATAAATAATAAAATAATAATTTGTAATGGTCCTGGCCTTCAGGGCTCGCGCGTAAATAATTAACTAGCTACGCGCACAACGGTATAGTTGTAACCGTATCTCTTGTAAGTTAACAGCTAGCATTTTTAAAAGCAAGATTACATCAGAAACTATAGAAAGGTATCTTTCCACCAATCACAGTCTCTCTCCACGAAAGGCACGCGGATTCCAAGACTTCCTGCTGCCGCTTTATGTAACTAGTCTCAAGATACTGGAAAAGCTCTCTTTGCCTTTGCCTTCAATATATGTAACTAGCTGTAGCCTGTTTTGCCTGCTGTCTTGTTTGCTTTTTGAGATATTGAAACGCTAAATAAGGTCCAGTAGTTTTTATATGTGTGTGTGATCTTCAATAAATGCTGAATGCTACTTAAGAAGATGTTTCCTTAAACTAAATTATTCCTCATCACTACAACAATTACAGCCTTGATAATGGAAATAATAAAATATTTCCCTCGCCACACCATTACACACACACACTTATATATATATATATATATATATATATATATATATATATATATATATATATATATATATATATATATAACCCCACTTTTACATAAATTATTTTATATATTAGCTATCCTAAGTCAGCAATGTTTATAATACTGCTGCATCCATTTTATAATTTTAATCTCGGTTGCTCATGTGTCCTTCATTGTGTGATTTTCCTACTGTCTATGTATTTTCGAATGTGATTGTTGGATATTTATCTCTTGTTTGTAGAGAATAAGACTATATATATATATATATATATAGAGAGAGAGAGAGAGAGAGAGAGAGTATAATAAAAAAACTAAGATAGAAAGTGAAAAAGTTGCTTAACCTACAAGGCCAAAGAAGAAAAAAATTGGAGTTCAAGAGACATAACATATGAAGATACAAAAAGAGTCTTTAGAATAAAATGGAGACTTATTAGGATTTCTAAAGCTGCCGCTGAATTAGGCCAGTGATTTAGGGTTAAGCCGCTTTATGGTAACAACCTTCCTTGTTCAGCAGAAATTTTCGACATAATAGAAAGAAACAGAGCCATGTTGAAAAGATTAGCCTATTTCGAACACACGTGGATGATAAAACAGATAGTAAAGTAAAATGAAATTTATGAAGAATTATAGATAGATAGATAGATAGATAGATAGATAGATAGATAGATAGATAGATAGATAGATAGATAGATAGATAGATAGATAGATAGATAGATAGATAGATAGATAGATAGATAGATAGATAGATATAGATATAGATATAGATATAGATATAGATATAGATATTGTTTGTGTATGTTTTATTTATGCCATTGTTATGCTTAGTTTTTATTCATATATTATAATATTTGTATTATTTTAAATATACACGATATATAATTGCGGTTAGAAAAAAAATTACAGTAGAAGACAATGTTATTTCGAATCATTATTAATCCAATGAACGTAACAAGAATCAAACGTGATAAGTGCCTGAAAATTTTCTAAGTTAAATATTTCTCCAACACATTTCAAAGGTAAAAGTTATTATTTCAGACTGTAAAAAAATAGGAAATATAAGTTTTACTTTTCAAAAAAGAAAGTTTTAAAGTTAAAGAAAATTGCTTGGACTAAGTTTGTTATTTCGCGTCATTCTTCAAAGATTAAAAAAGTGTTACAAAAACAAAGTAAAAAAATCGAAGTGTCTGGAGTAATAAAAGAAACTGATTGGTTCTCTGCGAAAGTAAAACACGCGGAACACTGATTACTAATCCAATTTACACGACTATAAAAGAAACAAGGAAAACTTTCATTAATAAGAGCAATAACTTCAAACTTTAAGAAGTCTATAAGTTTTTCAACTAATTAAAGTAATTTTTATATTTATCTAGTTTCGCCAATAAAAAAAATGGTTTGTACGTCTGGATATAAGACTTGAGAAAATAAGTTTTATTTTTATTTTATCGTAAAACTCATGCAATATTTTTTAATTTTGCAGACATATTTTCAAATACACATATAAACAAACATATTGAATTAGGAAATTCAGTTATGCTTTCTCCTGAACTGTAATTCAGTTATATCTGAATAAAGCAATATATATTCAGATTTCATTCTTAGAGCATAATTTCTAAACAATACTGTAATAAGTTTCAAAGTATCAATAAAAATCATCTCCTAGTATTATAAAATTAAACATAAGTTCTCTAGCAAAAATTTATTTTATTTTCATATAATTATTCTTTAACTAGATTTATATATAAATTAAATGACATGAATTATTAAAATATTTATGTTAATTGCAAATTTAGTGACATAACAAAGACTCGAGGAATTTTTATTGGTATCTATAAGTATAATTGCATTAAATAAAAAATTAAATCATTCCTAAATTTGAAAATTATTCTGAACTATTCTGAAATATTCTGTAATTATTTAAGAAACATATTGTGTTATGCATATCAGGCGGTTCGAAGATTTTATGCTATTAGTCTCAAAGTGCATAACAGTTCTTTAAGAACGATGAAAATTTATTGTTCAATAACAATCCTTAGAAATGCAGGATACAGCAGCAAAATTCGCAAAATAAATCCTAAAAGACCTTTACACCTTCTATACAGCTCGGATATAACTATCAGTGTCTAAAAATACATATACATAAAGATTAAAATTGTTCGCAAGCACACGCTTGATCGTAACAACTAATCTGCAGACGGTCAACGGTCAAAACAATACTGACTCAGTTTCAGCGAGTTACTCTTATTTATAGGCTGCCTGAATTTTTATTGAATTTTCCGCTACATCATAGATTGTGATGTTAATAGATTTCATCAATAATTTCCAGAAGCAACATTCTGCCAAGTTTCTATTGAACCACCATTATAATGTAAGGAACGGCGTTGCTTGCGAATATTACAATTTTGATATAAATTGAATGCAACAGAAGGTAATATTGACGTATTACACAACCAAATATAAATTTTTTACGCTATTTTAGCATTCATTACTTTGTAAAGGTCTTGCCGAAGTGACTAAAGATGTGGGAGAAAATAGGAGGAAGACTAGCCATATTCAAAATAACTCAGTTTATTCACAGTACAAACCAGAACACAAATTCAATCAACCAAAGTTAAGAGATGCACCAATTATTGAAAATGAAGACAATTAACGAGGTTCGCGGGATATGAGAAGACTTAAAGTAGAATACTTACGTCAATTCAATAGCTCTGACTTCTCAGCTACCTAATCTGGGTTAAATCTTAAGTGACAGATGGTCAGCTTACATATAACAATTATCAGCTACTAAATATCTGCGCCTCACTTCAAGTTTGATTTATCACTGCTCCGCTAGCAGTCTACCCTATCTCTCCTCCTAACCTGAAAGTGTAGATTTTATATGCAAGACTTAATTTGCATGATCGCGTTTTTTTCTTCGGGAGAAACATAATAATTAACATAATAATTTTTAAAGGCCCAACATTCCCCAAGAGGACTATTGGTGGAAAGATCGCGGATAGACCCGTCACAACTCAACATTCGTAACAATATATCATCTGAATTTCAACAATGTGATGTTCTTTAGATCACTGCTGCCGAATTCAAAATGCATTAGAAGACTACTAATTTAATGAATATGATTTAAGATGTAAACTTATCCTTTTTTCTTTAAATGCCCCAATAAGCATAAAATCTTTTTAAACAATATTAGTTTTGAACTTGCATTATTAAACTTATTAGGCGTATTGAAATGTTTTTTAACAAATATGTGTGAAAGTCATTTTGAGTCTAAATGCTTAGTACCTATAGTACACTCAATTAAAAGTAGTGTGAAATATGAGATTTGATTACTAAAACTGGAATTATTTAATTTCCATCCTTGTAATTCATATTCATTATCAATACTAAAGAGAAAAACGTTATTTTTTTTGTTTCTGATGAGAAACCAAAATAGTATATAAAGGCAGACAAGAGTTTTGCCATCAGAGAATTTCACGTATTTACTCTCTATTATCAAATACCATGTAAAGTAACTTAAGTAAATAAGGATTCTAGACTAATATCATTCTCGCTTAGTAAAATATCTCTAAATTATGAGAACTACAACTTGTTGAATAAAGTAATAAAACTTAAATTGAATCAAAAACTCATGTTAAATTAATTTACGTGATAAAATTCATTCTTTGAGAAATTTCAGTAAGGAATTATACATAGGAGACACTAATGCAGTATATATATTCTGGGGAAACTAAATTCTAATTCTTACACCTTTAAGACGGCAAAGCAGTTGGGGCAACTCGTAGCAATGCAAAAATAATTTCGAACCTAATTCAAATCAATGGACCATTTCAAACTCTTTACTGCTGTTTGTTAATCCTGCTATCACTTGTTTTTTATAACATGTAAATAAAACGGAACATAAAATATTTTAAAGGCTTTTCTTGCAGCTCTGTTTTGATTAGTTAAAAGAGGGCGCTATTGTGGAGTATGGAAGTGGTTTGGAAGATGGAAGTGATGGCGGGAAAAAGATTGGAATGCAGAGACGTGAGTGAACAAGATGGCTGTAGTAGTTCTCTGAAATTCTATATCATTAATATTTGTAAATAGTGTTATGTGTTTTAAATTAATAATAATGAACGGTAAATCCGTTGAATGGTGTCATGTTTTCAGATAAAAGACATGGTTAAAACATCATGCGAGGAATAATATTGACTCTTTACCAGTAAATAATTTCTCACTTTACAATTAACAAATATCCCTTAATGAATATCAAACATAAAATTTAATGCAATACTTTTATTTATGTTATTGATTTTGATCTATATATCTCTCTAAGCAAACTAAAACAATAATAACTTAAATAATATTAGAACAAAGATTCAATTAATATTGTAAAATTGGATTCCTTTTTAAATAAAGAAATTTTTACAGAGATATATTTTTATATGAAATATTTTTCTTTAATTTTCATTCCAAAATAAATTTATACCACTAAGACGTGCATCAATATGTTCTGAAAATCGATCTGCTTCCACAGAACAATCTATAAAAATCCTTGAAAACTGAAATCAGCCAATTCTAGCGAAAAGTCATAATGAAACGCAAACATTTCACCGGAGAAAGTCGTTATTTTCGTTTCATTACAGGAAGAATACATTTAATGCCGCACTGTTTGGACAGAATTACATGTGAATTCCTTCATGAATTTTAAATTCCCATTATGTCAGACATCAGAACATTTTGCATTCCTTACACGTTGTGCATTTTTACGGAAACAGAGCTCGAACGGACTTGCTTGAGCAAAATATGCTATTCGAATAAGAATTTGCATAATTTGTCACAGGACTTTAAAATCGTGAATATGTTTCTGGCTTTAAAAGTTTTTGAATAAAATACACATATAATTTTTTTTAAAAAAAGTGTTTCATTAAAACAGTTCAGAATTTTTTACTAAATTCAGTATCTGGGTCATAAAGAACAATTTTGGATGCTAGAAAAATGACATGCTTCTTTTTAAACTAGCAAAGAGAAAAAACTATATTTTACAAAACAGGGGGAAAGTATAAGAGTTTTAAAATACTAAAAGTTTTGCTTTGATAAACATTTTAGCTTCTTGAATAAAAAATGCAAGGAATATAGTCAATTTTAATATACTTTTCGATTTCCCTGTGATTCTACCGAATTCAAAATTCAAAGAACTTTTCGTTCCAGTTCAATATCGTGTATCATCTTCTAATTCTAATACTTAATATATTCATTCAAAGTTAAAATAATGAATTTAAATGTACTTTTTTTTACTTTTATTCCAAGGGCTATTTAAATTTTCCATAGAAAATAATGGAATGTTTTTCTACCTATAATATAAATAAATTGTATTGTATTTCATATAATTTTATTTATTTCCCTGTTTCATTATCCGATTTCGATCAAGTCTTGTACTCACCGGTTAAAAAGTTTTAAATTAAAAAGTTATCAATTTATTTTGTGTTATTCTCAAAGAAAAAAGAAAGGAGAAGAAATGTATTGTTGAAGAGATTTATATACATTTAAGCTAAAATTGAACATTATTTCACCTAGTAAGATAAATAATAGTGTTCCGTGTTTGCAATTTGTACCATTTACATTAAATTATGTACAAAATCATATTATTTTAGTGACTGTAATTTAAGACTTATCCCTCTATTTTTTTTCCTCACTTAACTTGTATAATTTCAATATGCATTAATTTTATGATATAAAAGTTCCATGATGTAATGGAACCGTCATAAACACAGCTTCATTTGACAATCATTAATTTCCCCCACTAGCAATACTCTTACGAATAACTCCCCCTTAAGACCTGTTAGTGACCTTATAGATGCAAGGGGATGTTCCTGGGAGGAGTGGGTGATGTACGTCGGGAGTGTATACTCCTGGTAAAGCCACCCAAGATGTGAAGGTCACTCCATTATTCTCAGCTAACAAATCGTGTGCGAGAGGGACATTTCAAATGGAATTCATGACTACGGGTGAGAGGCAGCTTCTATTTCAACTGCGGTATCACATAGGGAAAAGTCTGACTTTGCTCCTATGCCTGTTAGGGGCAAAATCAGACTTTTCCCTATGTGATACCGCAGTTGAAATAGAAGCTGCCTTTCACCCGTAGTCATGAGTTCTATTTGAAATGTCCCTCCCGCACACGATTGGTATGCTGGAAATTGTCCTAGGTGCAGTCGGTAAGAACAAGACTCTCACATTGCTAGGTTGCGTAGTGGTCACATCAGGAGCTTGAATTTCATTGACTTGAATAAGACTTTTTCACCTTGCCTCTATTCCAGTCATGCTTTTCCTACTCATGTCATTGACTGTAACGGCTTCTCTGTAAAGTAGTTGTGGAGTGAGGGGCAGAATGGACTTGTGTGGAACTGTTATAGCGATATGGTAATATGTGCACCTGGTCAAGGTATTTAGACCAGGGGAACATGAAAAAACAATTCCAATCGGTACTTTCCAGGACATTGGAACTATCGCTGCGTTTTGAAGGTAGTAAACCAGATTTTCACCCAATAGAGCCGCGTTCATCCAATATGGTTTAAGGTTACATAACCAGCCTCACAGGAATGACTCGACCCAGCACTCGAGAAGGTTCTCGATTACCAACCTATCAAGCAGCATAAATAAAAAGGATTCCCAATGCTAGGGGAGAATTTTACAAAGCATTTGGAGTTAACAACGCACAATATAAAATACAGGCAGCTATTAGTATGCGCGTTCTTTGTGTTTCTATAACCAACAATAAAAGTTTGACAGAAAGAATGTTGCCGGTAAAATTTGTAACGGCAAACTATAATAGTTTATTATATAGTATTCAAATTATCTTTGAAAAATCTTGATTTATGTCGTGAATTATTTGCACAAAAAGTGTTTTACTTAAGAAAATGAACAAAAATATTTTCCCCTTGATTACATTTTTCAGAATTAATTTACGTTACACCACATTTTTTTTCCTTCCTTTAAATTATTCATCTTCTAAATAAATCAATGAATATTTGATTTTTGATCATTCCTTTTATTTCCTAATAAATACTAATGGTGAGAATATTTCAAACAATCCACGCTTATATGAATTTGATACGTACCTATATTAGTCTACCCAATGAAACAACGAGATAAATATATTTATAAAAGATATCCTAACGGCTCAGAAATCAATTACATGTTTTTATGAACGAAAATTATGATATTTCAAATAATCATTGATAATTATTGTTCAAATGTTATTCTTAAATTTTTATATGCAGTTTTCAAAATTAAAATGGTGGGTAATTTTAAAAGCTATAAAATATGAGATTTGTAGCAATAAAACACACACAAATACCAATTTCTCTTTCATAAACTATATAATCCAAATATTTTCCTTAAATTAACAAAATATTCTTTTTACATTGAAAAAAACTTTAATGCTAAAAAATATGGATATTCCAAAGTTCATGTTTGATTGTTTCTGAATTCTAAAATAATATCAAAAGTAGTAAGAAAATTGTTTTGCATGAAATAACAGAAGAGTGGAACACATTCAAAAGTGCGCCACATCATACTAAAAGTATTCATTCTAAAAGTATAATATTATCATCGGGTATTATATTCTTATTATAATAGGCTGGTGGAATACATGACAAATATAAAAGGATCGGGGAATAGGCAATAAATGCATTAGAGTCATGAAATATATAACAAATGCAATAAGGTTATGAAGCAGAGTGCGTAGGATATATTCTGCAAGTAAATAGGGTAGAAGCGTATGTTATAAAATAAATTTAAATTTTATAAGGTAACGGAAACATATTCTATGGGTTATTGGAACCTATTACCAAACAGAACTAATATACTGGAACTTATTATTGAAAAGGAATAATTTGACGCACACATCTATTTTATAGAATACTCAGAGGAAACCCAGAAACTAAACTAATCCACTCAAATGTATAGAAGAAATACATAATGATAATATACTCGCTGATAGAATATTTTTCTTAAAAAGTTCTAGGAATGATGAATAGAACACGCGTAAAACCTTCTCAAAACCATAATAATTTCTTACTCGATTTGTTCCCAAATATTACAGATAATTTATTGATATTGTTGTTTTAAACGATTTTTTTTAATTCTGAAACAAGCACTTTTTAACAATAATGGTAAATGTATGTGCAATTAATCTACCATGTAAGATTATATCTAAATATTATAGATAATTTATTGATATTGTTGTTTTAAACTCTTTTTTTTTAATTCTGAAACAAGCACTTTTTAACAATAATGGTTAATGTATGCGCAATTAATCTATCATGTATTCCGCCGTATAACTCGCACCCTTTTTTTAAGAAGAAACCTGAAATGTACATGTGAAATGTCCTTATCTTCTGAGGTCTAGGTATATACAGCATGTGAGTGATAAATAAAAGAATGGAATGAAAATAAACTTGACATAACTTAAAAGTTATTTTAAAAAATATAGTGTATTTAACAAGCCAAATGGAACGTTAAATAATTATTTATTTATAGGTCCGAGTAACAATGATGGTAAAAAGATAAAAAAATAACTCGCGTGGTGTTGTGCTTGATGATATAACGGAAAATAATTATGACAAACTTTTCATGCTGTCCACAGTAGAGGATACAGGTAATTCTTATGGGGGAAAGTACATTCTAAAAAAAAAAAGACAAAAGCGCCATGAGATAATCTCTACGGTAGAAATTAAAAAACTGTTGTTCAGTGAGGATTTGAATTCCCAAACCTTCGCTTTGTTTTCGCCACTGGTTATCCGATAATCAAAACTCATAAGGTAATTTATATATTAGGCTTGACCTCATTATTTTTTCTGTTTTTTCTTCATTTTCTATTGCGCTATTATGTCGAAATTTTCTGCTGGATGGGGAAGGTTGGATCCTATAAAGCAGGCTTAACCCTATTTCACTGTCCTAAATCAGTGACAGCTCCAGAAAACATTATAGTTTGCTGTTTAGGTCTATTAAATTTAGTCTTAACTGATTTGGTCACTTGTTTATTTTATTTTTAATATTTATATATGTATATATATACTCATTTTTTTTCTTTATTTTTAAATCTGCCAGTTTTATATCCGGCATTTATCTTATTCGTCTTATTTTCTGTGCTAAAAGTGCACGTAGTACGCCGGATTATACAGTATATTTTTTGCAGAAATGTAGTTTTCAAATAAATTGTAGGATATGTAAGAGTAAAATTACTTGAATTATACACAGAGATTTCTCAAATAATATCCATTGAAAACTCACTCAGATATTTTTATGGCAACTCTTTATATTATTCTTGATAAGAAAATACATAAAAGTTTCATTGGGAAATAGCAAAATAAATAGTATACTTCATTTTGAGTAAATTTATACCCGAATTAGACATAAGAGATACTCCAAATTTCGTTATTAAATGAAGTTTATTCAAACATCATTTTTTAAAGAAACCAAATATATACTTGGGAATTCTAAATTGACAGGGTAAATAAATTACCATCATTCTTTGGAACTATCATTTCACTTGAAATTGTGCACGCAATGTAGGGCAAAGTAATCTCTTCTGCTAAGTATCCATGCTCTCAAGGATACATAACATTACCCCTAATTCCATGAATATAAACTGGACAAAATGAGAGCCTTATCTCTGAAGCAATTATCCTAAATCAAAAGAGATCACTCTAAACAGCGCTATATTCGTTTGTTTTTTATTTGGAACTGATATATAGACTCTGCTTTATTTTACGGTTATTATTCCAAAATTTAAGTGTTGCCATGAGAGACTCGCATATATTATTTCACAAATTTATTCTTTATTATGCTATAGCATTAACGTGCTATTATACTCAGGAGAGTTTATTATTCTGCAGTCGATCATTAAAAACTGTTTTTGTCTTAATTAACACATAATTGAGTGAATTAATTTTCAATTTTTGCTATTTAAATATTTGTTAATATTATTATTATAGTAGATATGAAGGTATTTAAAATGTGAATACTTTACCTTTAAAGCTTAAAAGCCGTAAATGTGCAGATTACTTAGCAAATCTGCAATTTAACTTATTTGCTCCATTAATGTACAGATTATACCTAGCTAATCTTCAGATTAACTGATTTGTTCCATTAATGAGCAGATTACCTAGATTATCTGCAGAGTAACTTATTTGCTCCGTGAAAGTGCCGAATCAAGAATTCTCCACGTTTTAACTAGATAATCTCCCTATTAGTGGTTTCCGTATCGTTAAAGTTCAAAATTTTATTTCTCTCATTCCTTTTTTGGTTGGAATTTTTATTGAAGAAACGTTGACTCATTCCAGAGTAATTTATTTTAAACAGTTAGAAACAGAGTAGCAGTTGCAGCAAATGTATTCGATAAATACTCCTTGAATTAATGTATAATAAATTTAATTACGACGACCGGTATCTTCCCGAAACAAAAAAAACAACGTGACTGCAAATATAAATATACCTTAAAGATGTGCTGTGTGCAAAACCCCACTGCTATGCAATTCAAAGAGTCAACAAACTTTAGATTGCAGTACTAAGTACAAATAATAGTTAGTTGTAATAATATGTCAAACCGTTTGATTCTATGTATTATAGTTTCTCAATTGATTGATGATTCATTCCATCAACTAATTTTTTGTTTGCTTGACTGTATTAACGTGAGATGATTTTTTAGATATCAGAAAATAAATAACAACATTTTTGTCAATTTCAATGATTGCAATAATAAAGGGTGTTTTTTTAGAGGCATAGAACTTTAAATTGCAATAAAACAACGATGTATTATTCGATTGACATGAATTTTTTTTATTCGAAAGATAATCTTGTGGCATTACAATTTAAATATGATTTCTGGCATATGACTGCCACGGCGGGCTCGGATGTAGTCCAATCTGGACGTCCAATTTTCGATGACTTTTTCCAACATTTGTGGCCGTATATCGGCAATAACACGGCGAATGTTGTCTTCCAAATGGTCAAGCGTTTGTGGCTTATCCGCACAGACCAATGACTTTACATAGCGTCACAGAAAATAGTTTAGCGGTGTTAAATCACAAGATCTTGGAGGCCAATTCACAGGTCCAAAACGCGAAATTAGGCGGTCACCGAACGTGTCTTTCAATAAATCGATTGTGGCACGAGCTGTGTGACATGTTGCGCCGTCTTGTTGGAACCACAGCTTCTGGACATCATGATTTTTCAATTCAGGAATGAAAAGGTTAGTAATCATGGCTCTATACCGATCACCATTGACTGTAACGATGTGGCCTTCATCGTTTTTGAAGAAGTACGGACCAATGATTCCACCAGCCCATAAAGCGCACCAAACAGTCAGTTTTTCTGGATGTAACGGTGTTTCGACATACACTTGTGGGTTATCTTCACTGCAAATGCTGCAGTTTTGTTTGTTGACGTAGCCATTCAACCAGAAGTGCGCTTCATCGCTAAACAAAATTCGCTTATGAAAATCGGGAACAACGGCAATCTCGTTTTGGGCCCATTCGACGAATCTACACCTTGCTTGATGATCGTTTTGATGAATTGCCAAACCAAACCGAGAATAAATCTCTTGACAGCTGTTAAATCGGTCGCCATCTTGGAAAGTAATGCCAACTTAAACTTCTATACCTGGAAAAAAAACACTCTGTATTTTAAGCCATTCGATTCTTTGTATTGTATTTTTTCAATTGTTTGATGAAGTGTTCTATATCCTAATGTGTTGATTGTTCAACTGCATTACTTTGATTCTATTAAAAAATAAATAAATAATATTTAATTGAAGTGTACAAAAACGTTGTTCCACCAAAGAGCTTATTTTCACTTTAACAGGTGCCTAGTAGGCATTGTGCAGTGCGGGTAATTCACAGATTACCTTGGAAATTTGAAAAATAAAACAAGCTTCACCACTTTAACGAATTCTCCTAGTTAATGCGCAAATTAGGTAGCTAATTAGCAGATTAAGAAATTTCTGCACTTTAGCGGTAACATATGTTTCGAAAATTCTACCCCTTTTTAACATATAAATTATTATTATTTATTTACTACGTAAATAATTATCTGAAAGCTATATATATAAAAACCCACAATATACTTTCTTAACAGTGAACAAAAACTTAAATGTACATGAAATAAAATATTTATTAGTATATTAATATATGTTTAATAAATCATTATAAAAAGGTATTATTTGTTGTCAATCTAATCTTAAATGCTTTAATAAAAGATTATAAGTATACATAGTATATTTATTTTATTTTGAAATCTTTATAGATGCTTACTTAGTATGGGCAAATCTTATCATGAAATTTGATTAAAATGGTTATAACAAAAATTTAAATATATTAAAACATTACATTAATCTTAGTAAGCAAAAAAAGTTCAAAACATCACAAGAAATTTTTCTGTACTAGAAATGTGGCTTCGATTTTACACAACATGGCATGCTTGCATAAAAATTGTGACGGGCTCACGCGTCTTTTCTTTAACGTGTCCTTTGGGTTCTTTGGGCCAGAATTAATGGCAACTCTTTTCCAACCAAATCCAAGAAGTGAAGAGTGAATGAAAGATGCAAATGAACAAGCTTTTAAGTATCGGAACTTAGAGTAAACGAGATGGCAATGTATGGCAATTTGTGTTGGTGGATGGAAATTGGCAGGTAGTTGATGTCCAATAGAGGAATCGTGGTTCAAGTCTGGAGGAGCTTTACGTGACTGTGATTAGAAGTTATAAGTGATCGAATATATTTAATTCAAGTTGCACACCAGTGCATAAGAGTAAAGACAAGATTGAACACAATTCAATACAGATTGATTCTCCAAGCTGTAATAAGGTAGGATTGACTATTTAATATTAGAATTAGTGTGATTAGGCGGTTCAGTTATTGAAAGTGGTCCGAATTAGATTGTCTTATTAGCTAAATATATATATTGTGTGTTGCGTATTTTGCCATCGTAGATTCTCACATATTAATTATTATAATTTAATTTGTTAAAGGATTAAGGTGAATATCTTAACAAAGTCATATTAAGATAATGATTCCTTCTAGTTCTTTCATTAATTCTACACCTCTAGTTCACGCTGATACTTCGAGAGATATTCTCCCCAAGGAGAGGAACATCGCAAAATGTTTTGGGAAAAGCCTTTTAAACAGACTTTTTTATAGTTAAATTTCGTACTTATAGCTAACACCAAACTAATAAAAATTTTACTGTAGAAAAAATTAATTTTAAAAAATTCATTCAAAAACCGAAATTATGTAAAAAATGTTAATGTGTCAAGTTAAAAAGGCTGTTTCAAAAAAATGGAAGCTTAGTAATGATTGTTAATACTGATTTCTTCAAATATTAAAACGCAAATATACATTTTAATGCACAAAAGATAACAAATCTCTACATTTTATTAAATTACTGACACGAAATAATTCTTTTTAAATTATACTTAAATAACTACTGAAAAAAGTGTTGTTGAAAAAAGACACCCGAAAAAATTTTTCCTATCGAATTTGAAAATGAATTCATAACTTCTTTTTTATCTTATTAAAATTAGAATATGAAATTAACCATCCTGAGAATTTGATAAAGAGGAATTTCAAAAGATTTTATGTGGAAATAAGACATAAAATAACATACAATTATATTTCCTTCAAATTTTTGCTATCCTAAGAAAATAAATTTAACGATTTATTATTCTAGTATTAAGAATTTACTTCGAAACTCTGAACTAAAATGAATACTGAGTTACTTAAAAAAATTTTGGATATAATTTCTAATTGTATGAGAATTTTTCTGCAAAAAGATCGATTTCCTAGATTAAAAAGAACGGATTTTTTTAATAAAATATAGTCCACTTATAACCATTAATTATTCATATTAACTTGTTTTGCTCATTTTAATGTGTTAATAATTTCGATGTGCCTAAAACGTTCAAATCAATACTTTTCAACTAAATAATTATTAATTTCTCTAAGTATGGTTAGTATAGGAAACACAAGTGAAGACATTGAATCTTGAACTTAAAGACATTTTAAAATACACTTTGGGAACTAAACGCCACCAAGTTCTCATTAAATTTATTAGCATACAGTCAGACCCCGATTGCACAAATTAATCGGGACCGAACATTTTATTCGTTAATTTATTTTGTTCATTACAGAAGAACCTGTTTTTGTGCGGTCTTTTTTTATGCGATTTTCTTTTTATGCAATTTTATTTTAGTACGATTTTCATGTGCGATCTTTTTTTTTATGCGGTGTATCAATTTCAATGGCTTTGGCGCCACTATCATGTTTTCTATATATTTACCAGTGGCGTAACGGAGAATGTAAGAACCCCTCTGAAAGTCAGGTTTTTCCTTTAATATTTTATAAATTGGATAAATACATATTTAGCGTAAGTCAGGCCTTAGGCCCCTAGAGTCCTGCTCCCCCCCCCATGTTGCGGGGGTGTACGTTACACCACTGAAATGTAGACATTTTAAGACGCTCTGTTCGTTTATTATAAACAGTCTCCCGACAATGCGCTTTCAGTTGCTTTCTCTAAGCACTCCAGCAGCCCATGCTTGATTGAAGACGAAACTTTTAACAACAGTGACATTATCAATAATTTGATAGATTATGAAGACGTACGAGAAGAACCCCGGATTCTTTGAGAGCGGAAAAAATATGCAGGGATCCAACTTTCCAACAAATGAGAAAAGCATTTTCCCAAAATAGATACCAATTAAGAAAAGCGTATAAATTCCAAAAAGGGCTTCAATCATGTGTATCTGATTATCGTGAAATTTACAAGCAACTGACCACCCCAACTTTGTCACTAAAACTTATCTCTTTGTTTATGTTGCCAAAAAATAAATCAATCGAAATTGTACCTTCAAGTGACGAAAGCGATTTTGAAGTTATTTATCACAAGGCTTTAGATTTTTTTTTTATGAGTAGCAATGAATTATGTATGCTCACGCTTGTGAGAAACTATATGTTTTTAAAATGTTTCCATGTGTAATATTTAATTATTTATTTTGTTATGGAAGTTTATTTTTCTGCGGTCCCTATCTACCGCACAAAACCAGGTTCAACTGTAATAAGAAACTGCACATGCTTCATTCAGCAGGTAAAAATATTGCTTGTGAATTAGTACGCACCAGTTAATTGAAAATTTAAAAATAATGACTAACAGATGTTTGGCAATCATTTTGATTCCTGACACAAAAGAGAACTTTTTTCACTTTACGCAGAGAAGAAAACATTGAGTCATTCATATCTTGTTGCATGAGGTATGTTTTCAGAATTTTCAAACACTAGAAAATGTACCAATTTTGATAGGAGTTTCACTATCATTTTCTGCAATGCTTCACAAATTTTTAAAACAAAATTTTCTGAAAAATTTTTTTTATCAAATTTGTAAATGAATTCATCACTTCTTTTTATCTTATTAAAATTAGATTAGGAAATTAACCGTCCTGCAAATTTGATCAAGAGGAATTTCAAAAATTTCATGTGGAAAGAAGCCATAAAGTAACATGCAATTAATATAAACTTCATTTCTCGCAAGAGAGAGACAGCATTTGGGGATTAGATAAGAAAGGAATTTCTTGTCCTATTCAAAACTAACGAGGTAGGTTACATTCATGTCTCATCTGTACCTGTAAAGTCTAATAATGAGCTGCACCCTTTCCCATCAAAATTTTCTGCTCACAAAAATAGTTTTTTTCTGTTCTGAAGGGGAAAAAATACGTCGTTTGGAAAGAAATCTCATTTTTTCCTAATCCAAACTCTTAAAAAAAATATTTTTCGGCTGTTGAAATGATTTGTTAATGTGAGGTTTGTAATTCGTTAAATAGAGGTTTTTGCAGTCATTTTAATAGAGGAAAAGAAGTATTCGTAAAATCGTGAAAAATAAAAATAAATCAATTTAAGAAATTAAAAGCATGCGAGAAGTATGTTTTTTTCTTTTAAAAACGCTTCTAAACGTTTGAAAGTTTTAAATTCACATACATTAATTTTTCCAAATTTCGTTTTAGGGCACAAAATGATTTTTTTAAAAAAAGACCTGTTCAAAATAATTTTTAAGTTCTTTCTAAATTAGATTTCGAATAAAGTGACTATAACAAAAATATCTGATGAAACAATGAAGAAAATTTACTTTAAAACAGATTAAAGTCAGACCTCGAATTTCGAAAATTTCTTTATACCTAAATTTGCGCAAACTGAACTCTTAAAAAAGGTGATTTGATTTTCTTAATACATCTGGCTGTAAAGCAACGGAACGGCTATTGGAGTCGCACTTCATAATTTTGAACTTTGGTCAAGTGACGAGGAAGACTGCACTCACTTAACGAACTTCCATACAACACAAACGTGAGGACTGAGCCCAGACAGATTTAACATGCTTCAGCCCTTCAATACTTCGGATATACAGTGGCATCAAGACAGTAACTCAACTCGCCAGTCATAAATGAATTCGTGACCATGACCACGCGGCTGACAGTCACTCCCTTAAAACCCCTTAAAAGGACAATTTAGGACAATTTTTTTGCCCAAAATGTTCCAAATAGCCCATTTTTGACTGCATATAACCAAGCATAATACTTAACAGGAAACGGATCAATTTTATTTTAATTTTCAATTATAAAGATTTCACACTATTTTTTATTTTATAATTGTGGAACACAAAATCCTCTAAATCTTTGCTCTTCATAAGTATACTCTGCATGCTCTGAAGAATATTTCTTTTCTGGTACTTGCAAAAAATTTCATGTTCGTACCTTTTTGTCAAATGGTTAAGGATTATGTATGTGTGTAAAATATATATATATATATATATATATATATATATATATATATATATATATATAAGGTGTTTTTAGAGGTATATAACTTTAAATTTCAAAAAAAAACAGATGTATTATTCGATTGACATGAAAATTTTTTTTATTCGAAAGATAATCTTGTGGCATTACATTTTAAATATGATCAAGCAAGGTGTAGATTCGTCGAATGGGCCCAAAACGAGATTGCCGTTGTTCCCGATTCTCATAAGCGAATTTTGTTTAGCGATGAAGCGCACTTCTGGTTGAATGGCTACGTCAACAAACAAAACTGCCGCATTTGGAGTGAAGCTAATCCACAAGTGTATGTCAAAACAACGTTACATCCAGAAAACTGACTGTTTGGTGCACTTTATGGGCTGGTGGAATCCTTCTTCAAAAACGAAGAAGGCCACAACGTTACAGTCAATGGTGATCGGTATAGAGCCATGATTACTAACCTTTTCATTCCTGAATTGAAAAATCATGATGTCCAGAAGCTGTGGTTCCAACAAGACGGCGCAACATGTCACACAGCTCGTGCCACAATCGATTTATTGAGACACGTTTGGTGACCGCCTAATTTCACGTTTTGGACCTGTGAATTGGCCTCCAAGATCTTGTGATTTAACACCGCTAGACTATTTTCTGTGGGGCTATGTAAAGTCATTGGTCTATGCGGATAAGCCACAAACGCTTGACCATTTGGAAGACAACATTCGCCGTGTTATTGCCGATATACGGCCACAAATGTTGGAAAAAGGCATCGAAAATTGGACGTCCAGATTGGACTACATCCGAGCCAGCCGTGGCAGTCCTATACCAGAAATCACATTTAAAATGTAATGCCACAAGACTACCTTTAGAAAAAAAAATTCATGTCAATCGAATAATACATCGTTGTTTTATTGCAATTTAAAGTTCTATACCTCTAAAAAAACACCCTTTATATATATATATATATATACACTGCTGGACAATTGCTAAGGACGGATCACAAATTGCTATGTAGCATAACATTAAGCGAGACATGAGGCCTAGTAGGATAAAATATAGTTGCCACACTGTTCAGACATTAGAATAAAGAATATTTATTGTTCTGGAAAGTACAAAAGCTGTGAAACATCTGAAAGAAAAAAAATGTTCATTTGATCTGCTTACGGAGAAATGGAACAATGCATCTAAAAGTCAGCAGGCACCTTAAAGAAAGGTATCAGTATGGAATATGTCCACCGTGGAGTATGATGCAACATTCCACACGTCTTACCATACTTTGCACAACATTATCCAGCAGCTGTTGAGGCAATTTATCCCATTCCTCTGTGAGTGCACGGATGAGGGTGTTCTTGTTTATCGGAGGATAGTTTCAACCAACAACTTGCCTCCCCAAAGCATCCCACACATTTTCAATGGGGTTTAGATCTGGAGAACGCGCTGGCCATACGAGACGTTGAATACCCTCGCTGTCTAGACAATCCTAAACAGCGAGTGTTCGATGACATGTTGCGTTGTCGTCCATAAAAACAAATTTATCACCGACAGCACCACGGAAAAGACGAACATGAGGAAGTAGAACTTCATCAATGTATCGTTAGCCCGTCATAGTCCCATTCGCAACCACATGTAGGATGATGATCATGATTGATCATGATGCCAGCCCACACCATGATACTGCATGTCGGATATCGGTCCTTTTCCTGGATATTTTCTGGACGATAAGCAGTACCACTCTCGCGCCAGATCAGTTGGCGTCTACAATCCGATGACAGACTGAACCTACTCTCATCTGAGAATAGTACACATGCCCAGTCCTGTTCAGTCCAATTGTGATGCTCACGACCCCATTGCAAACGGGCAGTACGGTGCTGTCTGGTCAATGGGACACACACAACAGGTCTGCGTGCGTATAGTCCTCCTCCCCTCAAACGTCTGGCAACAGTTTTTCGGGAGATCTGCTTTCCTGAGGCAGCAAGAAACTGATTTGCCACCTGCTGAGCTGTGGTGCGCCTGTTCCTTTTTGCTGATAGGACGATATATCTGTCTTCTGCAGGCGTCGTACTTCTAACACGACCTCCCCTGTGCCATCTACTACACATTCCAGTAGTTTTAAATGACTTCCACAGCCGTGAAACAACGCTGTGAGCGATGTCGAACACCCTGGCAACATCTGTTATTTTTCGCCCTTCTTCGATCTTTCCAATAATTCGGCCACACATAAAATCATGTATGTGATGTCGGGAAGACATGCCAAAAATTTTAAGTTCGTCTATTAAATCTTTCCTGTAAAACTTTGACTTGAAACAACAACTCTCCACACGCGTCAAAACCTTTAAAGCTCTAATGAACGCTATCACGTGATGAACAGACGTGGAAAAAAATTTTGCATACTCATACTTCTTCTTACTAATATCCCGCACTTATTCTAATTTTCCACATTTTGCTTCCTTTCATTTTGTGGTTGCTATGGATGATAGTGTTATCCGTCCTTAACAATTGTCCGGCAGTGTATATGTACAGGCACAAATTCAAAGCATGGTGTAAAATGTTATGTCTTGTGTTGTATTTGGACAGAGGCCTTTTTGGATTATCTTTCCACTTTCATTTCTTCTGAAGCACATTGAAGTTGCATATTGCAAATTCCCAGTTGGTGATCTTTATCGAATATTTTTAAGAAATTTAATTCCTGTCATCAATGAAACATTTCCGCTTTCACCGCATAGAAAATTCCAGATAAGAAGAATTTCAGTACTATGGACAAATTGCACCTCTTAAAAACAATGGCAATAATAATCTCACTATGAGAAACGGTTGTGGCTAACTTTCGGTAGCTTGTACGGTATACGAGCAAACCAATTAAGAGATTAAAAATGTGAAAAAAATATAAGAGCATATATTTATTTATTAAAGAAGAAATGAAACGTTAATAACATTATAAAAAAAGTTTAGTTGATTAAGTAAACTATGATTCGCGCGCGCGGACCATTTTGTATTTTGAGAGATTAATTTAAAAACTTCATAATATATTTTTTGTTTAAGGACCCTGGTGAGTTTACTTAAAGATAATAAGAAAGCAATTCTTATTTCAATATATTTTCGAATAATACACAGTTTATATACTTTTAATATTATTTATTCCAAAATATTAAGCGTTTTAATGCCCAAGCAATTTGCTTTCTTTTTTTTATTTTTTGTTTGTTATTTACAAAATTCTAAATAGAAATATATTTTTCATTGAACGTAATGCTGTATTTTTACTACCCATGCCTTTTTACTCACTTTTTTCCATAAAAATATGTTAGTTTCCAGCAGACGTATAATCCCAATGGTAAAACTCATATGTTTCGTTAACGATCTTTTCCGCCTGATATTTTCTTATTTGATCAACATATTTTTTGCTGTTAATCCGTTTACATTTAGGAAAATAATTCTTTTGCTTTTTTATCTAAAAAATATTTTCTAATTCTATTTCTTAAGTTTAATAAAAAGTAAAAGAATACCCCCCTCCAAAAAATTCTTTTTTTGTATTATAATTTTCTTTGAAAAATTCAAAACAGCTTTTTTGCTGTTGTTGTTTTTCTCTAAACTACGAGTAACAACAACAAAATTATCTTATAAACAAATTTATTAACAAAAAAATCATGAAAATAAAAAATTCCGACAAAAATATTTTTAATTAAAAATTTCTGCTAAGAATTTGCATTTGAGCACTTTCATGGTAATAAGAATTATTTTTAGCAGATATGAAGTAAACAAAACAACAACTTTTTTCCCTTCCAAAAAAAAGTATTAAATTAAAAAAACTATTTTGTGTAAATTTATAATTTTAATTATTTTTCTTTCAAAATTTATATAAAATTACATATGTATTTCATGTTTACCAAATTACACTAAAAATATTTTATACGAATACATTTATAAGAAGAATAATATAGTTTGCTTAATATGATATAATATATCTTAAATAAATGAAACTTTATAATTAAAATATATTTTATACTCCGTTTTCAAAATTACGTCATAGTAATAAATTAAAAGCTCAATGTGTTAAAATCTGATAACAAATTAAAGCAATATAACCAATACAGTTTAAGCTCAGCATTTAATTTTTTATTTAAGGGAGACCAAGAAAAGAAAAAAGAAACGATTGTCTCTTGTGACGTAAAAAGCATTATATCTTTAAGAATGAAAAAGTAAACTTATCTAATTTTCTATGACTGATGTTAACACAAGTGCTAATAATACAGAAAAACTTTATTCTAGATAATTATAGTTATATTTTTCACCAATTTCAGTAATAGTTTTAATTTTATTATACAATTTGTAATGTGGAACAGCTGTTTTTTTTCGTTAATTTCTATAATGATATGGAAGATTAACTGTAAAAGTTTTGTAATTAGTATTCAACTATACAATAAAAAGCTTAACTATACATTTAACTACTTGTGAAAAATTTTGATTTATTGTAAGATAACCTAATGTAGAAACAATCCATCAGATAATCATTCCACCGACTCAACCATGAACAGAAAATAAAAGAATATAGTATATAATGGTTGTAAAATAATCACGTTGAAATAATTAATTTTAGTATATAAATGCGTCAAAAATGAAATAAGTATCCAGGAAAATCGATTGTAAAATTCTTTCTCTTGATATTACTTTAAATTTAATGTAACCCACTTTAAAGTTGTACTGCATATTTAATAAATGAGATATAGTAATTGCTTTCTAAAAACTCAATCTATCCTGCATTTCATAAAAAACTATACCAAAAGCAAATTTTATAATTATTTAAGAGCACACTTCTCTTTGTCCTTTGCTAAGAATTATTATAACAATAAAATTATTCTTAGTACTGGTTGAGTATAAATGATAAACCCGATTTTTAAAAAAAAAGTCATATTTTTTTTTTTTGAAACTACTGCATGCATTACAATAAATGGTAAATTAATGTAAAGAGAAATATACCATGAACGAAAACGCAAAGGAACAAGACTTTTGTACATAAGTTATTTCACGAGATCTATTTAAAAAATTAATTAAAAAACATAAAACTGGGCCAATACGAAATGATTCAAGTTGGCTTTCTCTTTATGCATTCCCTAATTACGTTTTACATTATTTTTAAGGGAATTGTTTATCTAAGCTTAAATTTGTCCAGAACAGAATATTGAATGAAAAGTGAAATAATTCAAAATACTAATGCAAAGGTTTTTATGGGTATTAAGGGAAAATAACAACATTATCCCTTATGTATATGTCTTTTTATGTGAAATACTGAGAAATATTTCGAAGTTCAGAATTTTACTACTATGTTAAAACATACTATTTAGGTAATAATAATTTGTTGTGTCTACATCGTATTGTAATAAAAATAAAAAAATATTTCGTAATCCAACACATTAAGAGGATTATCCGATCATCTAAGACTCTTAGAAAATACTTCTAAAAATATTGGCTAAATATTCCTATATACAGATTGGTTATATCCTACGCAGATGACGTTATTAGCTTGTGACGGGCTCACGCATCTTTTCTTTAACGTGTCCTTTGGGTTCTTTGGGGCCAGAATTAATGGCAACTCTTTTCCAACCAAATCCAAGAAGTGAAGTGGGAAGGAAAGATGCAAATTAAGAACCTTTTAAATATCAGAAGTTAGAGTAAGCGCGATGGCAATTTGTGGCAATTAGAGGAATGTAAACAGTCCATGGTTCTAGATTGAAGAAGTTTTAGATAACTTTACGTGGCGAAGAATAATAATTATACGTGACAGAGATCCCTTAATCAAGGTGTATACCAATGCACACGAGTTATCGCAAGACCTCATCTAAAACTAGTCTGATCGTTTACTGATACTACAACTAGGTAGTATTGATTATTTAATACTAGTATCAGTGATTATATTAGAATTGAGAGTAAGCGATTTAGTTATTGATAGTGGTCCGAGTTAGGTTAAGTCGTTATTATAAATATATTGTGCGTGGTGTGTTTTACCATCGTAGATTCTCTCACATAAATTTTTATAATCTAATTTGTTAAAGATTTAAGTTGAATATCTTAATAAAGTCATATTAAGGTAATGTTTCCTTCTAGTTCTTTTGTTAATTCTACACCTCCAGCTCACGCTGATACTCAAAGAGATAAACACCCTAGGGGGAATTATCACAAGCTGAAATTATATCCAAAATAGAATTGGAAATAATTCCATTTAGAAATTTGTGACAAACCTATACGGAACTTTATCACTAACCTTCTGAGACGTCTTTTTTAGGGAAATTTAATTCCCTACCTATTTCCAATCAGCTCCAAAAAGAGGACAGGATTCCTTGTTATGCAGATTAGGTAAAGTATTTAAGTCAAACGGAATAGTAAAGTTAGAGCAGTAGGAGAGAGAGATTGAAGCAAAAAGTGATAATAGTGAAGTTAAATTTATAATTGAAGATTTCTTGTTGGATAATTTAATCTCAAGAAGACTTGAGATTCAGTGTGGTAAATATTAATTTATATTTGAAGTCTCACTAAAGATTCATATTAGGAGCGAGATTAAAGTTAAATGTTCAATAAGAACATTATAGAATATAATTCTGGGATCTCTTATCGTGGTAATCTCTGCGTGATCGATATTCTAATTGTTAATTAATTGGATCATTAAATATTTAAGTTAATTTAAGGAAATACCCTTGTTTAAACCTCATATAGCTATTTCTTTATATATTTGTTATTAAAAGTCTTTGATTCTATTTGGGAAAGATTACCAAATAAAGAAAGTTATTTATAAAAATGGCTACTGGCTCTTATCTGACTCCTACTTATTCTCGTTCTCAAAGTGAGGTCCAAGGGGACCTTCACAAATTTACTAAGATTGCGTAATTATGACCGTGGTGTTGACTTTACTACAAAAAGAACTTGAAACATATTGCTCTAAAGAAATTATACACTGTCAGTTCATCAAAAAAGGTCTTCCACGTGTTAATGGACAGGTTGAATGACTAAATAAATTATTATTTCCATTCTTCCGACGTTGTGATTTGAAATTCCTTTCTACCGCGTTCATAAGGAGGTTAACGAACAACAAACCTTTAAAACTTATCAAAGAAGCATAGGTCTATTTTTAAACTTATTATTTGGTGCCGAAATGAATACAAAATGTATTGCCCCACATAAAAAAAGTCATAAAACCAAACTCCAACTAATTTCAAAAGTTACGAGATGTAAAAGGTTCAAAAAAGTAATCAATGTTCAGGATCAGAATTAAAAGACATGTACAACTTACAAAAACTAATGCTTCAAGGTTATAAATTAAATAATTTAGTTGCTATGAAGCATTAAACACTCCCTTTTAATTAATATTTGACTGTAAAACAGAAATATCTAGGAAGATATTAATATATTAAAATTAGAAATCGTGACATTGATGAAGTTTTTAAAGTAAAAAGACCATGAGAATATTAAACTATACGATTACATACGATTCAAAAGAAGATGGTGACTAACTTTAAGGTATCACAATAGCTAACATAATCCCTTGTGCCCTCCGAATTTTCCAACCAAATAGCCATTTTTTCCATCTATGACTATTTTTTCTTGAATGTAATTGTTTTAAGCATTAAACAATGATGAGCTTTTGAAAGTGATGGCAAAAAAAGAAGGGGAATGGAAAAAAGCGAAACGAACAATAATACTCCAAAAAGGATAAATGATAGTTGGGTTTTTTGAGTTGTTCTTTTTTTTCTCTCTTTATCTCTATTTTTTCAGTATTATTTTTCTAAATTGAATTTTAAAAGTATGACCTGTTAATATCTTATTTTTGATGAATTACGGTCATTTAAATTACGATAGTGGTGACATTGTACTCCGAATATTTAGGATTTACGTACATCACAATTTACTGCAAGTATTGTAAAAAGCGTTGGTATTGCGCCCACGAAGGATTAGATTTAGTTTAGCTAAGTAAAATGGATTAGGAACGAGTTAGATGCCTGAATTATTGATATGGATCAACGTCGTTATTTGCGACCCAAGTTTTAATCATAATTTTCCTCGTCCCCCATACAATAACAATATATTGAATACGATAGTAATATACTTTGATGTAAGGCTACAATACGACCAAAATTATAAACCATACTAAATATTGAAATATGTATTAAATTTTATGTAAGTCACTTTTAGAGAAGATATTTTAAGGAAGTTAATTTAAGTAATAGAAGTGCTACATTAGAGCATAGTAGTTAATATAAGTATTATGTTGTCAGTATTGATACACACACAAATTAATCATCAAATACATTGTGCATTGATATATTTATATATTTATAAGTATATATTTATAAGTATTATATATTATATCAGTGTAGAGACGCGTATTTTATTTTTTATTATGTCATAATGCATATTTTGTTTTGCTTTTTTTAAATTAATAATTTTATAAGTAATTTTTGATTTTTCAATAAGCTTGTACCTCCATGTAGAGTTATCACGCCCCCTGGGGAGCCCTGAAATACAGGTTGAAAAACGCTGTTTTAGTATATTTATTATATATCGTGAATAATAAAATTAATTTTAGTGGTTGCTTAATTTATATGGAGTTATTTATGATTTTTTCCTAACAAAACTGTTTATAATTTTGAGAAATCTGCAAGTATTATTATTATATTATTTTACTTAAAGCCAACAAATAATCTAAATGTGTTTCAAAAGAAATAAAAAATCACTATCCCCGTTGTCACTCCAAAGCAATTGCAATTCATAGAAATTTTTCAATCGGAAACTCATGTTGCGGGAGATTCTCCCCCTTTTTTAGAAAACATATCTATGTTTAATGAAGTTATGTTTAATAGATTAACCTAAAGGTGTTTGTAATCTTCTTTATGTAACAATCGCCAGAGAGCGACCTATAAAATGCGGAAGATTTCATAACCAATTTTTCTAACAAAATGCTCTTATCCCATAAATGCAATAAAATGTGATTATGTTAGAAGGATTTTTCTAGTTCCTTATAAGGAAACTTTTACACACGAGTGAGAAATTAAAAGAATTTTCAATTTTTGTTTTATTTTTACGAACAGTGTTGAACCCGAAGTACTAATTAAGCACCCCGAAGAATTATTTGTATACATATTCAAGGTTGCATACATAAAAGTACATGGGTGCGTCCATGAGCTGTGTCGGTAAATGGGTATATCAGGGCTTCTCAAACTTTCAATACTGGCGCCCCCTTTTCAATTACAATTTTTATCATGCCCCCTTATACATTAATAATGTACTGTGAATGCAATAATAATGCACTTTGACAGTAAAGCCACAATTTTTATTATAAACCGTACAAATTCATGACATAAGTATTACATTTTGTATATGTTACTTTTAAGCAAAAAAAAAGTTAAGTAATAGAATAATTGTTATGTTATTTTTCCTTTCTCTAATTTTTAAATTGAACATATTGCAAAATTCGGGGGTTGCTTAGAAGACAAAATATAGATATCAGCTAAATATAGAAAAAGAACTCAGAGGGTAATGATAAGCATTCCTTTGAAAGACTTTGCTCTGTAAGACAAGCCCATGGAAGTCGCTAATACTTATTAAGAGGTGTTGGAAAGCTAAAATCTTATTTTTTTGACAATTTGAGATTTTTACATTTTCAAATTGTATAGACTACCTTTCTAAAAATACCTTACTTTAACCTCTAGGGTATTTAGAAGCCCTTAAAACGTATTTTTAAATAATCATTGATTTGGGCCACGCCCATTTCAATGGCAAAAGTTGTAAGCAAATTACTTTGTTTTTGCTTAAAAGTGTAACGACTGATATAAACCAAAACATGTATCTTTTATTTTAAATTGAGCCTTTTATTTTTTAATTTCCTAATCGATTAGAAGTCTCACTGAATACATTAAAATCAATTTATCTCAAAATGTAAATTTTAATGTGCGATGTACCTTTTCTAAGAAACTACTGTTCACAGGTATATAAATTTTTTATGAATTATTTATGATGATGTCTAATATAAACTAAAATGTGCTTTTTGTAAAAAACTCAATAATTTAATTTTTACAAATTTTTTAAGTAAAAAATGGGTCAAATTTCGCAATGTTTGATAAAATATTTCATAATTTATTAAAAAATTCAAAATTAGCTAAAAGCTCATTTTAGTATAATGAGAGAGGTGAACTTTAATAGTATGAAAAATTTCAAGCATGTACCTTTTCTCAAGATTTTGAGAAAAGGTACATCGAAAACAGCCAATTTAACATTGTCAGTATAGAGAAAGAGAGAGGTTTCCAACTCCCCTTAAATTTGTTCTTAATTTAGTATTAATTAATTAGTTATAAAATACTCTGTGCAGAACTGATACATTAAAAGTATACCGGCTGAAGTACTCGCTCTTTGCATGAGTTCATTTATAAGAAAATAAAACATTATTGATATAATCGCTGAATTGTAAGGAGAGTAAAGCCAAATGCTCGACAATGTTTACAAAAATGAAAAATGATTTTTTTTAAATGATTGCTCAAATTATAATTAGTTTTAAGCGAACTGTAATTTTAAGCCTCACAGAATTAGCATTTAGAATTGATGTTGAATAGTGAAAAATAAAAAAAATCTGATGAAGAATAATTGTATTATTTTTAATAATTAAAGCGAAAAGACATAAACATGTTTTATCACTGGAGCAGGCGCGCACTCGATACTAATGGTCGAGCGGGGTTATTGAGTCACCCCAAACCTTTTTTTATAATTATTTTATAGTACACAATACAAATTGTAATTCCAGGGAATAATTTAATTAAAAGAAAATATACTCACCTAAACTGAAGGACACAGAAAATATTTTGGAAAAAAAGTTATCACACCGGGAACTCTGTCAAAACAAGTACCTTAAGATTGTAAAAAAACGTTTGTCACTCAAAAAAAGAGGGAGATATGTGACAAATATGTTTTAGTTCACGTTAAGACACTATCAAACAGGAGGATAGTGTCAAGGCTATTGGTAACAATTAGACAGTTTTGCCAGAATTACCGATTTCGTGCACTCTGGGCTCGGCATGACCGCTCCCGGAGATTAAAAGTGTATTTATTACAATATGGACGTTCTAAAAAATAATGTAAAACGTTTTTCATTATGCTTTATATGTTTGGGAATACTCATAAAAATAAATCTTGGTCTAGTAATCCTTCAAAGTGCTATCTGGGCTTTTCTAAAAATCATAAAAATATTTTACAAGGGAAAAGGCGCAGCAGAAATAGTTTATTTACAACTTCCCTAAGTGAAAAAACAAATACATAAGAGCAGAGACGTAACTAACCGTACAAATAAGTTCGAAGGTCAAACCACAGCAAATACATTCTGCTGCATACAGCTGATGGCAATAATATAACAGTGATGAATTTTTTATCTTCCTAAAATTTTTTTGATTATGGGTCTAGTTTTTTTTTCTCTAAAAGAGTAGCATTTTCAGTTTGAAAAGAAAACGTAATAAAAAAATCGCTCATCATAATCAAATAAAATGTTTTTTATTTGGTTATAGTATCAAAGATATCTAATGAGGTTTTGAAGTAGAAGCTTTTATTTTTTGATGACGTAATATCGTAGATGATATATATATATATATATATATATATATATATATATATATATATATATATTATATCAGTGTAAATGTGTGTGTGTTTTTATTATGTCAGAAAGTATTTTGTTTTACTTCATTCCAGAGTAAATATTTTTTTAATCTTTTATTTTCGATATGCTCGCCCCCCTTGTAGGTTTATCGCCCCCAGGGGGGCGCCCCACAGTTTGAGAAACACTGAGGCATATAAATGCGCGAAAGATCATCGCAGATTTTTGTGCTAATGTTCTTCCGCAACATACGCCTTTTTCTCACAACAGTTAAGGTAAATTTTATATCGCATAAGGTAAAGTCAATAGCCACGAATGTATGGATGACAGAAAAAGATATAAAATCATCAGCAGATTCTAGGAAGGCCAAGCGCAAGCGCAAGTGGCTACCGAGCTCAATGTATCCTCCAGAGTCGCCTGACATTTATGGAAACCATTTCAAGACACTAAATCTATATCGAAAAGACCTGGGTAACGTCAACCAAGATCCAAAACGTCGAATGAAGAGTACTATTTGGCACTTTCAGTGTGGCACTATGGCACTACGCAGGTTTATAGTTCACACCTGAGTTGTGTACTTCCCCTTGGAGTTTTACAATCTTCTATTTGTTAAAAAACATCTTGAGAGAAAGCTATATTCCTGAAAACTCGTTATTTACATCCAACTCAGTGTAGCAAACAAGATATGCATTTAACATGGTGCAGATAATATGAACCAGACTTCAGTGCAGCGTCGTGAGTTTTACAGATTCCACCTGGACATAGATTTTCAGCATAACTGCGTCTGTAGAAACCACCGAAGGAAAACGTGATACTTTCCCCCTTGTCAGAGAAATAATCATTACGGGGGCGGAAGCGTAATGTTTAGGCAGACATCATGTTGGACAGCCCCAAAACTCCTGTATGTATTTGGAAATGTCAGTTGCCTGCTATATGACATATTGAGAGAAGAACTTGGAGCCCTATGTTCGACTTTTGAGTGCCCAACTTGGTTGGACTCTCAACACTCTTCACATAGGGCTCATTTAGTCGTTGGCATTGATTGACCAGTCAATTTCTGCCCTGAACTATGTAAAGAATGTCTAAGACATCTTTTGGAAAGCAATTAGATCTCGTCCTTTCTCTCCAAGAATCCAAGCCGAAGAAGATCACTGTATTTTTGCAGGAATGAGATCGACTGCCACAGGGATTCCTTAACTCCTCCCGTCCAGTATATCGACATGATATGTGATCCACCTACTTGTCATTGGGTTCCATACTCCACATTAGATTAACGTTTAGTTCGATATTACATACTGGATTTGGACCGTAACTATACTTCAGAGTTCCCTGATAGTTATGTGTACCTAAAATGTTTTTTGAATAGTATAACCTTGTAACACTGTTATAAATATATATTAATGCCAGTTTCATTAAATCATGTCCATTAGTTTTTCTGAAACTCGACATAATGACGAATTCTTTGAATTTTTCACTCAAGCATAAAATCATGGTTTAAATTGTTATGATTATTAGAAATTTATATTTCACATTAATTGCAATATTATTTTAAGTACGCAAGAAACAATAATTTACTCGGTATAAAAATTATGACTGCTATTTTAATTCTTTTAAATACAAGATACTACACTCTTTTTTTCATTTGCAACAAAATATATATGTCTCGAGATTTCTTTTTATTTCGTTTATTTTCTAGTTTAAAGCTTTCGTACATAAATCCTATTTTCTTGGGTTTAGCTTAAAATTCAAACATCGGCATCAATTCAAAAATGCTTTTAAAAGTTTTATTTTTCTTTTGGCTTAAGAGTTAAAAAAAGCAGAAATACGCAGATTTTTTTTAAAAAAGAATTTCCTTTAGGTTTGCGTGAGTTTAGTAATGACACTCTCTTAGTTTCTCTCTTTTTGTTTAAAAAATAAAAAAGTAATAAATCACAAAAAAGTTTTTATTCTGCATAAATAAGCTGTTTTTGATACTTAAATAACCATTGAAGAAACCGGAATACGAATTGCTAGTAAATAGTTTTGCCCAAAAACTTTTTGTACTTTAATTTAGTACATTTTTTGCTAAGAATTAGAGCTGTTGTAGTAGGAATTCGCCAGACGTTTATTATTTCATTTATAATTTACTCATATAGCGGTTAAAATATTAAATAGTTTTTATAGCATGAGAGTGTCTAAAACTCGATTAGTAATTCGAGAATGAAATAGACAGGAATTTTGACATTGCTTCCAATCATTTTTTTTGTTGTTGTTGTCTTTACTCACTTATATAAAATTCTCTATCAAATAATTTAGTTTTTTTTTAATCTGAAAAGGTTCAAAAAGTTTTATTTTATTGTAGAAAATATTTTTACTGAAATTAATTTTTACCTGATTCATAACGAAATGTGTGTGTGTGTGCTTGCGGGTATAAGCCCCGTAACCCCCTTTAAGAGTCGATGTCCGTGAGACCCATTCTTAGCGGATTTCAATTCAAGAAAAGAAACATGAATACCAAATTTCGTTATTGTAAGTCTAATAATTTAAAAAAGGGAACATTTTTTTATCAATACGACCCACTAATTCCCCACTCCGCCGCTATTAGGAGTTGGTTTTCGTAAAATTCGTTCTTAGCAGATCTCTATTCAACAAAAAAAAAAAAAAAAGAAACATGCTAACCAAATTTGAAATATGTGCGAGTCTGACAGTTCAAAAACAGAAATTTTTATCAAAACACCTCTTAACCCCTCTCAACTTCCCCTTTTGGGAGATGATTTTTATAAAACCCATTCTTTGAAGATCTCTTTTCCATGAAAGGAAAATGCCTGCCAATTTTCAAGTCTGCAGGTCTGTTTGTTCTCCATTTAAACCCTCGCAATGCCACTTAAGGGTATATTATACCTAAACCCCCATTTTAGCAGATCTCTACAGCCAAATTTCAAGTATAAAAGTCTAATAGTTCAAAAAAACGGGAATATATTTATCTCCAATGGCCCTTAACCCCTCGCAACGCCTTTATGGTTCAATTTTTGCAAAACTCCTTTTGCAGTACATCTTTACTTCCTGAAAAGAACTTGACTGCCAAATTTCAAGTTTGTAGGTCCCATAGTTCAAAACCGGGAATGTTTATTTATCAAGCCTTTCGACCCTCGTAACACCCCTTGGGGGCAAATTTTCACAAAACTCTTTTTGTGGAGGATCTCTACTCTATGAAAGGAACATGCCTGCCTATGTATATTTTGAACTATTAGACCTTCATCTATGTAGGTCTTATTGTTCAAAAAGGAAACATTTATCTACGTCTCCCCCTTTAACCCCTCGCAATCCTCCACTCGGGGATCTATTTTCAAGATACTCTTTTTTGCAGTGAATCTCTATTCCAAGAAAAGAACAGCATCCGTTCTTAGCGGATCTCTACTCTATGAAAGGAACATGCCTGCTAATTTTCAAATCTTTAGGTCTAATAGTTCCTGAGATATCGGGATCAGTGAATGAGTGCTTCGCTTTTCTCCTTTTAATTGATACATATGTATACATATATGCATACGTATATATATTAATATTTCTGTGTATATTTGTATATATATATATATTAAAACTATTGGGGTATTTAATAAGTAACTAAAACGGACCGTCATAAGTATATCCATTTAAATATAAAGAAAACAAATAGCAATATCTACATCAAAATTGAAAGCGAATATATATATACATTGGATATTCCCTACTTGATTATCAGAATTCCCAACTTTTATATAGTATTTTTATTGATTATCGCATTCTGAACAAGAGTGTATATATTTCCTTATCTGAAATTTAAATCTCTAAACAATATTTTTTTCAAGTACCTTCTTATAATACATTTCACATACGAATAACTGAGAGATTTGCATATTTTTATTATGTTTCTTCTGATAGGCTTTGACATTTAGTGTTCCGAATACATAACTAGATACATTAGCATATCTTTTTCTATAATTCTGAATCTGGTCCTTAAATTTACATATAATTTTAGACATCAGTAAAATACACATGTAAATATCGTTATAATGTATTAAAACTGTTTCCTAAAATTGAAACTTATTTTGTCAATGAAAAAATATCCTGAAATAAAATTTCGATTTCGACAACTTTTCCAACAATGATGAATGGAGTTTAAATCTTCCAGATATTTTATTTTAGTTTTTAATATTTTATTATTTATAACATTTCAAAATTTTATGATACTGAATTTGAATTCCTAGTCATATTCCATGTTCTGTTAAAAATACATATGATATATTTAAACATTTTTCATGCATAAAAGAAGATAATTGTATTTTTAAATTACAATTTTAATAAATAAGGATAAATTTTAATTATAGAATGATTTTATGCTATTCCCTAAAATATTGCGGTAGTATTTGTCTGGTAAAATTTATTTATAAAGAAAATATGATAATTTCCCTCATAAAGATTAGAAAAAGAATGTTTCTTTATATATACAAGAGAGAGGAGTACAAATAATGGATCTTATTTTAAAAAATTATAATATGGAAACTACTGTAAATATTTCAATAAATGATACATGAATGTAAAAAGCATTATAATAAGTTTTTTTTATTGACAAATAATCGGTATGTGACCCTCTTTTTACACGCCATACGTCCAACCTGCAATCCAGTTCATTCCGTACATTTTGCATCATCACTCTATCAATGGTTCGCAATTATACAGAAATGCTTACTTATGGTCCTCTGTTATTTGTTGTGTCAATTACAAATGATACGTCTTGAAATATATTTTTTCATAACATTTTCCATCCCGTTTTTTCAGGCATTCCCAGATTACTGGGGGAAACTTTCGGAGACTTCAAACAAAACTTTGCCTTACCCTATTCACTGCTTCTTCCAAGACTCTGGGCCGGCCGCTTCTTTTACTTTTTTACACAAACAATCTGTTTTCTTAAATTGACTAGAGCTTTGAAGAATGCTCTTATTGGTTGGGGCTTCTTTTCAGTAGCGATTTCTAAATGCACGTTGCACCAAAATAACTGAAAAAACCCTAATGCTCAAAGACTACTTTCTATCATTGTAGCCATGTTTGAATTTCAATCACAGCGATCTTGAATGTTCTCTTAATCATTGGTGGAAAAGCACTTTGTGTATTTCTCTTTGCATTCATGTATCCCTTTGTGAAATATATGCAGTAATTTCGAAAATACGATTTTTTTTAAAAAAAATCGGATCCATCATTTGTTTTTACCCTGTATATTTCAGATACCAGGGCAAGGAATATATATCAGAATATGAATATAAAAACCTTCGTTTCATCTTTTAACCTTCATTGTGCCTGTCAAATCAGAAATATCTAGAGGTCAATAAATAATATGCATCTATGTATTTAAATTATTTATATTTACAAAAATATATTTTCAACTGATGAGAATGAAAAAGATGTAGTGTTAACGATTTCAACAGGCGAAAAACACTTACAATTTTACAATAGGGTTGAAGAGGATGAAGTGTAAAACAAATTTTCACGTAATTATGAAACTTCTGCTGGTATTCACTTGGAGATTAAATGAATGTACGTTCTAAACACATATTGTGATGATAAAGCAGAAAAGGGAACACTTCATAATACACAATGCAACTCTAGCCTTGTTGCTCATTGTTCCAACTCAAAGCTCATAATCAAGAAGGCGCCATGAAGTTACTTCACGTAGATAAAATGCTCATTATGGTTTTGGGTAAAACTTTTAGAAGTTTTGTATTGCTGTATTGAAAATGCATTTAAATGGTGATTTAAAAAATAATACCTGCGTTCTAAAGCAAAATTAAGTTTAAAATATATTTTTAACATTACTATAGCAAATTCGAATGTATTTGCAAAAACACTTTAGGCATAATTATGTGATAAGACTTTTTATGACACTTTAGGCATAATAATGCGTATAATAGCTTGATAAGATCCTGAGTGTGTTTAATATATTATTCAAACAATATACTCAAATTATAATTAACTAGTGCCTGTTCCTCTATTTTGCATAAAAAAAATTGTTTAAAAAAATCTCCTTTACACTTCATATATTCTAAAGCAGTGGTTCCTAAACTGGGGTCCGCAGAGCCTTAAGGGTCAGCAGTGCCTTTTAGGAGATCCATGAAGGTTTCTCAATTAATGTTAAGAATCCCAAATTTTACAGAATCCGAAAGGCCTCAAGCAAAACTGGAAAGATACACCATCCTAGACTAGATCACTAGATTGTCCCCCAATGAAAAACCTCTAATGGAACATGTATTTCGATCGAGAATATCTCTCAATTCAGTTTTTTTATTATTTGCAAAAATTACAGAGAAATTACTGCAAAGTAATATTTTTTAAAAATATAGTAAAAATTCGTGTGCAAAGATTAAGAATTAAATTCATAGCCTTAATATTATTGAGAGAAACTGTTAAATCCCTCAGCCATATGTTGAGAGGAGGGTTGTTCAGAAACTTGGGAGTCCTCAGTGTCAGACTGATACATAAAAGGGGGCCACGATGACTGAAAGTTCAAGAATCGCTATTCGAAAGTATTTACGAAACTGTTCGAATTAATTCGGACAAACATAATTTTCGTCTCTGAGTTGGTATGTAATTACCACTCATGTCCTAAACCATCTCAAAACGGCTATATATGCCTGAAAGTAGTGTGGTGTATCGACTTTGACTATAATTTACTCGCTTGACTGGTTGAAGTGTATCAATAGTTCAGGTGTGAACATTTCAGTGAGGCAGCTGGTTGTTGAAATTTTGCGTTCAGTGTAATAAGTGTAACATTTGCTTGTTCAAACAAAGATTGATATTGTTCCGAGGAAGCGTTCTAAGATAATCGCTTTTAATCAACACACTTCTATGACTGTGAGAGATGTAGTTACGGCAGTTGGAGTGAGCAAATCAAGTGTTTCAAGAATTTTAAGAATATTTTAAGATTCCGGAACATCCTCTCCAAAAAGAAAAAGAAAATGAGGGAGCAAGTGGAAAACCACCCCAAGAACTGATAAAATTCTACTTAGAAATAGCAAAATAAATCCAAGAAAAGCAAGCACAGAGCTTTGAAACGATTTATTAGATTATGGCGTTGAAGTCAGTACCTCAATTCTACGCAAAAAGCTTGTGGAAGTTGGTCGTAAGGCAACAAGTCCGTGGAAAAAACAATTTCTAACTCAGGAAATGATGGGGAAACGTTTATCATTGGCCTAAAAATACCAATCTTGGACTGTTAACGACTGGAAGAGGGTAATTTTCAGTGATAAAACATATTTATTTGTGCAGGGATACAAATCAAGTGCAGTAAGATGAAGTGAAGGTGATACTCTGTTACCAGATCATTTCAAACAGACTGTAAAACCTCCTTCTAAAGAGATGTTTTGGGGGTTTTCACAACAAATGGAACTGGAAGCTTAGTTCTTAAAGACATGATGAATTTTGTCAAGTACATAAAAATATTGCGCAGTAGGATGGCTCAATTCATGGAAACATTTGACGGAATAGTTCAACATGGCTTGGCTCTTTATCACTGCTTGAAATGAATCCAGACTTACGCTGGAAAATAAAATTCAATTACTTGATTGGCCTGGTAGTTCACCAGACCTAAATCCTATTGAGAACTTGAGGCATATTCTCACGAATCGTTTAGGTAAGATGAATTGCAAGACAACAGAAAAAAACGATAGAAATTTTTGTACAAGGGTCCCTTGATGTTAATGTCAAGAACATTTGAGCTACACTCCTTGTATAAAGACCTCCCGTGTAGAGGAGCTGATGTTCGCTAAATCTGTCGAGTCTCTAAGTCCTCATGTTGACGGGGTATGAAAATTTGGAAAGTGGGTTGACAGATCAAGTGATATCCTCGAATTGCGAAGTCCGTCGCCAATAGCTCTCGCGTTGCTTCTAAGTACGTGATTACTCTTTACTGGTTTGCCAGTACACCGTATGGGTTACAGAAAGTTGGCCGCAACCAGTTGACAGGTACGCTGCACGGGCACTGACATTTTTTTCTTTCTACCATTGATTTGCACAGAATTATTATTTTTATAGTGAAATTGTTAGTGCTAGTTTTTTAAAAGATGCAGTTTGTCCATGGTACTAAAATACTTCTCATCCGATATTTTCTTTGAGGGGGGAAGATGATAGTTTTTCATTGAAGACAGAAATTTAGATTTTTAAAAGATTCGATAAAGAACAGGAATTGGTAACAGGAATGTGCCATTTGTTGCTTGAGAAGAATTGAAAATTGAAAGATAATCCAAACAAAACCGACATTATCACTGTCCTCATTGCAATGTAAGATTTAGTATTACACCGTGCTTCAAATTGTGAGTGCATATATATATAAACTCAAACTCAGTGGCGCGACAGCCCATGAGGGCCAGGGTCTATAGTACCTATCCCAGTATACGTAACTACTCGGCGCTGAAGTGCTTGACCAGATATCCCGATCACACAGGTGGTCAATCTGAAGCGATAACTTCAGTGTTGAAGTCCCCAAGTAAGCTTTTTGGTACTCATTTATCAACCCACTGCAGTAGGGATGAAAGGTTGAGTCGACCTTGCCTAGCCCGGGAATTTATATATATGTGCAAAATATAGTCAACCGTTTGCAAAAGAGGTAAAGACATGAATTTTTTTCGAAAAAATGAGAGAAACTCTTTTTAAGTATATGTAATATTCTCTCTTCATAGCATGATGAGTGTACTTATAAAGAGCAAACAGTTACATTTTTGTGCGTTCCACGATTATAAAATAAAAAATAGTGTGAAAGCTTTAAAATTGAAAATTATTCGCATTCTGTCTTAAGTATTTCGCTTAGTCATATGCAATAAAAAATTAGCCTTTTTTGGAACATTTTGGGCAAAGAGGTTAGGTTAATAATTAACCAATTGATCTGTCTTTAACAACTCTAGATAAAAACAAAAACAGATTTTCTTATTTAATTGGAACAGGTCATACAGAATTCATATAGGCGAGAGACTACTGTCTTAAAGTTCTGTAAAATTTGAAGTAATGTGTAAGTGAACGCGCATTGCAGAAAAGTTATAGTACATTGTCCATAACGCATCTCATAAATTAGAAAACTTTCTAATCTAAAAAATGCTTTTAAGCACTTCATATTCATGAATTCCATATAACTCTATTTCAAAAATTTAAAGCTTAATTATTCTCCGCTTTCAGGAGATTTAATAATTCTATACCTTCAAAACTGGAATCGTAATCTCCTACTCTAAGCACTAATGAAATTCAAAGCTACGGAAGCATAATTAACCTATCATCAATGTCAATTGGTTTTGAAATCGTGTTCAAGCGTTTGAATTGCATAATAAGTTATAAAAAATAGTCTTTAAAATTGTATGCAATATATTAACCGTGATACAAATTATTATAAAGAAATTTAAGCAATAAAAGTTCAGATACACTATAAGAAAGTATATAAATACATATCCCAGATTATATCTAAGGTAGATTTTATGGTGAAAAACTTAAATTCGAAAATCATCAAATTTCTAAAATCGTTGAGAGCGGGAAAAATAACTGAAGAAATGGCATCAACGGCTGACACAAAAACCATTTCACGGGATAGACTTTAGTACTTTTGCTTAGGATTTTATTTAGCTTCACATTTTTTCTTATTAAGACGCAATTAACATAACATACATAAATTATGAGATTCATTTAACATTTTGCTTTAAAAAATATCATTCTGAGTTCAATAAAACTGAAAATGTTTTAAATCTCTGGAAAATTCGTATATTCTTACAAAAAGGAATATATTTACTCATTTTAATGTAATAAGTAAGCTGGAACTTTTTCGAATACATTCATACCTCTGATTACTTTGTGGTTTTATAAATGTGTTAAACCGGGTTTTGCTTTTCAAAAAAAGTTTTAAAACTTGTTCAAAGCATAAAACAATGCTTTGGCCAATCGATAAAGGTGTAAATCACCACACGAAAAATGGATGTGCTCTCTTTCAATTTCACGCTGGTGTAAGTTTGTTTTCCATTTTACAAGCGCGCCATCACTTATTCTGAATTCTACCACTTATTTCGAACTCAGTCTGCCATATTTTCTTATTATCTGTTTGGATCAAAAAGACAAAGTGGTATTTATAATCCTTCTCTTTTCAATAGAAAATATAATTTCATTGTAAAGTATTCGCTACAGGTTTTAGGAATGTGCTAATGGAAAATAGAACATATATGTGGTGTATCCAAGAAAATGGCTTAGTAGCATTTCAAAGCCTCCAACATGAAGAAATTAGATTTAATGATACTAGACCAATAATATTACACAATTTTAACTAATAAAATTACTTTTACTTTGTCCCTTTAAATGAGATAAATATTACAGCAATTTAAACTAGGAGAAATCAATATCATATTAAATAATCCATATTTTAAAAACTTCACTACGTATATATAATATATACATTTTTCAAATAAGTCTCTCGATTATCACATTTTATAATGATCAATAAGCTTGAACTGGTTTTACCAGGTGTCTAACCCACCTAAAACAATGGAAAAAACTCAGATAAAACTAACAAATTTTATGAGTAATTAAATTTAAGAATACTTGTGTTAGTGTATGCTTAAAACTACAAAATAACGTACGTTTAAAATTAGAAAAAAAATTAAAATTAGAAAATGTCATCAAAAATTCATTAATTTTAATATAATTTTTTTAAAGTAGAAAAATACAGTATATTCCAGGACACTGTTTTTTTTCCTTGCTTTGCAAGCAGAATTCTTTTTTGATGGGTAAGATATATAAAAATAAATAGATATTAATTTATAAAAAAGGTATGAATAGTTATACTTTTTTAAAACAATATATAATGTTTATGAATTTAAATTTTGTTTTATATGCTTTCTAAAGTATATTAAAAGATGAATCTCAATTTCACGAATTTTCCACATAAGGAATTTTTTTTCGGGAGTTAACGACTTTGTAAAATAAAGGCCCAACTGCAAATAATTGAGTTTTTAAAATATTCCAGATGGATATGGTACCTAAAACTAAACTATATTAGTGACGCAACAGCCCATGAGGGCCAAGGTTTACTGCGCCTCTTTCAGTTTTCGTGATCTTAGCCGCTGAGGTTCAAGAGTAGATGTTCCAGTCAGGTGGTCAATCTGACGCAAAACCCCAGTGTTCAGCTCCCAAGCAAGCGTGATACTCATTCATCAACCCACTAAAAGGATGAAAAGCCCCATATTTTATGTCCTTCATAAATTTTAACAAACATGACAGTCGCAGTTAATTTTTTTATGATACTGTATGAAATATTTAGCCGTAATGTATGTAATGATGATGAATTCAATTAAAATCTGCAGTACGCAATTCATAAAAATATTACAAATCTTTACCTAATTTTAATTGAGATTTTTTGAAATAGGCTGTCGTTCGTCTTCTAAAAGCATTTTTCAGTTTCGTATCTCTCTCTCTCTCTAGCAAGGTATAAAAGTGCAATTCAATCCTGTTGATGACTGGAGCTCACCAAAGCATAATTACAATTAGATTATTATAAACTTAATTAATTTCAGGAATTAAAAAAACAAGTACGTGAAAAGATATTCTGAGTTATTCTGATGATTTTTTTTTATTTTCGCAGATCGATTTTTCAGAAAATATAACGTTAAGATTTTACGTTTAATTTCGATTAAAAATTGAATATTAAAGAATGTATTCTTCCATTCTGCTTAAGACAAGGGGGGGAGTTTCAAAATTAAGAACTTAAATTAAACTTACCGTGAAACTCAGGGTGTAAAAAGCGCATCTATACTTTCCAGCTACAATTTTTTTAGATCTTTTCGCCGGATAACGCACCCTCTTTTTAATAGGAATCTGAAATGTACGTGTTCAATGCTCTTATGTTTTGAAGTCGTTTATTCAAGATATTATACCGCCAGGATTTTATAAAAATGGTATACTTCTAGAACTACAACACTTCAAGCTAATAACGTATGTCATTTCTTTTAAATAAATAGTATTGCGGTCTATGTAGAAGTCTAATTTTTTTTGTATGTTCATCTTTTTTTTAATTTTTGAAGCTATCATATTATACCCCAGTATAAAACACGCACCCGTAAATTTCAACCTTATTTTTGGCGTTAAAAGAACGCGTTATACGCTGGATTTTATGATAAGTGTTTTTCATAATTTATTGGATATTCTTAAGATGAATTTTTAACGAGTAAATCTATTTCGCTTATCTCAATAAGTTATATATGTTTAATCTCTAGTTAATAGTAAAATTCAAAAATGTAAGTAGTTACTTAAGTAATTTCATAGCGTTTATAAAGCTTTGCGTTATAATTAACTTTTTATAACACATTAATTCTTTATTGCTTTTATTAAAATTAAATATTTATTAATATAAACTATTCGTATAAATTTGATCTTTTACTTTTGAAACCGAATAGTTTTAAATATATTTCAACTACAGAACTCTTTCTTGTTAAAAATTATTTTAAGATCAAGTTAATTTTTTTTCTTACCTGTCCGTACAGATTCTCCTCCTGTGATTATGTGAATAAAGCATTCTGTTGTCCAATCACGTGCAAGAGCCGTACGTTACTTAAGGAGAGCAGGAAGCTGCTGATGAGAATATCTTCCTCTACATTTCCCGCATCCAAGTGAGAACATAACTCCCTCCTCTTCTTTTATGGTGGGACTGGCTGACACAGAAACTGAAGGAAGCGACACCTTCCGGAAAGCGCTAGAACTTTATATCTTAAAAGAAATGAGAAATGTTAATTAATTTCCGGACTTGTCATGAATCTTTTAAATGAAATTAATTTTTTCGCATTTCTTTTTTATCATAGAACATACAATCATCGGACGAAGCTTATAAAATGAGGAATAATGTATACTAACACCGATTTAAATGTTAAAAATTGTTCTTATAAAACGAAACATTTTGTATTTTTGACTGATTAAAAGGAGATCCATACCCTAATTTAAATGCGTTTAACCTTTAAAATTCTTTTTAAGTTTATGAGAGTGAATTTGAAGCCTCGATTTTTTCCATAGAATTCATAAATAAATGTAGTATTTTCTCTTCTACTAAGCATGCCCTTTGGAGAAACTTCAAAAGTGGTATATATAAGAAATTTTCAAAAATTTCCAAAACAACTGATTGCACACCATGTTAGATTTTTCATTAAACCCAAACGTGTATTTTTAATTCCTTTTCTACAATTACAATTCCAATGTAAAAGTAGGCAATAAATATAAGTATTTAACAAATTTGAATTTTAAATTTTGTGTTTCAGATTCCAAGGGTAAAACCACTCTTATTAAATTTCTATTTTTAAATCTTTTTGACCAGTTAATTTTTCTTCAAAATGTTTCCTTAGAAATTTTCTAAAAATTATTTACTTCATTTAACTTTCTTTCATAATCTCATAAATTTTTACGCATAGAATGCCCACTTTTAGAGACAATAAGTTACAAATTAATGTAAATATGTAGAAGCAAAAAAATATCAAATTAAAAATTATTTTCATTCATAAAGATTTATAAAAACTTAATGGCATTTAAAATGCATAATTATTTTTGAAAATATTATATAATTACTACATTAACAATTCCAAACAGTGTTCGCCTTAAGAATATTTATGTTCGACATTTTAAAGCTTAAATAAGCTAAGAGCCTAAAGATTCATCCTCATCTTCTTCTATATCCCAACAGCCCTGAGTGAGCCCTGGACTTCTCCGGAAGTATTCTCTAGGCACCTTTGACTTTTGGCTATTGTTTTCCAGTTTTTAACTTTTAAAATGTTAAGATCTTTTTCGATACAATCAATTTATCTTAGTGGAAGTCTGAACCGAGGTCTATTTCCCATGGATTTTGCCAGAAAGATTTTCTCGCAGCAACGATCTTCATTCCTTCTAGCCCAGTGCTTCTCAAACTTTCGATTCTTGCAACCCAATTTTCAGTCATAATTTCCATCGCGCCCCCCTTTCTCCATACAATAACAATGTATTGAATTCAATAATACAATGCTTTGATGCTAAAGCTACAATTAGACTTTAACATCTTAAGTCACACCGACGTATATAAACGTCTTGGTCAGCTGATACATTAATTGGTCCGGACGCATATATACGTCTTTCCGAAGTACGATATTTTCTGTGAACTTCTGTCTGTAAAATTATTCCGAAAGTTTTGTTATGCGATAAAATTATCTTGACAGTGTTTGCGAAGGATTTACTTATTTCAGAGGATTTGCTTCTTTATTCCTCTTATCCCCCTTCCTCCACCAATACATATCATATGCGCGCTTACATGAAAAAAACAGGGGATTGGGGAGGGAATTGTGTAACTTTTAATTTCGGCATTTAAGGGATTAATTGTAAACCGTACAAATTATCAAGATAAGTGCTAATTTTTGTATAAAGTTTTATGTATGACAAGCCCATGGGGTCACTGGTAATTATTCAACTTGCTTTTAACTTAATATTGTTCAATTAATTATAAAATACATTGTGAAGTACACATACATTAATAAATGTGTATTTTATTTTTTATTTTGTAAGACTGCATTTTGTTTGTTTACTTTCAGTAAATTAATTTTTTTAAAATAATCTTTTGTTTTCGACTTTTTGATATGCTCGCGCCCCCTTGTAGAGTTATCACGCCCCCAGGTGGGCACGCCCCACAGTTTGAGAAACGCTGCTCTAGTCAGATAAATTCTAGACTATTCATTCTAGCCAATTTAAATCTCTGACGAACTTAACAATATCAGGTTGTTTGTAAATTTTATAGTCCTAAATTAGATCTTTTTTTCCATGGTCCATTCTCTTGGACCCCACCAAGAATGCAACGCTCGATATTTCTCTTGAAAATTCCCATAGTTTCCTCATCACATAAAGTTAATGCCTAAGTCTCTGATGTTTAAGTCAGGATATCTAATTAGACTTTTGTAAAGAAGCAACTTAGTTTTTAATTTGAGAAAACTGGATTTTAAATGGCTCTTTAGAACATCATAAAAATTTCTATTCGCAACAAGGATTCTTTTATAAATTTCTGGCACCAGCTCATTTCCATTATATATATCCATTCCCAAATAAGTAACACTATTAACTTTTTCAAATTTATAATCGCTTATTTCTATGTGACTAAGCTGAAAGATTCATTTATTCCTTTGAAATGGGTTACGTTTCTATTAGTAAATATAATCGACTTAAATATGCCAGAATGTACAAACTGGTTAACTTTCGAATTCATCACTTAGTATAGAAACAATGATATTAAAGAATTCAAAACATCAATCAAACAACATCGAGTTGCAAAAAAAACTGGGCCTATTTATACACTAAATATTCCTCTTATCAAGTTCACCCGGTACAAAACAATTTCTCCTAATTTGCGTACTTAAAATGAACTGAAGAGTTACATTAATTAAAGGCTATAGGAATGAGTGTACAAGTATAGAAAACTCACAGAAAAATTCTAATTTAAAGCAATGCATTGCCCTCAAAATTCTAGCGTGAAATTAGAATTGAAGTAATTTAATAGCAATTATAATACAGTAATATCTCGACTTAGCGAACCCGGAGTTGCGTGATATTCCAATATCGTCAATTCGTCTTTTGTTCGAGCAATAACGAGCTCTCTGTATAAGACTTTTGGAAAGAATTCAATGTTTCAAATGCAGTGAGAATCATTGGACAATCTTGGAATGAAATTTCACAAAAAACTGTAAATGGCGTCTAGAAAAACTGCATTGTTTTTTTCCATCACTGAAACTTAGGCGGAATCAGTATCAGAGCTTAATGAAATTCATTACATGATTAAAAGAGTAGTCAATTTTAGTATGGCAAATAAATTTAGAAGTGTATAGTGATGAAGTTCAATAACTTCTGGATTCTCAGAATCAAGATCTGATAATGGATGAGCCCATAGAAATGCATGAGCAAGAGCAAGACATTGAAGGACTTGTCTAAAGACCAGTACTTCAATCAGAAAATCGAATGACAGGATAGGAATTCGACAGAAGGCCTCAGTTTAAATGAAAAAGAACTATAAATTTCGAAAAATAAATACTCCAACCAAGAGTGTACTTTTTCGACAAAGCAAGGAACCAAAAATACACTCTATAACAAAAAAAAGACGCACCAAGAACGAATCATCCGACAAACACAAAAATTGGTGTGTAGAAAGATTATGCGCAGAATAAAAAATGATTGAAATTACAGAAAAATTTAATGGTTTATTTCAGAGTTACACATAGTTACAAAGGTGTGAGCTCAATAAGGTGTTGACCCACCTCTAGGCTGGATGCAAGGCTGTCACACGCCGTGCAATAGAGTGATAAAGCACCCTGGTGGTCTCCTGCGGTATTTCTTGACAAATTTTCTCTAACTGTCGGGCCAGGTCATCAACATTCCCTGTTAGATGCAGTCACCTTCCCATCATATCCAAGTATGCTCGATTGAAGAGAGATATAGTGATCTGGCTGGCCAAGGAAGTGTTTGACAAGTTGTAAGATAGTTCATAGCAACACGCGCGCGTATCGTATGAGGACTAGCGTTATCTTTTTCAAAAATGAGGCCAGGGTACTGCTAAAGGAACGGTAGCAAAGCAGTTCTCAGAATGTCGTCGCCGTACCGCTGTGCTGTAAGTGTGCTCTAATGAAGACCAAAGGGGACCGTCTGTCAAAAGATATAGCTCCCCAGACAATAACTCCTGGTTGAGGACCTGTGTGACGTGCAATAGTAAAAGCAGGATAGGCACGCTGACCTGGGCTTCACCAGACACGTCATCGATGATCATCAGGACACAGTTGGAAACGGAATTCTTCGCTAAACACTATAGGTCTCCAGTCAGCATGATTCCAATATGATCTAGATAAGAATCGCTGTAATCTGGCCCGACAACATGCAGGCTTAAATAGCAGGTGGCGTATTGGTTGATACAAGTGTAAATTTCGCTCTATTAGCCGTCTGTGAATGGCCCTGGGGGACACTCGTGTGCGTGTCGTATGTCTGAAGGTTGATAACGATGGATTAGACGCTGTGACAGCTGATCTGACAATAAATCTGTCCTCTCAATCTGCTGTGGCTCTAGGTCGACCGCTACAATCATGACCCTGAAATCTGCCATTTTCCACCCATTCTTGCCAGTATCTTCTAATAAATAAGCTTCGACCCATATGACGAGCGATTCTCCGATTTGCCCAACATGCCTCTTTCAGTTCAATGATACGACCTCTTTCAAACTCTGACAGTTGCTCGTAATGAGCTCGAATCCCTCGGCGAGTCATTTTTTCAGTCACTAAAGGGTATCCGAAATTGCAATGCAACCGAAATTTTGACCATCAGACTGAAAATCACTTCTTTTAGACACCTACTGAGTGCGCAGATCCGATGCGCTGTAGCTCCCGCTATTCATTTTCATTGGACACCAAATTTTAATCATTTGCATGTTCGGTACAAATGTCTTTGCATACAAAATTTCATTACAATCGAGCAACTCCTTCTTGGTGCGTCGTTTTTGTTGTTGTTGCTATAGAGTGTATTTATTAACATGCTTCTAGAACGTTTTTGGTGGAGAAAAAAATATTTGAGCAGCAAATTATTTTGTTCGATTTCATGAAACCTTCTTTATAAAAAAACTTTGGCTTGTGATTTTGTATTTGCGTTATTTAAGATTTTATTAAACATTTTTTTCCAAATTATTATTTTCTTTCGTCTCTCCCAACTAAAAATAATTTACATGTATTAGGCGAAATTATACCCCGACTTACGCGAATTCGACTTACGTGGTTATCATTTAGTCAAACCTATCGAGTAAGTTCGGGGTATTATTGTACTTTATATTGAATTGTATTTCAAATGGATAGCATAGAATTAAATAATAATTGTGAAGGGTTTTATGTGTGGGTGTATGAGTGCAAATATAAGTCATATGTTTTGTTATATAAAAATCTAACGTAGAATAACTCTTAGAAGGATGTATTTATACATCTCAAATCATCTTATGTAGTTCTGTTTCATTTCAATACTGTTTAAAAAGTACTCTAATTTAGAACATCCCGGAACGGCATTTTTTAGTTTTCTACTAATAGCAACGATATAAGGTTTTTTAAAAAAATTGCTACCACAAAAGTGATTATGAAATGTTTGAATGACCACATTTTATACAATTCTTTTTCTTAGGAAATTATAATAATGAAGGTAAATTGATTTCTTATTCATTAAATTGGTTTATTACTTGGTAAGATTATGAAGTGGATTTCAGCTCCTGTGTCACCCTCGTCATTTGATCATGGATCAAAACTAAGAGGACCATCACCTATATTCCTTGCATTACTTTGTAGTGGTACGTTAATAAATAACACATCAATTGAATTGTGAAAATATTATCTTTGCTAAGCTATATTCAATTTCCCTTAAGTCCTCAGATATAATTTAAATTTCAAGTTGTTATATCTATAAATTTACTTAAAATCGAGATTTCACCTATTTGTTGCACCCTTGTAAGGAAAAAATTAAAAATTTTGAAATTTATAGAATTGCACAGATTTTAATAAATTATATAAATAATTATACATGGACTCAAAAACTTTTTGGGGAAAATGATAAACATTAATTCTATTTTATTTAAAAAAGAATTTTAATCATATAATGGTCCATTATGAAAGTATTTATTGTGTATCACCACAAACGCATCATTCCTTTGAAATAAAAAGAGACTGAAGCACTGTAAGTATTTTTTGTAAGCCTTATACTAAATATTACAGCATTTAATTATTCATTGAGTTAAATGTAAACTATAACTCATTAACCATTTTTATTGACGATATTGATAGCCAACGGATAGAAAATTGAAAGCAGTATAAAGAATAAAAAATATATTGCGGTTTATTTGAAAATTTTAATAACCGCAGCATATATTTTGTGCAAAAAGTATCTGTTAAAATTAAACGTTTAAATAAAATAAAATCAGCTTAAAAATTTACATACAAATAATAAAGAACTAAAACAAGTTTTGTTGCAAACATCTTTTTTTATTTATTTTTTTTAGCTTAAAAAATAGTAATCTCGTGAATTTAAATTTCTTTCAACTAATATAAAAAAAATTGGGGAAAACATAGCTAAGAGCCCATAGGTATATTTGAGACTATAAAAGATATTGCTTTTTTAAAAATAAAAGCATTCAAAAAACTCGTTTTGTTGCTTTTAGTTAAGAACTCATTCACTTAATTACATGTAAATGCTTTAAAAACTGTTAAGCTTAAAAAAATAACTCTTATAATCTAAAAAGTAAAATTCTGAAGTTTTTTAATAGTTGAGAAAAGGTCAAACTACATTCTTTTTTAATGGGCTACACTCTGGCAACTATGTCCCTAAAAATGAGATCTCTTTCATGGTGGCACTTGCTACCAAGTTGTGACGCTTGAAATAATTTTAATTTAAGCTCTCTCTCTCATCGAATACTAAATATTGCCGTATAATTTAATTTTGTTGAGAGTACCAGAGCCAAAATGATACTCAAGAGATAACAGGCAACATATTCATATGACATACGAGTCTGCGATTTTAGCAACATAAAAAATCTGTCGACTCGAACCAGGATCGAGCCCGCAACCTTGAGCTTACGAAGCGAGCTCGCTACCTGTAAGCCACAGAGCCGATAAACTAAGTTCCGATGAATAATGTTAGTTTTGGTCATTAACATGTCTCCTTTCTCTCTATCGCTCTGTCTCAATTCACTATGAAACATTTAAATTGTTAAAACTTTTAAGTTAATTTGTTTGTTATTAAATTCTATATCAATTATATTTAAAATTGCGCATAAAATTACTTTAAAATTAAAAATATTTACTATAATATTTTTTACCTGGCATTATCAATAATTCTCTCTTAATACTATCTTTCAGTAGGAAGAATAACAAAGTATAAATTTTCAAACTATTTCTCCTCTTAAAAAATTTCTCTTCGAAACCGTCATTTTGTTTTGAACTTGATTAAAGCTAAATGTTCGTGACATAAAATTTATTATCTTTGCCAGCTCTTATTCTTTTTTTGGAACTAAAATTAATGTTCAAAGATAATTTAAAGAGCTCATTTTGTACCTGAATGGGTAAGATATATGTACGCAAAACTTATAATTTTTTTCCTAAATCTTCTGTTTCTACCTAACGAAACAGAATACAAAAAGAAAACTAAAATAATATATACTTGATAAAGATGTATTTGAAAATGTGACAGACACACACTTTCACCTTTCTTTCAAAATACCTTGAACATTTTTAATTTAGATCATATTAAGAGAAATTGTTTTAAAAATATATCGTGAAGTTTTATTGGAATTAGAGAATAGCACTATATCATAATTTCTAAAATACTGTTAATTTTAAAGAAATAAGAGCACAAAATTAAATTCCTAAAAGTTTCAAAAGTAAGCCGCATTTCTTTATACACTTAATATGTATTTACCAGATGAAATAAAGATGCATTTTCTGTTTCTGTTTTAATATATTCTAATTCTTTTTTACATTTGGAACAATAACAATAACACCAATAAAATTTACTGTGTACAAGATTTGTAAATAAAAATATCATAATCTGTAAAGAAGAAAATTTTGCGTGTTTGAAAATAAATATTTTAGTCTTTACATTTCGTGTGAAGTGCGTAGCTAACAAATTAACGTACTTCCAAGAAGCTATATACTCGTATTTTACTCTGAGATTTAACAACAGTTTTGTCCTATTATTTTAACTTGTATATCAAAAATTTACATTCTTAGTTTATCTATGTTCTTAGTTTTAGTATAGTTTTATCTATAATTTGTTAAATTACCTAATAGATATTATGGAAATTTCTGGTGTGGGGGGTTGCGTTCGTCCGTGTGTGTGTGTGGAACATTTATCCTTAAATAAACAAGTATACTTCCTTTCATAAATGAAATTACTGAATATTTATTTCCTGATTATAATTCTGTTAATATATTATATTTATTATATACTATTCTTTTTTTCTTATAAAATGAATTGCTTAAAGTCGCTAAAAACAAATATTATGGAAGATTCAATTTTGCATTATACTACTCAGCCGTAATTTTACTAAATATAATTATATTTTCATTCATTTTGATGGTGAATTTAGTTAATCATTTCTGTGTATATATTCACTCAGTCTTTTCATTTTATTTTATTCATTTCATTTCAATCTTTATTTGTCTGTTAATAAATATACAGTGTAATATAAATTATTGCAAAAGAGGATTTTGCTTAAATTACAGAGGGTATGCATATCCTTCACATACATTCCACTTCCTTTAAATACTTTGTCGAGAGAAATGAATCTAATAATTTCAAATACAACACTTACGTGCTCTAACATGCATATTGCAATTCGCATTAAGTTCCCTAATATGAATATTTGCTCCATCCTCTTCATTTAAGGCAGCCTTTAAAACAAACGGAAATCTCTCTATATAACTATTCTCCAATAGTTTTGACAGAAAATACCGGTTTGCAGGGCAGTTCCATTCAGGAATGGAATAATTTCTGTGATTTTCTGGGATCAAGTAATGTTCCCCTGATTACTTCAACGATCTGCCACGGACAACTCTCTGAGGACAAAATCGTTTGCGGGCACCGAGATTAGTTTGCATCGCAATCACCTAAGGAAAACGGGATGTCTTGGCGATGGATATGGAAATTTGGGGAAAAGAGAAGAAATGGGCATATTTATTAATGAAGTTAATATAGAAATATTGATGGAATAAAATTGGGGATGATTAAGAGAGTGCCAATCTTTTAACGCGATTAGTTCAAACGGAAGAGCAGAAGTTGTTTTGATAAAATTGTAAATTATCTCATACAGATACACACATATACATATTATTTCATTTAACCATTTGTTTCCTAATGTGCTGCATTTCGAATTTTTGAAATTTTAATATAAAATGTTGAAAGTGCTATGTGATTTAAAAGATTTATAAGTATATTATTGCAAATTTGCGTGGAAGAAAAGTAGCCGAAGACTCCAATATTTTGAATATTAAACGATTTATTAAAGGACTAGGACAAATTGATGTGTATACATAAAGAAATATTATAACAGATTATTTATTATAGGGCAAAACGCACTCGTTATAAATAACAACATTCCAGAAACAGCTCTCCAGAACAATTCCACTATAGGAACTCAGACTGCCAAAATCTCTCTCTCTCTCTCTTATAGCAGTCAACGCACAAACAGATTCTGATATCACGACTGCTCTCTCTTCTGAACTAACTTGATCTTTGTTTCAAAGGTACTTTATATAGCATCATAATAACTTCTAGAAGGATCCGTCATAGAGCCTTTTCAATGATTCCTTGGCAATACCTTTTTTTTTTTCGAAAAACTTGCCACTAATGTGGTTACCCTGCTCACATCTCCATGGTTGCCAGAATCATATTTTTCTATTTTACACTGGGAAGTGATTTTTGTTTGTATAACTCAATTCCTCTCCCTCTCAATGAAAGCACCGCCGCAGCGGAAAAAACACGCTTGGAGTCTTTCAATATTTTTTCTTTTAGAAACTTAATCCAATAACCATTATTCTTTGAAAGCCCGAATGTTTAAGGGGCTCAAAGATTTTCAATTATAAGAAACTAAAAGTGCAATTATTAAACAAACATATTAATATTAATTTCGTACAAAACAAGAGGAATGCAATGTAAAATATTTGACGAGAATTTTAAAATTCAAAGTATAAGAAAAAAGTCATGACACGACCCGAATTAGTACGTTCTAATAAAATGTATTAATTAACGTAAATTTTTTAAAGTATATTTAACCTTGTCTTTTTGCAATTTAATTTTTATACGTTGAATTTATACGCTTTTATTGCTTATAATCCGTGCGCTCTTTATTTTCTCAGAATACATTAATACTATTTTTTCTTGCTCAAGACACTACACATTCAATTTTGAATTAATTACAATAAAAAATGTTTTATAAAATATGAAATACTTTAAAATAAAATACATAACAAATAAAAATTTCAATTCTCTTATATTGTTACATATTATGTTGCTGAATTATTTTTTCCCCAAATTGTTAGTTTTAACTATTACAAATATCATTTAAGAAAATATTGAAGTATTTAATATATATACTATAATGCATCTCATGGTTTACTAAAAAAAGTCAGTATTACATTTACGTCAATTATTTAACAATAAAAAAGGTATGATCCTTTGCATTGTTCTCTCTACTTATTCACTGATGAAGGACAATTACGTTACTGCCGTATATAACCCTTTATATAAGGAACTTTAACTAGACTGCAATCAATCCTTACCGATGTAGAGCCACATCATTAGATACTCAAAGCTCATGAAGCAGTAATGTATTGAATAACATATGTAATGAGTACGTCCACACAACATAATGTATTGTTCACACTACGAACTCCCGGGATACTGCAAATACGTTATTGACGTATAGGTTTAACTGTGTTGCAAGTCCTTCGTCTTTACGGTAAGTTTAACATCTCAAAATTTAAGATATCAAGGCGTAATTTTTCTCATTAGCTTCAGAATTGCATACTACTCTTCTAGAAAATTGTTTAATAAATCTTGGAATAATTTTCGAGATATTTAGTATTAAATTATGTTCTACGAATTATCTACACAATGTATTGTTATTATCTTTCTCTTCAAATAAAATTGAATATAAATACCGGTATTAGTTTAAATTAGTTTGAGAAAAAAATAATATTTTAAGGGATTGTAATATTTTTATAAGATAATAATATAACTCGCAATTATACATTAAGAATTCTAAAAAATGAAATTCAATGCTAATATTTTTAATTAACTTATTTTAGTAACAAATGAAAATTTTTCATTATAACTTTATTTTTCTGAACATAGCATTTTGATAAAATGCATATCATACAAATCATTTCTAATGCATTGCATTTAACACAACTTTTTGGAGCTTTCCCAGATAAGGAATATTTAATGGAAATACTAAATAGAAAAGACGTGAATGTTTTTTGCTTATTAAGAATGACAAAACCTATTCGAAAAGCATTTCAAATTTGTAACAATACTTAATATTAGCATATAAATTATATATTAGCATATATATAAAGCTGTGTCCTCCGACCTTTTTTTCGCCACGGAACGGTTAACGTTGGATAATTTTAACGCGACTCGCTGAGGGGAAGGGCGTTGATTGCTTATATTTTAGAATGTTTTGTTTTAATAATTTTATTTTAATTGTATTTAAACGTGCCTTCAGAATAAAATATAGCTACACCAATAATGAGTATAAAGTGATTTAACAAGGAATATAAAGTGATTTTCATAAAAAGTAGCGCAAACCCAAGAAAAATATGCCGCAGTAAACAAAATGGAAATAATTTGATGTTTCTTGTGTGAACCAGTAGTATTTGATCCATGGACCGGGGGCTAGAGACCACTGATATAAAGGACAGAAAAAATATGCTAGAAGTAAGTCTACTTTTTTTTGATAATCCAGCTCATAAATTATTTGAAATTCTTGTTACATCTTTATATTTTTCTCTTGATATTTTATTTTTAATAATTTAAAGTAATACGATGAATACGTTTTTAAAACCTGAAAGGTACTTCTGTTTATCTCTATCAATACTAAACTATACTGAAGAAATCCGAAAGGTATCCCAATTGGACTGATTCTCAGCAAGAAAAAAAATTAAGCTCTATGTCTATTTTCTTTTGGCATATTCCAAAATAAAAAATTTAATTAAATATATATAGTTAAATGTATTCTAATGCGGATCGTAATTATATGGAGAAAAAAATTATTAATAATTCTGAACTTACCTATATGCGAAACGGGTGTCCCAGGATATGATGATTAGGAGAATAATTTCAAAATTTAATACTGCCACAAAGGGGTTAAATTTCCGAAAACATAAGAGACTCAATTTGTGACGGGTCTTTACGCGACCTCCACCAACTAATCCTCTTGGGGAATTTTTGGGCTAGCATTCGCGTTTATTTCACAGCCATCCCTCTCAAGAAAAAACCCTGAGATGCAAATTAGTTAGAGTATATAAAGTTATAGTTTAGTAATCAAGGGTCAGGAGGAGTGGAGCATCTGAATGCAGTGTTACTATGGTAAGAATTAGAATTTACGCATCTGGACTAAAGGAAGGATGGATCTTGGCTACTAGACTAAATTAGTGGATCCAGAATTAGTAGGATAGGTTTGATTAAAGCTAAACTAATCTGATTACGTGCGCTTATTCACTTAAGGTAGTTGCTTTCTTTACATCACTCCTAGGGGGCCTCCTTTTATACATTACTTTGTTCTGGAATATTATAATTGATAATAATAAATTAGATTTATCATGGAGTGTCTTAGTTCTGCATCGTTCCCTCCCACAGCTTTAGGTAGACAAGATAATGAGGAAGTGACTTCAGAGGCAAGACCATTACAAATTTTAGTTAGTTGATTTTAGACTCGAAATAAAATAATTTTTCTGCAATATAAATAACTAAGAGAGATCTTTATTGATAATTATAAGAGAATATATAGTGCATTGATTCTCAGCCACTGTGTTGCGACACATTTGTGTGCCGCCAAATCTTTTTGAAGTCTTAATTATTCTCTGACTTAATATTATTTCTCAAATTTAGATATGAAAAAAATTTGAATAGGTATTTAAAAAATCCATTTGGAATAACGGACACATCTGTACGTGAATTAACCTTGAAACTACCTTGATAACCTTGAATGAAGAGGAAAAGAACAAATTTTGCTGTATAATAAACGAGATTTAATTTCAAAACATTTATAAAAGTCAATTAATTAATTTTGGGCTGAAATTAGTAATTATCCCATAATAACCAAAAAGCTTTAAAAAAATATTGTTACATTTTTCTACATCTTATTTATGGGAGCTCGGATTTTTAGCATTAATAAATATAAACATCAAAAAAAGATCGAGACTTTTTAAATGTAGATGACGAAATGAGAGTGACATTATCATTTTTACGACCAAGTATAAGCGAAATTATCAAAAATCATCAAGCTCAAGTTTCGTATTAAATGTACTTTTGTAATTAATTTTTAATTAATTGCTTAATAAACGTTTTGTTGTCTTTTTCGTACATATTTTATTTAACATTGAAAATTATTATCATAAACTATTTTACATAGTGTATTACAGATGATTAAAACTTTTTCAAACTTATTTTATTGTTAGTGTGTCGCCAAATTTCGAAATTGTTAACAAGTAAAATAGAAAAATTTGAGTCAATTCCTACTTTGAATGGATGAATAGAAAGTATTTAATAACGATTGAAAATTTGAATAAGGTATATATATATATATATATATAAAATATATATATATATATATGAATAAGATATATATATAAATATATACATATATATATATATATATATATATATATATATATATGAATAAGATATATATATAAATATATACATATATATATGTATATGTGTGTATATATATATATATATATATATATATATATATACACTCTGTCGCAAAAAATATATGCACCCAGAAGAAATCAAGCTACAATCACGAAACTCGGCAAGAATGTAGTCTGGTAAGAGATATGCAAATGATTAAAATTTCGAAGCCAATGAGACAAGGCTAAATTGTGCTATGCGCATATTAGTTGCGCAACTGGGAGAGTTTAAAAGCATGAGTACGAGCGCCGTACGGCTATCAAACGAATCTGATGACTTTGATAGACGATATTGAGACTTAGGATGCCTCTAAGACGTAACCGGCGGCAGTACGAGCAGCTGACGGACTTTGATAGGGGCCGTATAATAAGCCTCAGAGAAGCAGGTTGGTCGAATAGACGTATCGGCCGCCACCTCGGTCGGAGCGATATAGTAGTTGCTCGGTGTTGGCAACAGTGGATCACAGAAGGTAGAGTGTACCGTCGCGGAGGGTCAGGACGTCCCAGGAACACAAATGATCGCGAGGACCGTGCAATCAGAAGAGTGGCCACTTCGGCACCAACAACGTCGCTAGCATCGATTCAACGCCACTTACCTCCTTCCAGACATCAGTGCCATCAAGAGAAACCATAAGGAGACGATGACCGAAGTTGGCTTGAGGAGCCGACGTCCGCTAAATCTTACCACTGACCCACATCATAGGCAGTGTCGACTGGATTTTGCCGACCTCGGGCAACTTGGAGTGTGACAGACTGGAGACGTGTCGTCTTCAGTGATGAATCCCGATTCAGTCTCAGTGCTGATGACCACCGCACACGTGTCTGGAGACGCAGCGGCCAGCGGTCCGATCCGGCATTTATTGTCGAGCGGCATACACAGCAATTTCACAAGGTGTGACAGTGTGGGGAGTAATTTCTTGGGACACACGATCATCTTTAGTGGTCCTTCAAGGCACTTTGACAGCTTTCAGATACGTGGACGATATTTTAACGCCGATTGTGCTACCCATGCTATCAAGTCGCCCAGGTGCCATTTATCAACAAGATAATGCTCGTCCACATACTGCGCGACTCTCCCAACAATGTCTTCAAGGATATGACGTCCTACCATGGCCTGCCAGGTCACCAGATCTTTCGCCAATAGAGCATGTCTGCGACGCTGGGAAGGCAACTGCAGCCGTCCCGAGATACAGGAGAATTAACTGCGCAGATGCAAAGACTATGGCAGGATCTTCCACAGGGGGTCATAAGTGATCTAATTGAATCGATGCCACGCCGAATTTCGCTTGTATAGCTGCCAGAGGTGGCTTTACTACTTACTGATTTTTAACCTTTTGCAAGCTGTAACCGCTTAATAAAATGATATTTTGTTCTGAATTTTTAATCATTTGTTTATTTTCATATACACTACATGCATACCAAATTTCGTGAATGTAGCTCATTTTCTTCTGGGTGCATATATTTTTTGCGACAGAGTGTATATATATATATATACCTTATTCAAATTTTCAATCGTTATTAAATACTTTCTATTCATCCATTCAAAGTAGGAATTGACTCAAAAATTTTTTCTATTTTACTTGTTAACAATTTCGAAATTTGGCGACACACTAACAATAAAATAAGTTTGAAAGAGTTTTAATCATCTGTAAATCATCTTTTAATCACCATCTAGTAATTGTTTAGCGAACCTATATTTACATTTTTTTGAAATAGATCATGTTGTAAATGATTCTTACTTAATTTATCGTTATATAGATGATATAATAATTTTTGGTAAAAATAGTGAATACAAACCAAATATTACGTTCTACCCTGATTATCTCAAGCTCCTTAAAACTAACTTCAACTCTAATATGGTGGAATTCTTGGATTTAGACTTGCATCTTATTAACAATAATGTAGTCAGTAACATTTTTGACAAAAGAGATTCGTTTAAGTTCCATATAATTAAAATTCCCATATGGAATAGTAGTTTGCATATATCAATTTACAGAAATATCATTTTGAATTTTTTATTTAGAAATGATAACTTAACTACCCACAAAATAGATAAATACAATAATATAAAACAATTTTTTCAATGTTGTTTAGATCATGAATACCCTTTTAATTTCTTAAGAACTTATATTCATCACAAATACATTAACCGTCTTGCTACTTCGAATTCCAAAACCACCACATAACAATAGGATTTCAAAGTCAGCATGTTAGTGGTCTTGCTGTGAAGATTATATCATAACACTCATATCACAGTTTACATTTTTTCCACACACATCTTGAACATCTTACACATTGTTGACAACCAACCAAATTAGAGCCTAGCAAATTTACATTTTTGACAATCAACCAATTCAAATTCTACCGTATTTGATTGTCGTCATTTTATACCTGTCTTTGCTGGCTGGTTTAAAAGTCAGCTCAAAAGATGTGTTTATGCATTTTCGAATTTTTTAACTTGGTGAATAATCGATTTTCATTAATGTCAAGACGCTTGATTCTCCTCGTAAAAGCTTTGTGAGTAAAGAAATTTTGTTAAATTATTTCTTGAAAGATACTTTTCTTATGTAATTGTTTTACCATTTTTCTACTTTTCTTACGTAATATTTTGTGATTTTTCTGCATTAAGAGTTTGGGAGAGTTTGTTACATAATAGTAATGAGTGGTTTTTCATACTCTCTGAGTTATCCAAACTCTGAAGTTTTGTTTATTTTATTTTATTTGGTTTTCCTACCGAGTTGCAAAGGGGGAAGGTTGGCGCCTTCAAACTAGTTTAACCCCACTTATTCGGTCCTAAGTCCGAAATTGCTTTCTGACTCGCTAGGTTCTTCTTTTTTGTAGTTTCTTTTTTTTTTTTTTTTTATTTCTCTATAATTTTGTTCTTCATGTTCAGGTTTTATATTTTTATTATGCTACTTCTTGTTATGTTCTTTATCTATTATTTCTTATTTTTGATATATAATACATATTTCTTTATATATATATATATATTGGAAAAAGAGCATGATTTGTTTGCATTGTTGTAACAATGCAAACCCGGTTTGGCAAGTTTTGCTGAAAAACAGGTTTTCGACGCTAACTTTTGTCTTTGTTTTAACAGTTACATTGTTGCAACAATAGAGACGAATCTAAGATGGCATCAGAAACCGGTAAAAATGAACCCAACATGGCTGTATTTGTAATTCTTTGAATAATTAGTTTCAGTCAAAATTAATTTAATTAATTATAATTCAATTATCGTATTTTTACCCAAAACAATAGTGTATAGAAAATTTCAGATCAAATGAGTGCTTTAAAATGTGAGGAAAAAACCTTTTCAAGTTTTGACACAAGTCACCAAAATGGTCGCTGATTCGCCAAAAATGATGCCAAGGTGGCTGTATTTGTAATTCTTTGAATAATTAGTTTTAATCAATAAATTTTTAATTATAATTAAATTATTGTATTGTCATCCAAAATAATCATGTATATAAAGTTGCAGCTCAAGTGAGCGCTTTAAAATGTATTTTATTAATGATTGAAAATTCCACCAAAATAAATAAATAAATATATAGAGAGAGAGTGTGAGCTAATAGTAGAAATTGAAAAATATATCGCAACAGAAAAATGGTTGAGAAGCACTGGAATAGCACAATGTAAATTACTTTATATTTCATATAACCCCAGCTCTCTCTTTCCACGCCGATAAGTCCAATCCAAGTGTTTTTCCATCTCCCGCTTGATCATGCACTGAATTTCGACAATTAGATTTTTTTTTCTTAATTTAATAGTAAAAATTATGTTAACTGTAACTGGTAGGGGGTTTTCTTGTAACTTTTTAGTAGTTACCCTTACAAATAAATGCTAAAAAGTATTAAAATACCAGTTTTTCTTTATCAAAATTTACTTTGACTTTTTACCATAAAAAAAGCTTAAATACATAACTTAAAAAATAATTTATATTAATTTTTCATACCAGATAACATCTTTTCTGTATAATTAGGTTTCAAAGTGAAAAAATAATTTCGATCTAACTTAAGGTACACACAATTAAATCTGAAGTTGGCCCAAATGTTGTGCAGTATGTATTTAATGTTTAAAACATCATCTCGACAAAAAAGCATCAAGGAATCATATTTTGTGAGTTTGGTTGAAGTTTCATAACTAGTTAAGGTATTGATAAAAGAAAAACAATGTGCATCGGACATTTCCAGCTTATTGCATCTCAAATAAATCTGTCTATATATATATATATATATAATTGAGAAATATTTCATTAATAAGAGATATGTATATTTTCACTCATTTGTGTCTGTAATATTTACTTCAATATTGGTTCAAAGCTTTCATGTTGCTCAATCAACCAGGTTTAATTCAAAACAAATGCAGATTCTCTGAAGCGCAATTTTAGAGTCAAAAATTAAGCAAATAACACAATAGTTATTTATTGAATAATTTTACTAGATTAAGTGGTACTGTGTACTTTAAATGAATAATTTCATAAAGTTGATTTTTTTATAATTATAGAAAATAATTCCGAAAATTATGCCCTTTCAAAGTTGAAGAAGTTGTTGACTCTTCAATTAATAACACAAAACATTTGTGAGAAAAAAATTTCCAGGTATAGTATATAAACATTTACACTGGTGTGCAAAAATTAAGGACGAGACGGTTTTTTCAATATAACTTTGTACAAAAGCTTTTCAAATCAAGACATTTAATACCGTAAGATCCCCAATACGTAAGGACATGTGTAATGTAAGCAACACTTACTAAAAGAGAAATCAGAGGGATAAAAAGAAGCTTGATTGAAAAAGTAGCATGGAGCGCAATGCGACTGAAGGCCGAAACATCCCTGTGATGGGTGTCCAGCAAGAAACATCCGGTCTTTAGTAGGGGATATGATCTCCCTGACTGCTAGGCAGGTTTCACAGCGTCTGCCCATGCTGAGAATGAGGGTGTCAATGAGTTGTTGAGGCATTGCTGCCCATTCGTCTTGCAGCGCCAATCGAAGCTCCCGAATCGTTACTGGTGGTAAGGTACGAGCTGCCAAGCGTCTGCCTAGGAAATCCCATACATGCTCGATGGGATTGAGATCCGGAGATCGTGCCGGCCAATCCATACGTTCAATATCCTCACTCTCTAAGAGCTGTTCGGCAGCTACTGTGCGATGACATAATGCATTGTCGTCCATGAAAAAGAACTGCAGACCCATAGCGCCTCTAAAAGACGCACATATGGAAGAAGAGTCTCGTTACAATAATGGGTCCCGTTGACTGAACCTGCGTCGAAGATGTGAAGGTCTGTACGACTACCAAGCATGATGCCTCCCCAAACGAGAACACCGCGACCTCCATACCTATCCCTTTCAATGATGTTCGAGGGATGATTGCGGCTTCCCCGCTCTCTCCAGATGAGTATGCGATGAGAATCGCTACTCAAACTGAATCTGCTCTCATCTGTAAAGAGTACTCGTCCCCATTCATAGTCTCTCCAATTCCGGTGTTCCCGGCACCATAGAGAACGCCTTCTCCTATGGGCAGGCGTTAAAGGTACACACCGTACAGGGCGTCGTGCAAACAGACCACCACCGTGCAGTCTTCTGGCCATGGTAAAACGCGATATCGGTCGTCCAGTCGCCTGTGCCGTGTGTCTAGCGATTTCTCCCGCTGTCTGCCGCCTGTTTCTTCTGGCCTGTAAGACAATGTACCGGTCATCTGTGGGTGTGGTTCCTCGTGGACGACCACTACTGAACCCCCGGATAGCTGTTTCTGTAGTTTGAAATTGTCTCCAAAGTCGTGAAACGATGCTGGGAGCAATTCCGAACTCTGCAGCCACACTTGTCACACTGCGGCCTTCCTCCAACTTCCCAATGATTCGACCTCGGGTAAAAGCATCCAGATGTCGTCTAACAGATTGATTATTCGCCATTTCTCGCTGAGGCAGCAACTCGGTGTGATTTTAACTGCTATACGGCGTGCAATCTCTTTGCCAGAAATACTGATCTTACACCGACAACATGCTTTATACTACTCAGACACTCCCCCATTACGTCTACCTGCATACCTGCGCATGTGCTACCGTACATCACCTTACTTAATCTCCTGATTGGTCTTTCTGTCCACTCTGCCTCTTCGTTCAGCTGATATACTAATTTTTCGACTTCGCCCTTAATTTTTGCACACCAGTGTAGAGCTATTTGCTAAGGTTTTTAATATTTTTATCTTTCGTATGTGAAACATGCATTCTTATAGTTTTCCTACAAGAGTGATATTCAGCAATATTTAACAATATCTAATATGCGTAATATTTCATATAAATATACATGTTACAACACTTATAATAGTCCCTGTTCAGAGCTATATTTTTAAAATGCTTTTTAAATTATAGTAAATTTTAAATAGAAATGTAATTAAAGCTATTTTTATTAATAACTATTTAAAAATAAAAGTATTTAAAAAGGCATTCTCACACGCATTTTTTTTAATTAACAACTTGCAGGAATTTGGCATATGTAAACACACACCCATAATCTCAATTTTCAAAATAAATAAATAAATTTTTTACCTTTTTTAGAAGAAATATTCGCATTTTCACAAAATACTTGTATTTTATTTCCCTTTTTAAATGAAGTTTTAACATTTTTATATATACCGTAAAATCCGGCGCATAACGCGCATTTTTAACACCGAAAATAAGACCTAAATTTACGGGAGCGTTATACGTCGGGTATAAAAATGACAGCTTCAGAAAAGTTAAGAAAAGATGAGCATTATGAAAAATTAGACTTCGATATAGATTGAAATACTGTTCATTTTAAAGAAATTACATACTGATGGGGGCGCGGATTATTCAGGAATATTCAACAGAACTTCAAAATTTCGAACTCAGTTTGGTGGAATTCGTTTTCTTTTCCCATCACTGAGGGGTTGAATTCCTCGGCAAGGGTGTGAGAAGGCTCCCACGCCTGGGGGGTCACTGGACCCATAAATTACGAGGTGCGTCATCAGATTTCCCGCGCTTCCGAAAGTGCAATGAACCTCGTGCGGTAACTCTGCGCTGGTTCTGGACCAATTAGAGGCAATTAAGTGGACAAGGCAAATAGTCCGCTCTAGGATTTTCGTGTGAAAAGGACGTAAAATAAAACGGGATGCACCTCGATTTGGAGAGAGAGACACACAGACTGAACAGATCCCAGACCTTGAGAATCGAATCCTCCGCGGGACTCCAGGCGTCAACCATGTCCATCCTCCTGCCCCACTTCATCTCTCTCTCAAGCTAAGTTAAATTTTAAACTTGTTGTGTAGTAAATTTATAGTTACTTAAATATGTTATTCAATAAAATTAATTGTTACCACTGTACGATCGGACTGGTAATTTAGTGTAATGTTAATTTGTCAATAGAACTTAACTAATTTTAACTTAAGTCATGATGCGATGTTAAATTAAGAATCTGGGTGTAGAACAGATAAATTAAATGAACAAACTTGGGCATCGCATTAATACCTTATGAACCTCAAAAGTAGTAATTCTAGATGTATACTATCTTTCAAAAGCCTTCTGGGATAATACCTCAAATAAATGACTTAAAAACATAAAAGCAGCCCATACGAACGCTTCAAGTTTCTTCGTCAAAAAGGGGGTGCGCGTTATACGGCGAATATACCTCAAAATTAAAACATGCAGCTTGAAATTCTAGGTGCCCGTTATACGCCGGATTTTACGGTACAAAATACTTCTAAAAGGATAAAATACTTCATAAATTAGTATGTACAAAAAGAAAAGCAGACCGGCAGACACTGGTATGCAAAAGTTACAGAATTAACACATTGTCGTGGTTTTTAAAAAATTTCTGAACCATTTATAATAAAATTTCAAAACATAGCAAAGAAAATATATTTTTCTTTTAACTATACAATAACTTTTTTGGTCTTTCTATTTTATTTCATACAAATTAAAAAATTGATACCTTAAACAGTACTTTTGGGTGTTTTTACTTTTTTTGTGTATTTTAAGGTGAATGAAGGTTTTTGAAACTTGGTCCAGAAAAAACGCCTGGATGATGGATTTAGATAGAGAGAAATATTGGGAGATTTGAGGGAGGTCAATTCAAATAAAGGCAGCAAGATGGCTCAATGGGATTCTAAACATGGTTTTCAGATTACCAAACTATTTCTAGGAGGTCGAAATAATATCAAAAAAATATCATCAGAAGCCAAGATGCCCGCTTCTTGGCTTTAAGTCAGTGTTTCTCAAACTTTCAATACTGGCGACCCAATTTTCCATCATAATTTTTGTCTCGCCCCCCTGTACAACAATAATGTATTTACTGCAATAAAAATGCACTTTGAGAGAGAGACGCTAAAGTTACAATACGATATTAATTATAAACCGTACTCAAATTAATACGATAAGTATATTAAATTTTGTGTATATTTTAAGTAATATATATTTTAAGAAAATTACTTAAAATATATATTACTTAGAATTATGTTATTTTTCTTTTTCTCTAATTTTTAAATTGGAACAGATCGCAAAATGATGTATTTAATTAAAGATTTATTTCCTTCAGCATTCATTTCTCAAAGCACAAATGTTATTAGAAAAATAGTCTAGTCAATGTCGCTCTCTATCATATCCATCACATCTGGCATTATAGGGTACGTTTGCGTGAGTCTGGGCAACCTATCGGACGTCTGCGCAAAACATGTAAAAATGCTTTTCCTGGTACAATTCCAGTCAGTTTTGGTCGACTCGATACTCCTATAGCTACCGAATCTAGCTTGAATGTACATTTTTTTTTAATTTCCACGTTAATTGTAATTCACGGTAATTAAGTATTTACGGCAGTAGATTAAAACAATATCATACATACATTTTTAAGTCGTAAGCAAACATTCGACCATAATAAAGAATCAACAAGTACACAGACGAACGAGCATGGTTCTAAAAATTAAATCAAGGCGATCTTCTCAAAAAATACTTAAATTTTGGATTTACCACTACTGAAGTAAATGATGGAAAAAAAAAGCCCCAGCTCGATATGTGTTAAAACTTACAAATCTGTAGAACAACATGTGAAAGTTGTTTTTAAAACATGTAAAATCATTTAGCTATGTTGGCAAAGAAATTTAAAAGTATTTTCTGGATGAGGACAGCTTGGTAGCAAGTTACGAGTGGATTAGGGATCTATTTCAAGATACTCCAGAAGGGCTCTCAACTTCCGAAGTAGAAATCATAGATTTCACATCCAGTGAAAAATTAAAAGGCAATTTTGTAATAAATCGCTCTTTGAATTTGGGGTAGAGGTGGATGAGGAATTATCTGTACTGAAAACAAAAGCACTTCGTATACTATTACCATTTTCAACATTCTATCTTTTTCAAACCGGATTTTCTGCAGTGGATGCCTTGAAGACAAAATATAGATCTCAGCTAAATATAGAAAAATAACTCTTTAAGTGTCAATTTCTGATATTAAAACCTTCCTTTGAAAAACTTTACTCTACAAGAAAAAGCCTGTGGAAGTCCCTAATAATTATTAAACTTGTTCTTAATTTAGTAATAAGATTGATTGATTGAATATTAACGTCGCACTGTTCAGCTGCACGAGGGCTTTTGACGACGGACCACGTAATTTTGAACCATGGTCAAGTGACGTGGATGACACCTGAGCTGGCACCCTTCTCTCCTAACTACCACACCACACCAACGGGAAAAAGTTTCAACTCTCAACAGATTTAACATGCATCGCTGCCCTACATAGCGGGTCTTTAGTGGTACTGGGCTCGAACTCGTGACAAGGCAAGCCACGATCCGACACCTATACCACTCGGCTACGGCGGCCAAATTCAGTAATAAGAAATTATTTATAAAATACCTTCTTCAATACTGATACATCAAATGTATACTGGCTGAAACACCGACTCTTCGCACGAGTTCATTTTTAAAAAAAATAAAACATTATTCTTGATATAATAGCTGAACTGTAAGGAGAGTAAAACTGTGTGCACAACATTGTATACAAAAATGTAAAAGGATTTTTTTTAGATAAATGCTATAATTGTAAATAACTGTTTAAAAGAACTGTAATTTTAAACCTCACACAATTAGCATTTAGAATTAATGTTAAATTATGAAAAAGAATATAAAATTCCGATGAAGAATAATTGTGTTACTTTTTAACATTTAAAGCGAGAAGACTTCAAAATGTTTTAACCCGGGAGCAGGCGCGTACTCGATACTAACATTAATGGTTGTGCGGGGGGACTCAGTCACCCCAATCATTTGTTTAGAATTATTTTTACTGTACACGATACAAATCGGAATTCTAGTGAATATTTTAATTTATTGAAAGTATACTTACCTTCTTTCAAGGACTATTCAATTCTGTGATGATTTGAGAAAAAATCCAATAAAACTGAACTAAAGTGATTCAAAAGTACAAGACCATAATAAAGGACGCAAATCAGACACTTTTCAATTATCCTACAGAAATGTTAAACCAATCAATTCTTTTCCAAATATCGCAAAACTCAATTATTTACAATTTCCCTAAGCGAAAAGCAAACGCATAAAAGATGGGAGGGAACTAATATTGATAATAACAATACCATAAGATTGAAGGTCAATCAAATGATTAGCAAACGTACTATGCAGCCTGGCTGAAAAGTGAATCATGACTTCCTTTTCTTTTTCTACAACTAATGTACAGTATTTCAATAATAATTACAGCGGTGAATTGTTTATCTTCTTAGAATTTTTCTCAGGGTCTGGGTTTCGTTTTTTCTTTTAACGAGCAATATTTTATGTTAAAACGTAATAAAAAATCTCTCATTGAGGAAAAACAGCAAATAAAACAAAAAATTTTTTTCTTTAATTTGGTTTTGGGATCAAAGATAGCTATTTGATGACGGAAAAAAGCCAGATAATAAATATAAATTATGTCAGTGTTGTTGTTTGTATATTTTTATTATGGAAGAAAGCATTTTGTTTTACTTCTCTTTCCGGTTATTTTTTTTAAAAAAATCTTTAAATTTTCGATACGCTCGCGCCCCCCTTGTAGGGTCATTGCGCCCCCCCCAGGGGGGCGCGCCCCACACTTTGAGAAACACTGCTTTAAGTGTACGGCGCATTGATGTCGATAACAGCTATTCAACTTACAAATGAGTTCTTCAGTGCTTTCCGCAACTCTGCATATCAGTTTTAAAATATACTGCTTCCCAAAGGATTAATGAGGCAAGAAGTTATCAGGAAACTATGCCATCTTACGCACTGCAAGTCACAGGAGAGCCTTTCTGACATGATACAAACAATATCATCCTTGGACACAGAAGCAGAGGACTTGTGGTTTCTTAACCGATGAATCGAAATTATAGTCTGTAAAGATATTTGTGACTTGCTCAAATATGGAAAAACAGGAAACCCCAGTATCATTCCTCCAACACCATAGTGATCCAGCATGATCAATTGACGATATGTGTGCTTGAGACTGATGTTATTGAAAGGAAAACTATCCATCAAGTCTCCAAACTTTAATCATAACTATATACATATATATCATAGTTTAAATAAGTTCCAGTAGTTTCAACATCATTTTCATTTAGTTCTTTTAGAACTTCGATGGACTTAACTATATTCAAACCAGTGCCGGTTTATTCATTGGGTGCATGGGGTAGGAGCCCAGGGGCTCGGAGCCTAGAAGGGCCCTGATAATCTGAACTTAACCAGATTTTCTGGTTATAAATATCGATCCTCCATTGCCAAGGGGGCCTGTAGATCTTCTGCTCCCAGGTCTCGAAATGAGCTTAAATCGACACTGATTCAAACATGAGGATATTGGACAATGGCGCAAAGCACCCCTTACCATGAAAGTTAGAAAAGCGAAAAAGGGGAATACGTGGGATTGAAATGTTTTATTGTTTTAGAAAATGGGTTTCTCTAGATTTCTGCTAATTCAGCAGTTGTTCTCAGGAAAATCAAAAGTTTTCATGACTTGGAAGCGAATATGTTTTATATTTGAAATAGAAAGTTGTAAAAAGTAATATTAAGAAAGCGTCTTTGTGTGTGCGTGTGTGCGTGTGTGTGTGTGCGTGTGTGTGTGTGTGTGTGTGTGTGTGTGTGTGTGTGTGTGTGTGTGTGTGTGTGTGTGTGTGTGTGTGTGTGTGTGTGTGTGTGTGTGTGTGTGTGTGTGTGTGTGTGTGTGTGTGTGTGTGTGTGTGTGTGTGTGTGTGTGTGTGTGTGTGTGTGTGTGTGTGTGTGTGTGTGTGTGTGTGTGTGTGTGTGTGTGTGTGTGTGTGTGTGTGTGTGTGTGTGTGTGTGTGTGTGTGTGTGTGTGTGTGTGTGTGTGTGTGTGTGTGTGTGTGTGTGGTGTTCTAGCCGTTACACTCCGCTAGTTAACGGCTAGTATATATATATATATATCTTCATGATGTTAAATGAGTACATACTTTTTATACAAATTACACAGGTCTGCAAAAAAAACTTTTTTTTAAATTTTTTTGATTTTATTAACTGATCTTTATTTAGTTATTTGCGCTGATTTAAAAAATGACATGGGTTTTTTTTCTATCACGTAAGGCTTGCTACAAGATAAAGGTAAAATATTTGAAAAAAGTACAAAAAACGAAATTTTGGATTTTTTTTTATTATTTTAACATAAACTAAGAGAAAGAAAAACAAAGTTAAATCGCTTAAATAAGAATAATAGTGATACACACACGTGTGTTGAAAATGCTATTATACGTCTTTGTAAAAGCGTTTTCTTTTCCCATCGAAGCTTCTTTTAGTACTTTTTCGGCTGTGTTCTTGTGAATTTTCCCATTTTAACATCCAGCAGTAGTCTGCCATCATGTTGACATTCCGACGACCTTGGTATCCATTTCTTTTATATCCGGATGGAAAACGTTCTTCTTGTTCCTCACTTACAGCCCCAAGATTTTCTGGAAAGTAGTCCAGATGTTGAAATGACTTTGACACTCATGTTGCAGCCCAATATTTTGTAGTTTTGTAAAATTCAGCAACCAAAGCTTTGTAGTTTGATCTTTTTGTTTCAAGAAAGCCTGTTACAACAAGTTTAAATGAATTCCATGCATTTTTCTTTCATTTCCATTTTAGTGATAAAAGTTTCATCTTTTAAAAGTTTTCTTATGTCAGGCCCAACAAAGATGCCCTCTTTTCAGCTTTTAGCATCGATAGACCGAAACTGTTTTGAAACACTCTCCTTCTTTGTCTAATGCTTTCACAAACTGTTTCATTAGCCCCAATTTTATATGAAGTGGTGGCAAAAAGATCTTCTTAGGATCTACTAAACTTTGTCTTTCAACATTTTTAACTCCAGGAATAAGAGCCTTTCTGATTGGCCACGTCTGCTTTACGTAGTGTTGTTTCCTGTCACGGCTATCCCATTCACAGAGGAAACATGGAAACTTTGTGCAACCACTTTGTTGACCTAGTAACATAGAAACAACTTTCAAATCTCCACAAATGGCCCATTTATGGTCAGAGTACCTGAGCTAATTAAGAATAAACTCAAGATTTTCGTAGCATTCTTTCAAATGGACTGAGTGTCCAACAGACACAGAAGTACAGCTTTCAAACTCCTTTTTGACGAATCCATAAAAAGTCTCCATTCCTCTGGTTCATACATAATTTTGAACATTTCCAAAATTACAGGTACATCGCTGCAGAAAACTAGGTCCCCTCTTGCGTAAAAAGGGACAAATTCCTTTTCTCTAAATCGGTACCACGAAAATGAAACACCGGAGTTTAACAAATGTCTTTCTTTAAGTCTAGACCAGTGGTTCTCAAACTTTCACTACTGGCGACCCATTTTCAAATCATAATTTTTGCATTGAATTTTGCAACATAATTTTTGCATCATAATTTTTGCATTTTGTATTGAATGCAATAATAATGCACTTTGGCCCTAAAGCTACAATACGATCATAATTATAAACCGTACAAATTAACAAGATAAGTATGTAATTTTGTATATGTTATACTTTTAAGTAATTTTTTTTTCACTTTTTAGTTCGATTCACTATAAAAGCGTGTTTTTTAGTTTGTTTTAAAACTATAATTTATTTTATAGTTATTTTTACTATACACGATAAAAATCTCAATTCCAGTGAATAATTTAATTAAGAGACTATATACTTTACCCCTACTTCAAGGACTTTTCAATTTTTTCTTAGAAAATTTGAGAAAAATCCAATGAAACTAAAGAAAATGTTCCAAATGTACGTGTCCAACAAAGGACATAAATCACAGACACTTTTCGCTAACAACACAGGAACGTTATTTTCCAGCTAAACTGTCATATTTTGTTCACGTTTTTGTAGTTTTGCTGTTGTTTGATGATCTACAAATAGCATTTTAAACTTTTTCTTCCTTGTGTCTTTTTGACAAGGCAAAGTGCTACATTATGGTTTCATAGTTTTCTTCATAGAGATCTTTAGGCAGCATTTGAAAATTTCAAATCAACTCAAACGTTTCATGTCTAACGCTTTTCTGATATTTACTTTCGCTATCTTGATTAATATGCATTATTTCAGTAGATTCTTCAATCAGTTTCAACTTCCTTCAGTAGGGATCACAGATGCCCATTTTTTTTTAATATTCTTCTTATTTACATTTATAAACCATAATAAGTCGTACAACACAGCAATCAAAACTACAAAATTGTTCATGGGGAAAGTGTAGCATGTTCTAAAAAATAATTGTGTAAAACGTTTTTCATTATGCATTATACAGTGTTTTTTTTCAGGTATAGAAGTTTAAGTTGGCATTACTTTCCAAGATGGCGACCGATTTAACAGCTGTCAAGTGATTTATTCTCAGTTTGGTTTGGCAATTCATCATGAATAGACTCACGCCTGAACAACGCTTTCAAATTGTGCAATTTTATTTCGAAAATAATGGTCGATTTTCATAAGCGAATTTTGTTTAGCGATGAAGCGCACTTCTGGTTGAATGGCTACGTCAACGAACAAAACTGCCGCATTTGAGTGAAGCTAATCCACAAGTGTATGTGAAACACCGTTACATCCAGAAAACTGACTGTTTGGTGCGCTTTATGGGCTGGTGGAATCCTTCTTCAAAACGATGAAGGCCACAACGTTACAGTCAATGGTGATCGGTATAGAGCCATGATTACTAACTTTTTCTTTCCTGAATTGAACAATCATGATGTCAGGAGCTGTGGTTCCAACAAGACGGCGCAACATGTCACACAGCTCGTGCCACAATCGATTTATTGAAAGACACGTTTGGTGACCGCCTAATTTCAAGTTTTGGACCTGTGAATTGGCCTCCAAGATCTTGTGATTTAACACCGCTAGACTATTTTCTGTGGGGCTATGTAAAGTCATTGGTCTATGCGGATAAGCCACAAACGCTTGACCATTTGGAAGACAACATTCGCCGTGTTATTGCCGATATACGGCCACAAATGTTGGAAAAAGTCATCGAAAATTGGACTACATCCGAGACAGCTGTGGCAGTCCTATGCCAGAAATCATATTTAAAATGTAATGCCACAAGATTATCTTTCGAATAAAAAAAAATCATGTCAATCAAATAATACATCGTTGTTTTATTGCAATTTAATGTTCTATACCTCTCAAAAAAACACCCTTTATGTTTCAGAATACTCATGCTTATCCATATATCATAAAACTCTTTCACATGGAAAAAGATGAAACAGAAACATGTTATATATATTTACAACTGCCGTAAAAAAAAGACGGAGATAACCATCCAGTAAGTTTGAAGGTCAGCTAAAGTAATACTTTAGGTTGGAAGAAACGCAATAAAAAAATCTCTCGTCGTTTGATATCGTTAAAAGAAACGTAAAAAAAAATATCTCATCGTTCTCATATTGACCGCAAAGCAAACAAAATATTTTTTTAATTTGGTTATAGGATCAAAGATGGCTAATGAACATTTGAAGTGGAATCTTTTATTTTTGATGATCACCAGATGATAAAACTAAATTATATCAGTGTAAATTTGTATTTTTTATTATGTCAGAAAGCATTTTGTTTTACTTCATTCCAAAAAATTATTTTTTAAATCTTTTATTTTGAATATGCTCGCACCCCCCTCGCAGGGTTATGCACCCCACAGTTTGAGAAACACTGGTCTAGACCCTAAAACTTCCGCTGTGTCGTTTGGGAGGCCCAGATCTCGTACTAAGTCGTTCAAATCTGATTGAGAGAAAAGTTCAGGGTCATTTGTACCTGGATCATAGCCATCATCAATATCGCTGCTAATATGTGATATTTGGTCTAAATCGTCTAAAATACTGTCCAGGGTATCCGGAGATGAAGGAATAGGCAAGTCAGGTCCATGATGGCTGGGTATGAAATGTCCTTCCTGTTTTTTAAATCGAAACCTTGCACTGAACAAGAACAAAAATAACAGTCTTCACTGTGATTTTTAGGCTCTCTCCAAATCATGGGTACTGCAAAACGAAATGACTTCTTACATTTAAACCATTGTCTCAGTTCTTCAACACACACTACATGGGGCGCCCAAGATTTATCTTGGTCCCCTAATTTAATACCAAAGTATGCAAAATACACCTTCTGAACAAAATTAGAAATGTTCCTTTGTTGCTTCTTAACGGTTTAAGACCCACAAATATAACAGAAACAGTTAGGAGAGTTAACGCATCCTCTAGTAGCCATTTCTTTTAAATACCGTAGCACAAAACTGTTTGATGTTTACACCACAGTGGCTAGCTCCACACTGAGTCACTGACTGCAACCAAGGTCACGGCGCACGACGCCTAACAGTCAGTAGGATGGAGGAGGGGGCAGACAGAATGAGACATATCTCGTTCCAGTAGGACATATCTCGTTCCAGTAGGAACTGGTATTCCGAGTTTAGACTCATTGTCACATAGCAAATAAATAGAATAAAACTGTGTTTGTAAATAACATACATTGTTTAGTAACCTATTCACCATAAAAGATATCCATAATTCAGACTAAATTCGCCAATTATATTGGCTATAATATTGAAAAATCGTACGCATACTGGACCTGAAACCCCCTGAAAATTAGAAAATTTCAGATGAAATTTGTGGCTTATCAAAGGGTGGTGGAATTTTTTCATTGTTTTTCCCGTAATCAGCACAAAAAATATAGTTAAACCCACTAGTTAAATATACAACAATTTTTTCATCGCAGTCCTGTGTTATTAATATCTGTCATAGCGTTAAGAGTGCAGTTTTATTGAAAAACTTTCTTATAAACCATTACCTCTTGATTTAATGAAGGAAGGATTTGAATTTCTAAAATTGAAATAGAATGATCTTTTACGCTCCCATAACTTCTCCCTTAAAGTGGATTGCCGAAAAACAAATTTCTCTTCTCAATAATATAAATATTATTGCCAAATTTCAAGTCTAAGTCAAATAATTCATAAATCCATACAAAGTTTCATTACTTTCGATCTAATAGCTCGAAAGTGGGAATTTCTTTTTATTTATACTCCCAAGAAACTCTCCGTATCCTCCTTACAGGAGTCGATTCACGCAAAACTCATTTTTAACGGATCTCTACTCAATGAAAGAAACATGCTTACCAGATTTCAAGTCCGTAGGTCTAATATTTCAAAACGGTAACAAAAATCCATAATGTTCCTAAACATCTCGCAATTCCTCTTGGAGGTAATTTTCACAAATTCCCTTTTGTAGGGAATATATACTGCGTGAAAGGAACACTTGTGCCAAATTTAATGTTTGTATGTCTCATAGTTAAAAAACGGAACTACTTATTTATATCGCCCTTTCACTCGTCGCAATATCCCTTCCTTCTTGGCGGTCGATTTACGCAAACCCCATTTTGTAGCGTGTCTCTTCTCCATAAAAGGAACATGTCTGGTAAATTTCAAGTCTGTAGGCCTAATAGTCTCTAGCCTAATAGGCCTAGTAGTCCTATTTATCTCTAAAGCCTTGAACTTTTTCCAACCCCCCTTGCAGATCGATTTTCATAAGCCTCCTTTTGTAACGGATCTTTATTCCATGAAAACAACATGTTTGTCTAATTTCAATTTTGTAGGTATAATAGCTCCGTTTACGTGAAAGTTGAGTGAAAGAGACGCTTTTGTCCTTCATATGTGTATAAAGTCGATATTTTAAATTGTAAATATTACTTTAATACTTCAATTTTAGAAAAATTTTCTTTCACATAAAACCAATCATATTTTGAAATAAAAAAATACATCTATAAAAAGAGTATGAGATTAATATTTTATTCCTCCAAGATACAACAAACATAAATCCTCTGTATATTTCGATTCGAAATTTCATAGAAATGATGTTCAGTTTCAGAATTCTTTAGAAATTTCTATCTTTTCTCCTCCAGCATTTGGAACCAATTGTATCGTTACATTGAAACAATGATTTAAAACGAAGTAAAGCTCTCAGCCAGAAATCAGGGGCAAACAGAATGTTTCAAAGTTAATATTTATGTTTGAATTATCGTGTGCCGGTTTGAATTTGAATCGTTACGAAGTACTTGAAAGTTAAGCACACGATGTATCATTCAAACAAATTACGCTGGTTTCCATAGTTTACGCAACAACCTGAACACTAGTTCAGGTTGTTGCTAAACTCAAAATTATCAAAATCAACTCAAAATCAAACTCAAAAAAGCTCAAAATCAAACTCAAAAAAACTAAAAAAACTCAAAATCCAGCTAAAAAAACTCAAAATCCAGCTAAAAAAAACTCAAAATCAAACTAAAAGAAACTCAAAATCAAACTCAAAAAATACTCAAAATTAAACTCAAAATCAAACTTAAAAAACTCAAAATCAAACTCAAAAATTATTCTAGCAAATTGAGAAAACTTAATGATAATACTTATCATACCACATTTAAAATGAATCCAAAGAAAAAGTTATACCTAACATTTACATTTTGCGATTATAACGGGAACATAAAACATCGTTTTCGAACACATAAATTAAATGCCAAAATAAATTCCAATGATAAATTTATTCATCCTGAAGAGCAATGTAGGCCAGACATTGATGTATCACGCTATTTTTGATATTGGCAATTAGTTGCACAAATAGCACTACCCATTGAGATCACGTAAAACATTTGTAAGCCCATGTATGATTTGGGGAATGGATTGAAGTCCAGCAACGTGCTTACCGAGAGTTTCCCACGCATGTTCAATAAGATTAAGACTGGTAGAGAGCTCTAACCATTCCTTTTGGATTATCGTTTCTTCTTCAAGAAATTTGTAAACGAAGTGAGCAATGTAAGGGAGGTACATTTTCTGCTTGCAAAATAACGGTATTACTAACTTCGATAGCTTGCGGGCAAACGATCAAGTACTAGCGAACACTGAGAGGCAACCTGCACAATCAGCGGAAACATTGTTACGAATTTTGAGTAAAAAATAGTGTAAATAATTTATATTTAGATGTGCGATGCATTTATATTACTCTTTGTTTTATATATTTAATGTTAAATTTGTAATATTCACAAGCAACGCCGGCATTACGTTATAATTGCCGATTCAATGGGAACTTGATGAAATCTTCGCGATAGATCCAAGTTTGCATCATTTTTGGCGACCAAGTTGTTTATTTGGAGAAAATTAGTTGTGAGCAAAACAGTGGAGAAACCCACTAATTTCACGATCTATGACGCAAGCAGATCTTTTTCGAAGGATCCGCTTGACTTATAAATACGGAGATGCTCACCGACTGGTCAGTCTTGTTTCGACCAGCGATTAGTGAGTATTGTTTTGACTAGCGATTAGTAGACTTGCCTTGACCGTGATTACTGATTAGCTCGGCTGTTGAATAGGATGAGTGGTGCTTATGGATAATCTTTTGCATACGTCTATTTTAGACACTGATAATTGTGTCTGAGTGTTGTTGAAGTTGTAAAGATCTTCTGAAATTTATTCTGCGAATATTGCTGCTGAATCCTGTATTTCAAGGATTGGATTTTTGACACAATAAATTCTCATCTCTCTAAAAGAACTGTTTTGCTCTTTGCGACGGATTTGCATAAAATCCTCGAACCCCGATTAACGTAACAATAAATTTGTCTGTGCAATAATCAAAACATATAAGAACGCAATCTCCTGCATAAGAGTCCCTTTTCTTTGATTTGTGTACATAAATACATTGAGAAAATACTCAGGAAAGCATAGCGGGACATCCCCTCTCTATTGGTTTTCAGTTCAGTTTATATAACTACGTGTCCAATTCAAATCTTTTTTTTTTCTTTATGCAGCCATCTACGAGCTGTCGTATTTGATATTTTCTTTCCTGTAGCAGAAACAAGTACGGATATAAGATGAGATGGATTTGTATAATTATAACTATTGGCCTATCTTCAATAGTGTTTAGCGAAACTGAACAAGTGGTTAAAAACATTAACTAATAGTGCCACAACTGGCACTTAACAAACTGCTGGACATTAGCCAACTTCAAACACCAAACTGTCATTCAACTATTTTCAATTGGCTTAAGACTCAGTTATTCTAGCAAATAAACCTTCTTACATTTTAATAATCTCAAAATTTTCTATACATCGCCATCCCTTGAATAGTAATTTTTCCTTCAGTATAACTAGTTCTAAGTTGTATCATATTTACGTAAATCAATAACAGAGCCTCTGTTTTGCATGTTGCTATTCGATGTAGCTTGCTTTTGTTGCCTATCCAAATTTTAAGAATATCGAATAATTTTAGTTGATTTATATCACGATTTTTCAATTTGCTTCTTAATTTTCAGAAATCAATGTACTTTCCTCAAATTTTGAGCTTAATTATTTTAATATTTTTATTCTGGAGTACTAATAAGAACTGAAATGAAATTATTTTCAGTTTTTGTAACTAAAAGAAAACTTATATGTTTCTGCAGTACAATAGAGTTATTCTTATAAGAGAGTTATACCTTACTCAAATCTAATTCATTTGATTCTTCACCAAAATGTTTATTGCTATTACTAACTACCAAAATTTTAAATGAAAGCAAGGTATTCTAATTCTTAGAACAAAAGTAATTTGACGATATCCAGAAAACTTTTATTCGCAAAGTATAAGAATTTTTATAATAGTGAGAATTAATTATAATTCATTTCTGTATGTTGCGATTTTTGTATAAATTAAGAATTTTTCCTTTTTCGTCCTTTGCATCGAAATTTATTTAGTTAAATATTTTATTATTTACTGTTCGCATCCCTTGAAAAAATTTGTTCCTCTATTTTAGGCAACACAAATAGATTTTTGAAAAACAATTTAACTGTGAAGAAAAACTTCATTCAATCATAAATTTATTTGTTGGAATATTTAATCTACCTGATCATTGTAGGGCATATATCTTACCATTCTCGATCCTTCAAATAGGGCTTTTGCCAAATTTTGTGTTTAATAAAAAAAACTAAACAGATAAAAAAGGCTTCCGAGAAGTGAGCCATTCATTTTCTTTAACATTCAACACAGTGCTTTAAAATTTCTTCAACAAGACTTCATCTTAAAATCATTACCTAGAATTCGTGGAAGCCATGCATTTATATAAATCAAAGTTCCCGAAAAAAGTGACCACCATCGATCAAATAAGTGGAAAAAGAAATCATTTGTAGCTACTGCATTCGAAAATATTTTTCCAAATATTTTGGAGAAGCATAAAACATTTTTCAGAAAATCCTTCAGCTATCTCTACTTATTTTTCATAAAAAGAAAAGATTACATTATGAAAAAATAAATATAAGAATGAGATAAGGTAATATATATAAAAAATAATATGAAATTATACCAGAAAGAGAAAAATATAAAATTGTACGAGAAAAAGTAGAAACTAATAAGTCTGCATGCATTTTTACAACTTACGACAGCTATCGATTTTTACTTATAGATAACGTCTCAAAACATGTCATTAGATTCATTTCTTTTGCATATTGCTACTTTTTGCCGAATAAATTAGATTCCTCTGAAACATAACAGGAATGAGAGAAGAAATTAAATTGCTAGTGGGTACTCTTCATGCGGATAACATTGTTGTCATTTGCTGTTATTTTAACCCTCATTTAATGATTTGTTATCACTTTTTTTATTTTATTTAATGTTATTTGCCAATCTAGGATTTCAAATCTAATAATATTAGATTTTTTTAACCAAACTGTTGTGGGACCCCCTGGGTTCCAACCTGGACACCAAGATTGAATTGAGGCAAAGAATTACCAGACGACATTTTAACAATAACAAATAATTTTTTATTCACTTGAATCAATTATTAACCTTCTAAATACAAATAGGAATAATTATGTCTACGTCAATGGGATTGAACTTTACTATTAAATTAAATCACGAAATATGATACTAATCAACTATTAAACTCAATAACGAACGGGTTTACCGGAATAAGAGGACCGAGAGATGCACGCAATTTGAATATTACTAGCAGTCATTAACTTTACACTATATCTGTTAATTATTTACTCTTATCCTATAATTGAAGTTTAAATAATGCCTGATTTTTACTACTTCACACCTTTCCAGTCGGCTCAACTTGCCGAATGTAGATCGCTTCCTGACAATCAGCCCGAAACAAATCACACAATCAACGTTAATCTTCTTAGCTCTCGGTCTATGTATCTCTTGGCTCAATAGCCTCCTCCGCTAACCTACAACACTCTCCTTATATACTTTGATTCATTTGCATATCTTGTTTTCTCCTTTTAGAGTTGATTGGAAATATACGTGAATTTACAATCCCCAAAGACGCCCAAGAGTAATAGTGATAAAGTGCCGTATAGATTCGTCACAATGTTACTTTTCATAACTTGTGTCTCAAAAATGAAACATCAGTGTAGTAGAACGTTCTAAAATGCTGGCAAATATACAGGGTGTCCCAGGATTCAATGATCCAACTATAGGGGGAGATAGGGGGCATCACAAGTATTAAGATCTGCAAAGATTAGTCGAAAACTTCATCGTTCGGAGCTAGGTGGCGTTGTTCACAAGAGCATTTAAAGAAACAGATCTGCATGCCATCATGAAACAAAATGTGCTGAATATCATTCGAAGGGATCCAAGTACCATGTTGGGAGTTCGAGTCCCCCGTGGTCCACCCTTACTGTGCCTATTACCGCGTAATGATCCATATTCACACAAATTGTGATGCAAATTAGCAAACATCAGGCGGTCCTGTGCATGTCTCTGTGTACCTTTCACGATACAATATTTCTGCTGATCGTGGGTTTCCTTGTACCTATTCGTAAATCTGGTGCATATCTGCCAGTTCCATGTTTGTAAAACGTTCCATACACCTTTGCGGGCTATGGCAGTTCATATGACTGCGGTAATGCAGCAGGTCTGTGTTCTTCGATGCTCCTGCAAACAACGCTACCTAATGCTGAACGAAGACGTTTCCGAACATGGGTTGCTATGCAAATCTGAATCCTTGTGATGTCCCCCACCTCTCTTTTAAGTTTGTTCCAATAATCCTGAGACACCCTGCATATATATGTTTTATTTAAGAATATTTTTTTAAGTTGCTTACGTTTAGTTACATAAGGTGATGTTTTCCCTCGCTTAACACTAACTAGTGCATTTTACAAAGATATGATACACTAAAATGGATATACGCTATTTGGTGAGATTAGTTATCATGCTACCTGTCGAAAAACAACAAGATTAGCATTCCTATCTACATGAAGAGAAAATATGCTTTAGAGCAGGTATGTCAAACCCATCAACTACCGAAAGCCATATCAAATATTATATAGTATTAAATCTTGAGCAGAGTAAAATGAAAAAACTGGAAATAAAAAGGAGACGTAGATTTTATTATAAATGAGTCAAAATAATAATACATATAATACAAATATATTACAAAACACAAAAAGAAACACATTTTCTTTTTTTTCAATTTAATATTATTTAAATAAAATAATACCTTTTTTTAAGAAACTTGGCTATGTTTTTCCCTAACTGTTCAAAATTTGGTTGAATCTGTTAAACTATACTTACTTTTAAAATTTCTAGCACACATTTATCTCTGTTAATCATTCTGCAGCTTTATTATTTTTTAAAAGTTTAAAATAGTTATTCACTCAAGTATATGCTAACGAACATATAAGAAATACCTTTAACTTCTAATAACACATTGGGAAATCAGTCTAGTGATAAATACTTTTAGAAATCCCAACATTCATATATTTTTGTTTCGATACGGAGTCGCACTGAATTTCAATTAGTTCAAGTAGTAAATTTTCATCAACACAATTTCAACACCAGTAACCAAAGGAGAAGCAGATAACAGAGATTGATTTTCACTGTTCTTGAAATCCAAAAATCTTCTTTAGAATTCATTTGATATCAATTTAATTCGGCTAATATATCCCTAAAACTTCGATTGAGGTGATTTTTATAATAATAATTGGAAAATTGAAGATGAGATAAAGTTTTCTTTTTTTTTTTTTCTTTTACCAAAATATAATTTTTGTTTCAAAACGTTGATAAGGTGGTAATCATATCATGATTGATAACATGAGATTAAGTTAACTAGGGTGGTTTGTGATATTTTATCCATTGATCGTCCTTTAATATTTCCCATTCATTGTTCTTGAACTCTAAGAAAAGAGATAATTTCGTTCAACAATTGAAAGAATTGCTTAATAACTGAGAAGCCAACTCTGTATAATAATACAGATTATGGTATTTCGCTTTCTATATCTTCTAAAAATTTGCAAAATTGTAGGTAATTAAAACCAAGTGCGTGGGTATAATTTACAAATTTAGCAACGTTTTTTTATCTATGTATATAAATAAGAAAAACAACTCACTCGCACATTCATTCACTCACTCATCACGATATCTCCGGAACTGTTAGAGACTTACAGACTTGAAATTTAGTAGGGATGCTCCTTTCATGGAGTAGAGATCCGCTAAGAACGGATTTAGCGGATTTAGCGAAAATCCACCCTCAGGGGCGTTGCGAGGGTTTAAGGGGCATTATAGATAATTATTTCCGTTTTTGAACTATTAAACCTACAGATTTGAAATTTGGCTAGAGTGTTCCTTTAATGGAGTAGAGATCCACTGCAAAAAGGGTTTAGGTAAAATCAACTCCCAAAGGGCGTGATATATAAAAACTCCTGATTTTGAACTGTTTGACCCATATACTCGAAAATTGGTAAGCAAATTTCTTTTGTTGAATAGAGATCCACTAAAAACATATTTTATGGATATTGACTCCTATGGGGGGCGGGTTGTTACTGGGGCGTATAGATAAAACAAATTCTCGTTTTTGAACAACTAGACGTACAGTAACGAAATTTAAGATGCAGATTTCTTTTGTTGAATTGAAATCCGATAAGAATGGGTCACATGGAAATTGACTTTCAAAAGGAATTATGGAGCTTGTAGATAAAAAAAATTCCGATTTTGAACTATTAAATTGAGACTTGAAATTTGGCAAGCATGTTTATTTTGTTGAGTAGAGAGCCTCTAAAAATTAGGTTTGTGAAAATTCGCTTTGAAGAAGGGAGCAAGGGGAACGTAAAAGATAATCCTACTTCAACTTTAGAAATTATTATTTGGATGTCCATTCCTTTTTTTAAAAGAAAATCAAGAGGTGAGAGTTGTAAGAATATTTTTTAAATGCAAACCATATATATGCTAGGATTTAGATATCAATGATTTTTCTACATATACGGCGCGATTTAATATTAGTGTGACCGATTTTAAAAGCATATAACTATTTATAGTGAATTTCTATCGCTTTACAAGTGGTTTTATTTTAAAAACGAAACATTTAAATTATACTAATCTAAATATTTTTATTAGTGAAAGTAAATTATTGTACCGAAATATCATCCTCAAATCCGGAACAAAATTTTTAAGACTTTTGAAGGATGTTTGTTGAAATTCTGTTATAAATAGAGCATTCAAAAATCAAAACAGACATTTTTCTAATATATTACTATCTAAACATTGAAATGAAATAAAATTTGGCTCGCAATCAAAATCTCCAGTAAAAAATTGTGAAAGAAAGGAAGTCCTTTATGAAAAAGAAAAAAAGTTGAAGAGAATTATATATTGCTGTAGAAAATCTTCTGCTTCAAATAACTTTGACAAAGAACCTACAGGTATAGCAATCAACAATTTGTTGTCAGATAAAGAAAATTGGTTATAAAAAAGTGAATAAACCAGTCTGTCATCAAATGTCTGCAAAGCCGGTAGAAAACGAAGAAAACACTCTTGGCCTCTGTATTTAATGTTACGCAAAAGTATATACAAAACATGAATAACACTGTTTCATCTATCATTTTCAACGGGCGAAACGAAGACACAACAAATTTCACGCGAAAAGTGTCGCAAGTCCTTTGAAAAGGCAAATAAGCTGTCAGGTGTTATGGTATGAATGAAAATGTCCTCTCAAGGCTTAACAAAAGCATTTTTATGTAGAAACAAAGGCTAAAATTGATTCTACATATTATCAGCAAAAAGTTTTGAAGCACATGATCAAAGAAAGTAAACGTCTTTACCTCCGAGAAAAGTTTTTTTTCATCAAGATTCTGCATCATGTCATACTGCAAAATCATCTATAAAATAGCTAAAAAATAATAATAAATAAATGTTCTTCCCTATGAGAAATAGTTATCATCACCCCAACTGTGCTCCTTACGAATATTTTTTTTTATGGAAATACTTAAAAAAACAATTAAGCCAGTGCTTCTCAAACTTTCAAAATTGGCGCCCCCCTTATCAATCACAATTTTTATCGCGCCCCTTATACATTAATAATGTACTGAATGCAATAATAATGCACTTTTTTTACGCTAAAGCAATAATCTTAATTATATACAGTACAAATTCATGACATAAATATTAAATTTTGTATATGCTGCTTTTAAGCAAAAAAAAAATATTAAGTAATAGGATAATTATTATGTTTTTTTCCTTTCTCTAATTTTTAAATTGGAATATATTGCAAAATGCGGTGGCTACTTAGAAGGCAAAATATAGATATCAGCTTTTTTTTAGAAAGAACTCAGTGGATCAATTCCTAATCATATATATATAAGCATTCCTTTGAAAAATTTGCTCTGTAAGACAAGCCCATGGAAGTCGCTAATACTTATTAAACTTGTTCTTAATTTAGCATTAATTAATTAGTTATAAAAAATACTCTGTGCAGCACTGATACATTAAAAGTATACCGGCTGAAATACCCGCTATTTGCACGATTTCATTTATAAGAAAATAAAACATTATTGATATAATCGCTGAATTTTAAGGAGAGTAAAGCCAAGTGTGCAACAATGTTTACAAAAATGTAAAATGATTTTTTAAAATCATTGCTCAAATTATAATTAGTTTTAAGCGAACTGTAATTTTAAGCCTCACAGAATTAGCATTTAGAATTGATGTTGAATAATGAACAATAATATAAAATTCCGATGAGAAATAATTGTATTATTTTTAATATTTAAAATGAAAAGACTTCAACATGTTTTAAACCTGGAGCAGGCACGCACTCGATACTAATGGTCGAGTGGGGTTATTGAGCCACCCCAATCTCTTTTTTATAATTATTTTTATAGTACACAATAAAAATCGTAATTCCAATGAATAATTTAATTAAGAGAAAATATACTCACCCCTACTTTCAAGAACACAGAAAATATTTCGGAAAAAAAGTTATCACACGGGAACTCAGTCAAAACAAGTACCTTAAGATTGTAAAAAAACGTTTGTCACTCCCAAAAAAGAGGGAGATATGTGACAAATATATTTTAGTTCACACGTTAAGACTGTCAAACAGGAGGATAGTGTCAGAGCCATTGGTAACAATTAAACAGTTTTGCCAGAATTACCGATTTCGTGCACTCTGTGCTCGGCGTGACAGCTCCGAAATAAAAGTGTATTTATTACAATATAGATGTTCAAAAAAAATTATGTAAAACGTTTTTTTCATTACGCTTTTTTATATGTGTTACACTTATTGGTAAGCTAATTTAAATTTTGCAAAGCTAGCAGTGAAATTTATGTGTCGAGGAGGCATGAAGACGAAAAACAGTTTCTTAAAATTGGCCTTTAATAATCAATCATAAAGTCACTCTGCTCGTTACTGGAGCGATAAAAACAATAAGTTCAAAAAGTAACATTACCAGAGACATCCGATTCGAACCGTCTTCTAATATTGTAAAACTAATTTCTAATCTAAAATGGTGATGCAACCTGCAGTTGCATTGCCAACCAGCCTTTCTCTCCCTCTAAGAGTTAAACCACTCACATACTTCTTATATTTCCGTTTCTCCTTCCTTTTCTTAAAAACTAACATGAGCCGAGTTTAAATACTAGCTCGATTTGCATGGCAGTTGCTGCCAACCTCAAATCACGAAACTCAAAAAGATCGGGTTCGAATCGGTGTGCTTACTTTCATTGAGATCATGGAACGGGATTGGAAAAATACAAGGAGATCATAAAAATTTGGATCCGATTTTTTTAAATGTCTAACAATCGGCCCCCTTTTTCCAATCTCTCGTACCATTATCTCTTACAAATCAGTAAATTAATTTTAATCTATAATCACATGTTATACAATTTAACACAAAAAATACATTTTATTCACAATCTTTATTGTAATGAACAAACTAATATTTTAATCTTAAAGAAACAAAGTCTTATTCTCTAAAAAGAAATAATTTTCTACAAAATTCTAACAATTTTTCCTTTACCATGGGTTTGGTAAAAATGTCCGCCAAATTATTTTTGGTACCTATATATTTAATTTGGAAAACCTTGTCGTATATCAAATTCCTTAGAAAATGATAACGAACATCGATATGTTTTGTTCTATAATTTTCTACCGGTGACTTTGAAAAACTTATAGCAGCTTGATTATCACAAAACATTACATTTTCACTTAATTCCAAATTTAAACTTTTATTATCAATTACATTCTTTAGCCAAATGAATTCCTTAGCTGCTTCTGTTAAACTAACATACTCAGCTTCCATGGTCGACAGACTAACGGATTTTTGCTTGAAAGTTCGCGATGAAATTGGAGTTTCGTCTATAAAAGTTATGAACCCTCCCATTGACACTCGATCATCCCTATTTGTAGTAAAATCTGTGTCTGAATAACATCTTAGTTTTAATGATTTAACTTTTGAAAGTTCTAATTTGTATTCTTGAAATACCTCGTCAAATGACTCGCCTCGTAATTGTGTGTTACCTCGCGCAACTAAGCGGGCCTTGTATCTAACAATTTTATTATTTTCATCATATTTAATGGTATAAACCCAACGGTTTTCTAAAATTTTTATATTATCCGGATGATCAACTAAATCCCAAACTTTACGTTCCTTCATTACGTTAATTTCTTTATCCATTGCATCATGCCATTTAGATGTGTCTCTGGATCTTATCGCCTGTTTGTAACAGTTAGGAATAGTTACTTCAACCATAAGAGCTTCTTGTTGCTCTGACAAATCTGAAAATCCCTGGGATTCGGTATTATCTTTTCTAAAATTAAATAAACTAGGATCATACTCAATATTATGCCTCTTACAGTATCTCTCTATTTCGTTAAAAGATTTCAATCGGGTTGCTTCCCCTTCTATACTATAATATACGTTAGATCCAGTTACTTTCCTACCTATATTTCGAATCCACTTAACCTCTGTACATGGGATCAAGCTATGATTATCGGAAGATACATCTGGTTTTTCAGATGTTGAGGGCGTTTCCGTACTTGTCTTTGAAACTAAACGACTGGTTAATGAATCTTTTACTCTATCGGAATCATCCTCATCATCATAATAATCAGGAAGGTTTAAATTATATCCAAGGTTACTATTAACTTTTTGTCAAAAATTAATTCCCCTCTTATTTTCATCGAATCTTACATTAATAGTCTCGACTAATTTATTTTCATCTATCAACCATATTCTATAACCCTTAGTACGTTGTGCATATCCCATCATAATTCCTATTTTCGCACGCATATCGAATTTTTCTAATTTGTTTTGGCACACCAGCGTATGCCAAACATCCAAAAGGTTTTAGATGCAATACCGATGGTTTTCTACCCGAATATTTTTCGAAAGGCGTTTTGTTACTGTCTTTGTGACAAATTCGATTCCACGCATAAGTGAAACAAAGTAATGCTTCTCCCCAAAGCTTATGGGGAACTTCACTAGATTTAAGCAATGTTTTGATGCCATCTAGAGCGGTTAAATTGAATCTCTCCGCGACCCCATTCATTTCTGGCGTATATGAATTTGTTACCTCATGCTTTATACCCAGTTCTGTCAAGAAATTATCCATATTCTTATTACAAAATTCTAGTCCGCCATCAGTTCTAACTGCTATTACCTTTTACTTAGAAAACGTTCTGCTCGTTTCTGAAATCTTATAAACGTATGAAATACGTCAGATTTATTTCGGATGGGAAATACAGTCACCTTTCTTGAATAATCGTCAATTATACTCAAGAAATATTTATTACCGCCTTGGCTTTCAGTTGGCATTGGACCACAGAGGTCCATATGCAACAATTCCAATGGACGTTTTGATCCTACGGCCCCCGTCTTTTTAAATGAAACTCTCTTGGACTTTGCTAATTTACACGGTATACAATGAGTCTTACCATTATCAGTTAAGCGTGGGAGACCTTTTACACTATCATTTTTACTAGTTTTTACCAAGTAATCGTTATTAACATGACAAAAGCGTTGATGCCATATTTCTATTGATCCGTTTTTTGTTTTAGCGGTTACATCACTAAAAAAACTAATTTCTTTACTCTTTGGTATAATATAATGATCTGGCTTAAAAAAATACAAATGTTCATGGCGTGTCGCCGAGAACAATTTTATCCAGTCTTTATTAAAAACATTAATTTTACCTTTAGTACCCACAAAATGCGCACCTTTACTTTCTAATCTGGAACCGGATAATAAATTTCTCCTCAACTTAGGATTAAATAATACATCAGTCAAAGTTATTTCATGAAAACTCCCCTTATATTTTACCCGAAATCTAAGTGTACCGATTCCTTCTACGGGACAACTTTTATCCTCCGTTGCTAACGACATTTTCATGTTAGTTATCGGTTTAAGATCTAAAAATAAACTCTTGTCATTACAAAAATGACTCGTGGCAGCAGTATCTATTACCCAAAGACCTTTATCAAACTCTGTGTTAAAAGTTTCATTTACAGTTGAAGGAGATTTTTGTAGAGACTTTTCTCTTTACAGTTTACTTTAAGATGTCCGTATTTATTACATACATAACACGGGCCTATAGTCTTAATAGATTGTTTAACATTTTTAATAGTTTTACAGTTAAATACCTTACCACTTCTCTTTTTTGGTAATCATTCTTGCCATTTGGATCTCCATGAGCTGCAGCACCAGGTAACGTCTTCGACTTCTTCGAAGTGAAACTGCTCAAGTAAGCATTCTCCGCTTTCTCCAAATCTTGTTTCATCAACTGAAGACGATTGGCTTCTAATATCAGCTCTGCTTCAATTTTGACAACTCTGAAGTCCTCTTTCCATCTGTAGATTTGTTGCACGGTAGACTGGAATTCCTGAGGAAGCCACCTTATTAATTGAAATCCTATGTACAGGTCGTCCAATTTATGACCCGCTTCTTGTAGTCTGGTTGCCGCTGTCTTTACACGAGATATGAAGATTCCAACATCTTCCCCTGGTTGGTATTTTGTTCCAAAAAATTGATCTAATAGTTGAATTACCCTTGCTCTTGTGACTGGTTCGAAGTGATCTTTTAATATCTTCCATGCCGCTACTCCGTCAGTTGTTTCCGTTATCAGATTTTTCAAATCTGAACTGATGTTAGTATAGATCAACGTATAACATCTATCCTTACGAAGTTGTAGATCTAATTTTTTCCTGGTATGTTGCCTCTTCATCTGGTTGCTCTGGCTTGGTCTGTATTATAAACTGCCAGCAACCATAATGCATTAAGAGTACTTGCATATCATGCTTCCACGTGTTCCAGTTATTTGGAGTCAACACGGATATCTGGTTGTTAAACTCCATACCTGTTACTCGATTTAGCGTACTAGCAACAGAGTTCATAAAAAAAAAAAAGTTCTAGACTGGAACAGTATTTAAATAGACAAAGTTCATGGCCTGGTTCAACTGCTTAGCCTGCCTCGACACAGTACATGGACTGGGCCCATAACCAAATTTGTTACACTTATTGGTAAGCTAATTTAAATTTTGCAAAGCTAGCAGTGAAATTTATGTGTCGAGGAGGCATGAAGACGAAAAACAGTTTCTTAAAATTGGCCTTTAATAATCAATCATAAAGTCACTCTGCTCGTTACTGGAGCGATAAAAACAATAAGTTCAAAAAGTAACATTACCAGAGACATCCGATTCGAACCGTCTTCTAATATTGTAAAACTAATTTCTAATCTAAAATGGTGATGCAACCTGCAGTTGCATTGCCAACCAGCCTTTCTCTCCCTCTAAGAGTTACACCACTCACATACTTCTTATATTTCCGTTTCTCCTTCCTTTTCTTAAAAACTAACATGAGCCGAGTTTAAATACTAGCTCGATTTGCATGGCAGTTGCTGCCAACCTCAAATCACGAAACTCAAAAAGATCGGGTTCGAATCGGTGTGCTTACTTTCATTGAGATCATGGAACGGGATTGGAAAAATACAAGGAGATCATAAAAATTTGGATCCGATTTTTTTAAATGTCTAACAATATGTTTGGGAATAACTCATAGAAATAAATCTTGGCAAAGTAATCCTTCATCTCTCTGTGCTTTTCCAAAAATCATAAAAATATTTTACAAGGAAAAATCGCAGCAGAAATAGTTTATTTGCAACTTCCCTAAATGAAAAAACAAATACACACACACACACATAAGAGCAGGGACGTAACTAACCGTACAAGTAAGTTCGAAGGTCAAACTGCAGCAGCTACATTCTGCTGCCTACATCTCTGATGACAAATATATAACAGTGATGAATTTTTTACCTTCCTAAAAATTTTTTTCGATTATGGGTCTGGGTTTTGTTTCTTCTCATTTTGGTTTGAAAAGAAGTAGCTTTAATTTTTTTTATGACGTAATATCACAGATATATAAATTATATCAGTGTAAATGTGTATTTTTTTTATTATGTCAGAAAGTATTTTGTTTTACTTCATTCCAGTAAATAAATTTTTTTTTAATCTTTTATTTTCGATATGCTCGCGCCCCCCTTGTACGTTTATCGCGCCCCCCCAAGGGGGCGCGCCCCACAGTTTGAGAAACACTGAATTAAGCAGATGTAAAGTAATAACTATCGAAGAGCTTCAAAAAACAATCAAAGACTAAGTTAGAAAAAATCCCCCAAAATGTTTGAGAAAGCCCTTTTGGCTTGACTAAACGCTTACTTGATGAGCACTATGGTGAAGGAAGCCACACTGAAGATTTCAAGTAAATAACTTTATTCAATGAAAATTTATGATGCTCTGAAAATGGTCAGACTATTTTTGAATCAACCGCTAAACAGCAGTTTTTCATTAACATTATGAAATACCCAACGAAGCGAGGGAGGGTAACGGCTAGTACATGCTAAATGCTTCGAACTGTGGTACTTAAAGTTTTTGATGAATAATACAATGAAAATGTTAGAGAAATAATACCTCGTTCAGTGTCTTTTCCTTTATTTGTGTAATAAATCCTTTAATAACACCAGGCATTTATGGGGGGAAAGTAAGTTTTAGTAATGATGAATTATGTTCCTTCAGAATATCCATCTTTACGTACACCCCAGAGTACATTAGGATAATCTCTAGAAACTCTTCCCTTACTTTCAAGTTTGCACCACATACTTGAATAAAAACAGCTAGTTGAGCTTCGCCTTGCTGTGATTACGTCCTTTGCAATTGTATGAGTTTCAGAAATTAGAGTTTTAGATTTATGGTATTGCTTGTTAAGGGGTTTTTTTTCTAATGGGGCTGCAGATTGGTGTTTAACCATTGCAGACATTCTCAGGAAGCTGGTATATCTTTTAGTGCGGCACCATATAGGCGGTATACCAATCTCCGCAAGTAATTTTGACATCCCTGTTTCCCCCTCAGAGGAAAGGAAAAAATTTGTCGATGCAAAACCATACTTAGGACTTTAATTTTTCCGAGAGCATCAAAGCTAAGCAAGCACTCAAGGGTTCTTTTACATGCCCTATAATCATGAGACATGGACAGCTCCGATTTTCTGCATCATGAAAATCCACCAACTTGGGCCGCGGTCGAACCCGCAATCTTAGGAGTACAAGGCCAGCGGCAAACCAACTACGCCACCCAGCCGGCTTCCTTGATAAGACATTTTGGTTTTTAATTTGTTCTAGGAACACTTCACCCACCACCTGAATCATTGATTGGTTAGTGAATGGCTTCGTATTGGTTTCAATTAAATGCGATATTAAATAGATCGTTTGTACAGCAGCTTTATTATCCTTAATATATTTGCAAATGTGCTTCATTACTTTTCTTTTTTTGCAATTCCTACTATTAGCTCACACTTTCTATATGTTTATTTATTTATTTACCTTGGTGGAATTTTCAATCGTTAATAAAATACATTTTGAAGCGCTCAATTAAGCTGAAATTTTATATACATGATTATTTTGGATGACAATACAATAATTTAATTATAATTAACAAAAATTAATTTATTAAAACTAATTATTTAAAGAATTACAAATACAGTGACGTTAGTATTATTTTTGGCGACTTGGCGACCCTTTTGTCGACTTGTGTTAAAACATGAAAAGGTTTTTTTCTCACGTTTTAAAGCATTCAGTTGAACTGAAATTTTATATACACGATTGGTTTTGGTGACAATACGATACCTTAATGATAATTAATAAAAATTAATTACCCCTTAATGTTGTGATTCTGTCATATGTATATACATATTTATATTAATTGTACCTGTTTAATAAAAAGTAGCTAAAATAAAATTCTTCTTTGTTAATCTAAGTAGGAATTGACTTTAAAAAAATTTTATATTACTTGTTATGAACACTTTTAACCTTAAATGGTTACCTGCAGTCACCACTGTTTATTTTTTTGTTTTTATTATAAGTATGAACCTTAATTTTAACAATTTATCGCTCTCTCTCTTCAAGAAGTCACCTCCTTCCATATTTTCTATTATTCTTTAACAATTTATGAATTGTATCACTATGTCTTTTGATATTATGATCTTTACTAACCGCTATGAATTTTCTACATATCAAATATGAAATTTTACTTTTTCTTGAATGCAAAAGTACTGTAATTTCTAATTTTCGTATAAAGTGCGGTGTTCTGTAATTGATCCTTTTCTAGTGGTACTTCGAGTGTGTGGGGGGGGTAAAGTTCTTGTGGATTGTTTTGATAAATTACCATTTAAGCACACTAAACAAACGACGCCCCATTTTGAAACAAGGTATAAACTGTTTTACGCAAACTGGACTAGATCTTAATTCTATTGGCATTTCGTGAATCATTGTCAAGCGCAAAGTAAAGAGTGTTTTTTTCCAGGAATAGAAGTTTAAGTTGGCATTACTTTCCAAGATTGCGACCGATTTAACAGCTGTCAAGTGATTTATTCTCAGTTTGGTTTGGCAATTCATCAAAACGATCATCAAGCAAGGCGTAGATTTGTCGAATGGGCCCAAAACGAGATTGCCGTTGTTCCCGATTTTCATAAGCGAATTTTGTTTAGCGATGAAGCGCACTTCTGGTTGAATCGCTACGTCAACAAACAAAACTGCCACATTTGGAGTGAAGCTAATCCACAAGTGTATGTCGAAACACCGTTACATCCAGAAAAACTGACTGTTTGGTGCGCTTTATGGGCTGGTGGAATCCTTCTTCAAAAACCATGAAGGCCACAACGTTACGGTCAATGGTGATCGGTATAGAGCCATGATTACTAACTTTTTCATTCCTGAATTGAACAATCATGATGTCCAGAAGCTGTGGTTCCAACAAGACGGCGCAACATGCCCCACAGTTCGTTCCACAATCGATTTATTGAAAGACACGTTTGGTGACCGCCTAATTTCACGTTTTGGACCTGTGAATTGGCCTCCAAGATCTTGTGATTTAACACCGCTAGACTATTTTTGCGGGGCTATGTAAAGTCATTGGTCTAAGCGGATAAGCCACAAACGCTTGACCATTTGGAAGACAACATTCGCCGTGTTATTGCCGATATACGGCCACAAATGTTGGAAAAGTCATCGAAAATTGGACGTCCAGATTGGACTACATCCGAGCCAGCCGTGGCAGTCCTATGCCAGAAATCTTATTTAAAATGTAATGCCACAAGATTATCTTTCGAATAAAAAAAATTCATGTCAATCGAATAATACATCGTTGTTTTATTGCAAATTAAAGTTCTATACCTCTAAAAATAACACCCTTTACGTACATTTGTGTATCCTCGGGGCATGTGTAGTAGAGGGGATTGAAAACTTTTTTTAGAGTTTCAAAACCTCCCTATGGGGAAGATGTTATCTGGTATATAAATGAAGAGAAAATACGAAGTTGTGATATGTACGATAAAGCGAAGATGGAGAAAAACTTGGATCGGACTAATTCGACGGTGCGGGGAAGGGTTATGAAATGTGTTGCAATTTCCATTGTACTATTCATTACTCAGTACTCACTTATCAATAATCATCGCCTTTGGTTAATTATATCGTAGAAAAATAATTGCATTTTAAATGTAAAGTCATCTAACCAAAATTAAGCATTTCTCCAATTTTTTTTCGAAAATTTAATCCTTTTATGATAATATTAACTTTTGAAATTATTATTTAAATGAATATATTTCAGAAGTGCGTTTATTTAATTCATGTTCTGCCCATACGTACTTATAACTTTAATTCGATAACTAGGGTATTGTCAAAAGTTACATAAACTTCTTGATAATACTGGGACATGTGTATTATTCACAGACTAGACATTAGGATGTTTTCTATTTAATATAAAAGAACTCCGTGCACACAATAATAAATAGAATAAAAGGAGTTAAATACTAGATAGCTTGTTCGCTATTTCTAGGTATCGATTGGTGAAAGTTTTAGCAAGAAATCTGCGAATGAATGAATATTAACGTGGCACTAATCAGTTACTCGAGGGCTTTTTGGCGACAGACCTCCTAATTTTGAACCACGGCCAAGTGACGAGGGCGATACCTGAGCAGGCAGCTCCCTCTCCTAACTCCTACACCACACCAACGGAAGGACTTTGAGCTTTCGACGGATTTAACGTGCACCGCTCCCCTACACGGTGGGTCTTCAGCGGTACTAGTCTCGAACTCATTACACACCGGTCACGAGTCCGTTACCTTGACCACTAGACTACCATGGCCACGCGAAAAGCGAGAAATGGAAACAACTAGTTATCATCAAGGATCTTTATTTTTGGTGTTCAATATGACCTCTATTACCTGCAATGCCCATTTCAACTCTTTTTTTATAGTTTATGCAGCACATTTTGTTTGCACAAGCCTCAGCAATACTTTGCTTAAGATCTTGCACCGTTATATGGTGTTAGATCAAGTGAGCATGCAGACAATTCTGAGTAATATCCATCACCGATTACTGGGAGTTGGATTGTCTCTATCAGATACTGTTTTACTTTTGTTGTATTTTGAGAAGGAATCCATAAGTTTCGGACTTAAAGCAAGGTCTGATCTGCAACAAAATTTGGTGGCCATGGTAGCCTAATGGTCAAGGTAACGCACTCATGGCCGGCTTGTCATTAGTTCGAACTTAGTATCGCTGAAGGCCCGCCGTGTAAGGGAGCGTTGCACGTTAAATCTATTGAGAGCTCAAACGTCCTGCCATTGGTGTGGTGTGGAAATTAGGTGATGAAGCTGCCCTCTCAGGTGTCGTCCTCGTCACTTGACCATGAGTCCAAATTATGAGGTCTGTCACCAAAAGCCCTCGAGTAGCTGAATAGTGTGACGTTAATATTCACTCACCCACAAAATTAGATATTGCGCCCTGTAGTAGCTCCCAGCAAGGGGCAGCATTAGTATATAAAAATCTAGTCCATATATATGTATTAAGTGTTCGTTTTAAAGTAAATTTTTTTTTATTTTAAGAAAAATAAAGCCTTTATAGAAGTCCAAGTTGAAAAGATTCTTCATATTCCCTTATAAATTTTAAGCAATTAAATTTGGAAAAAATATTTGACAACAGCGTTTGTTAATTCAGAAAGATATATTATTTAAAGAAAATATGAAAGTAAGAAAAATATAAATACACAGTTATACAAATATAATTTTTCTGAATATTTTTTGATATTTTTTTCATTAGATAGTTAAATTCATAAAACTTTAATTAATTTCACTCCAATGGTTTTTAATTATTTCCCTCATGTAACACAATGTGGTTTCTTATATTGCAATCTTTCAGTTCTCTTATCTAAGACACTTTTTGTTCATAATTTTCATTAAGTACTCACTTTATACGGGAAGAGCAACTCTCAAAGATGGTGCTTATCAAATTATTTATCAATTAGACCATTTTTTCATCGCAGATATTGTTTTATTTGAACGATAATACTTTTTCAAATTTTTATGACATAAAATTCATAATTGGCCAGTAGTTTTTCACTCAAAACCAAAATTAATGTTAATTAAAAATTCGAGGAGCTCGTTTGGCAGTAAAATATTGTTTAAGAAATAGGGGGTTCTTATCTTTTTCTATCTAAAATATTTTAAACTTATTTTTTCTCGTTCCGAAGAGTATAGGAAAGAAATAATACGAAAATTGGACCGCAAATGATATGAAAAATGATGAGAAAAATGTATGTATTTAAAAAAAACCATAAAGCTATCTATATATAATTACTTTTTTACCCTAAACTATAACCAGAAACATTTTCCACAGTCTGATTCAAAAAACATTTTATTACACTACTGGCTATTAAAATTGCCACACCAGGAAGAAATGTAGATAAAAAAAACAAAATGATATTTATTAGACAAATATATTATACTGGAAATAACAAGTGATTAAATTTTCAAGAAATTTAGGTGCATAAATCCTGAGAAATCAGTATCCTGAACTACCACCTCTGGCCGCTTGGGCATTGAGTCAAACAGAGATTGGTACAGATGATCATGCAGCTTCAACACGGTGGCACAGCTCATCAACCACTGTGACTGGCGTATGTTGACAAGAAAGTCGCTCGGCAACCATGAACTAGACGTTTTCTATTGGTGATAGATCTGGAAAATGGGCAGGCCAGGACAACAGCCGAACATTTTCTGTGTCAAGGAAAGTTCGTATAATATCGGCGACATGCAGACGTGCATTATCCTGCTAATACATAGGGTTTCGCAGAGCTCGAATAAAAGGTATATCCACGGGTCGTAACACACCAGAAATGTAATGTGCACTGTTCAAAGTGCCGTCAATGTAAACAAGAGGTGACCGAGGCGTGTATCCAATAGCCCCTCATACCATCACGCCAGGTGATGGTACAGTACGACGATGACAAATAATGCTGCCAATGTGCGTTCACCACGATGCCACCGAACACGAAGGTGACCATCTTGATGCTGTAAACAGAACCTGGATTCATCTGAAAAAATGACGTCTCGCCATTCGCGACCTAGATTCGTCGTTGATCACACCATTGAAGACGCTCCTGTCTGTGATGCAGCGTCAAGAGTAGCCGCAGCCATTTGTCTCCGAGCTGAAAGTCCAAGAGTCTATGTTGCAGCAAACATCGTCGAACTGTTCGTGCAGACATTCTTTGTCTTGCGAACGGTTCAATTTTTGACTCGGGGCTCGTGATGTGGCTGCACCATCGATTAAGGCCATGAAGGTAACATGCCTGTCTTCTCGGTTGCTAAGTGGTAAGGGGCCGTTGAGATCCTGCACGGCGTTCCATACTACTGTCCTGATCCAAATGATTTCATATTCTGCTAACAATCATTGGATCTCGAGCGACGAGAGCAGTAATATTGCGGTACAATAAATCGAACAATCCCTGTACGCTAGAATTCGATCTTTATCAAATTCAGAAACTTTCTGGTGCTCATTTCTTTTTACATGAGGTATCACAGCAACTTTTCACTAGGCAACAACGTTCGAATGCAGTTTGTGTATGATTAACCGGCTGAACAATTTCCGCTTTTAAAAATATTGTAGGTAGGTATCGCTACCGGTGCCTGTTTTGTTTGGATGCGCTGAAAAGCTAATCATTTGCATATCGCAGCATCTTCTTCCTGTCG